>OZ004688.1:7192884-7792884 GCA_963924505.1 Agonopterix alstromeriana
AAGTTCAAGATGGCGGCCACTTTTCTCAAATCTGACATCGGATCCGTGTTTGGAGTCCACGCGGATCTTCAGATATCGATTTTGGAAGCAATCGGTTGAGAAACAAAAAAGTTCAAGATGGCAGCCACTTTTCGGAAATCTTACGTTAGATTCGTCGTAAGAGATCGCAGAAGCGCCTAGATATCGATTTTGGATGCAATCGGGTGGAAAACAAAAAAAATCAAGATGGCAGCCACTTTTCCGAAATCTGACGTCAGATTCGTCGTAAGAGATCGCAGAAGCGCCCAGATATCGATTTTGGACGCAATCGGTTGAAAAACAAAACAGTTCAAGATGGCGGCCACTTTCCGAAATCTGACGTCAGATTCGTCGTAAGAGATCACAGAAACTCCCAGATATCGATTTTGGAAGCATTCGGTTGAGAAACAAAAAAGTTCAAGATGGCGACCACTTTACTCAAATCTGACATCGGATCCGTGTTTGGAGTCCACGCGGATCCTCAGATATCGATTTTGGAAGCAATCCGTTGAAAAACAAAAAAGTTCAAGATGGCGGCCACTTTTCTCAAATCTGACATCGGATCCGTGTTTGAAATCCACGCGGACCCTCAGATATCGATTTTGGACGCAATCGGGTGAAAAACAAAAAAGTTCAAAATGGCGGCCACTTTTCCAAAATCTGACGTCAGATTCGTCGTAAGAGATCGCAGAAGCGCCCAGATATCGATTTTGGACGCAATCGGTTGAAAAACAAAACAGTTCAAGATGGCGGCCACTTTTCCGAAATCTGACGTCAGATTCGTCGTAAGAGATCGTAGAAGCGCCCAGATATCGATTTTGGAAGCAATCGGTTGAGAAACAAAAAAGTTCAAGATGGCGGCCACTTTACTCAAATCTGACATCGGATCCGTGTTTGGAGTCCACGCGGACTCTCAGACATAGATTTTGAAAGCAATCCGTTGATAAACAAAAAAGTTCAAGATGGCGGCCACTTTACTCAAATCTGACATCGGATCCGTGTTTGGAGTCCACGCGGATCCTCAGATATCGATTTTGGAAGCAATCCGTTGAAAAACAAAAAAGTTCAAGATGGCGGCCACTTTTCTCAAATCTGACATCGGATCCGTGTTTGAAATCCACGCGGACCCTCAGATATCGATTTTGGACGCAATCGGGTGAAAAACAAAAAAGTTCAAAATGGCGGCCACTTTTCCAAAATCTGACGTCAGATTCGTCGTAAGAGATCGCAGAAGCGCCCAGATATCGATTTTGGACGCAATCGGTTGAAAAACAAAACAGTTCAAGATGGCGGCCACTTTTCCGAAATCTGACGTTAGATTCGTCGTAAGAGATCACAGAAACTCCCAGATATCGATTTTGGAAGCAATCGGTTGAGAAACAAAAAAGTTCAAGATGGCGGCCAGTTTACTCAAATCTGACATCGGATCCGTGTTTGGAGTCCACGCGGACTCTCAGACATAGATTTTGAAAGCAATCCGTTGAAAAACAAAAAAGTTCAAGATGGCGGCTACTTTTCTCAAATCTGACATCGGATCCGTATTTGGAGTCCACGCGAACTCTCAGATGTCGATTTTGGAAGCAATCGGTTGAGAAACAAAAAAGTTCAAGATGGCGGCCACTTTTCTCAAATCTGACATCGGATCCGTGTTTGAAATCCACGCGGATCCTCAGATATCGATTTTGGAAGCAATCGGTTGAGAAACAAAAAAGTTCAAGATGGCGGCCACTTTTCTCAAATCTGACTTCGGATCCGTGGTTGGAGCCCACGCGGACCCTCAGATATCGATTTTGAAAGCAATCGGTTGAGAAACAAAAAGTTCAAGATGGCGGCCACTTTTCTCAAATCTGACATCGGATTCATCGCAAGAGATCGCAGAAACCCCCAGATGTAGATTTTGGACGCATTCGGTTGAGAAACAAAAAAGTTGAAGATGGCGGCCACTTTTCTCAAATCTGACATCAGATCCGTGTTTGGAGTCCAAGCGGACTCTCAGACATAGATTTTGAAAGCAATCCGTTGAAAAACCAAAAAGTTCAAGATGGCGGCCACTTTTTTCAAATCTGACATCGGATCCGTGTTTGGAGTCCACGCGGATCTTCAGATATCGATTTTGGAAGCAATCGGTTGAGAAACAAAAAAGTTCAAGATGGCAGCCACTTTTCGGAAATCTTACGTTAGATTCGTCGTAAGAGATCGCAGAAGCGCCTAGATATCGATTTTGGATGCAATCGGGTGGAAAACAAAAAAAATCAAGATGGCAGCCACTTTTCCGAAATCTGACGTCAGATTCGTCGTAAGAGATCGCAGAAGCGCCCAGATATCGATTTTGGACGCAATCGGTTGAAAAACAAAAAAGTTCAAGATGGCGGCTACTTTTCTCAAATCTGACATCGGATCCGTATTTGGAGTCCACGCGAACTCTCAGATGTCGATTTTGGAAGCAATCGGTTGAGAAACAAAAAAGTTCAAGATGGCGGCCACTTTTCTCAAATCTGACATCGGATCCGTGTTTGAAATCCACGCGGATCCTCAGATATCGATTTTGGAAGCAATCGGTTGAGAAACAAAAAAGTTCAAGATGGCGGCCACTTTTCTCAAATCTGACTTCGGATCCGTGGTTGGAGCCCACGCGGACCCTCAGATATCGATTTTGAAAGCAATCGGTTGAGAAACAAAAAGTTCAAGATGGCGGCCACTTTTCTCAAATCTGACATCGGATTCATCGCAAGAGATCGCAGAAACCCCCAGATGTAGATTTTGGACGCATTCGGTTGAGAAACAAAAAAGTTGAAGATGGCGGCCACTTTTCTCAAATCTGACATCAGATCCGTGTTTGGAGTCCAAGCGGACTCTCAGACATAGATTTTGAAAGCAATCCGTTGAAAAACCAAAAAGTTCAAGATGGCGGCCACTTTTCTCAAATCTGACATCGGATCCGTGTTTGGAGTCCACGCGGATCTTCAGATATCGATTTTGGAAGCAATCGGTTGAGAAACAAAAAAGTTCAAGATGGCAGCCACTTTTCGGAAATCTTACGTTAGATTCGTCGTAAGAGATCGCAGAAGCGCCTAGATATCGATTTTGGATGCAATCGGGTGGAAAACAAAAAAAATCAAGATGGCAGCCACTTTTCCGAAATCTGACGTCAGATTCGTCGTAAGAGATCGCAGAAGCGCCCAGATATCGATTTTGGACGCAATCGGTTGAAAAACAAAACAGTTCAAGATGGCGGCCACTTTTCCGAAATCTGACGTCAGATTCGTCGTAAGAGATCACAGAAACTCCCAGATATCGATTTTGGAAGCATTCGGTTGAGAAACAAAAAAGTTCAAGATGGCGACCACTTTACTCAAATCTGACATCGGATCCGTGTTTGGAGTCCACGCGGATCCTCAGATATCGATTTTGGAAGCAATCCGTTGAAAAACAAAAAAGTTCAAGATGGCGGCCACTTTTCTCAAATCTGACATCGGATCCGTGTTTGAAATCCACGCGGACCCTCAGATATCGATTTTGGACGCAATCGGGTGAAAAACAAAAAAGTTCAAAATGGCGGCCACTTTTCCAAAATCTGACGTCAGATTCGTCGTAAGAGATCGCAGAAGCGCCCAGATATCGATTTTGGACGCAATCGGTTGAAAAACAAAACAGTTCAAGATGGCGGCCACTTTTCCGAAATCTGACGTTAGATTCGTCGTAAGAGATCACAGAAACTCCCAGATATCGATTTTGGAAGCAATCGGTTGAGAAACAAAAAAGTTCAAGATGGCGGCCACTTTACTCAAATCTGACATCGGATCCGTGTTTGGAGTCCACGCGGACTCTCAGACATAGATTTTGAAAGCAATCCGTTGAAAAACAAAAAAGTTCAAGATGGCGGCTACTTTTCTCAAATCTGACATCGGATCCGTATTTGGAGTCCACGCGAACTCTCAGATGTCGATTTTGGAAGCAATCGGTTGAGAAACAAAAAAGTTCAAGATGGCGGCCACTTTTCTCAAATCTGACATCGGATCCGTGTTTGAAATCCACGCGGATCCTCAGATATCGATTTTGGAAGCAATCGGTTGAGAAACAAAAAAGTTCAAGATGGCGGCCACTTTTCTCAAATCTGACTTCGGATCCGTGGTTGGAGCCCACGCGGACCCTCAGATATCGATTTTGAAAGCAATCGGTTGAGAAACAAAAAGTTCAAGATGGCGGCCACTTTTCTCAAATCTGACATCGGATTCATCGCAAGAGATCGCAGAAACCCCCAGATGTAGATTTTGGACGCATTCGGTTAAAAAAACAAAAAAGTTTAAAATTAAATTAATTTTAAATGAGTTATTCATTAAAAAATAAAAATGTATTTTTAAAGGTTTCTAAGTAGACAATAAAATTTACTCCGTGTTTGAAGGCTGTAAAGGTAAAGGATTAAAAAAGTGAAATAAAAAAATTTTACCGTAAGATATTTTTTGAAGAGATAAATGCATAATTTTAAATTTGGGGTGGGGTGGGCTGACGTGAGTGTTTTAAAATTTTGATATATTTCTAGGCCCAATTTGGTTCTCAAATGATACACCCAAAAAAAAAAACAATTCTTAATTCATCCCGACTCAAACCGTAATTAATGACTGGGCTACATATCACCGAAACGAATGCACAGCGCGCGCAGCGTTGCCAGATTGGCGGCAATCTGGCAACAGCGCAGCGACCGGCGCACGGGTGGCGTGAGTTTAACCGGTTAATTCTGATCATAATATCGGTTAGCACGAGTTCAATAATTTCGTTCTCTGAACTAACCGGTAACCAAAATTATTTAGTTTTTTTAAAAACCGGTTACTGGATTAACCGGTTAATGAATGAACACAATTATAACGGTTTTATGAACTATATTAACCGGTATTTCAAAACCGGTTAAGATCCCTGGTACACAGAATCCCATCCCCATAGCCCAGACAAATTTATCCCTTCCTGGCAATAGTTGCATGGTGTATTTAGGGATAGGCCTCGATAGGTGCAAGCCATCTCACATTTAGAATAAATGGTACCAAAAAAGGCCTCTTCGTGTTGGCTTCGGCCCCATGTATGCCTCCCAAAGGACCGGTTCCCAGTGGACCCGTGCATCTTTCATGTACCAACATAATAATAATAAATAATAAAAAAATCATTTATTAGAAATGTTAGAATGAAGTGCAAATTTCACTGTCGAATCTGTTACAAAGTCCTTATCAAGTCCGGGTATAGGTAAATAATAAACTATTCGTCGAACTATTTCTTAAGAGATTGCTTTGTAACCTTGACATTTGCAAGCAGACGAGTTCTGTGACATTATACAATCGGTCAAGAGCGTGTCGGGCTCGCATATCAAGGGTTCTCGCCACCTACAACTAAATAAGAGAAAGTATTTTTGTTGTGTTCTAAAGTTCTTGCAGCGAAAGACTAAAGGTACATACACATGCTCATTAGTAGCACGAGAGCATGCTAATTTCGAATAAGTGCTACCTAGTAGCATGTGTGAACAGACGTGCTAGAAATTAGCATGCTTACGTAAAAATCGATCAGCTGTTGATTTTCGAGCATGCTACCTGGGGTGCGGGGTGGTGGGACGCACTCTTTTAGCAAGTGTAGACGTGTTTTCTTATTAGCATGCTTCTTTTGAGCATGCTTCTGTCAGTTCAGTATCGTTTCACGCCGTTTATTACTATTTTGTTTAGTTTTTAACTATTCTTGTTAGAATAGTATATTGAATAAGTTGTGCCGTGAAAAATGGCACGTTGAAGAGACGAAAAGACATTAATTTTATTATTCACACAGACTCAGCTTACTACAATAGCATGCTACAATAGCAAGTGTACCGAGTTGTTTGCTTTAAGCATGCTCATTCAGGAGCATGCTACAATCTAGCACGCTAATTGGTAGCAAATGTAAACAGTTCATAGCATGCTCTTTTTTAGCTTGCTCATTAGCATGCTATTATTGAGCATGTCTATCTGTACCTGTAGCCACTTTATTTTACTTTGTGTACTTATGTTTAGTTCGTAGGTACCAAAAGCAAAGGAATATACCTACTCTAGGAGAGTGAATTTAGACGAATTTTCCAGAGCAAAAGAGTTTGAGTCATTTGAGTAATTTTATTTGGGATCCCTAAAAACGGGAAAGTGATTCCTTTATAATGATACCTACTTTAATACAGACAAATTAATTCATTATAAGATATTTTTAGAAACCGTGGTGGCGAGTGGCCTTGCCTGCCGTGCAGGAGGCGATGGTTCGATCCCCGTCCAGGCCGACTCGTACCAATGAGTTTTTCGGAATTTATGTACGATTTGTAACACCACTGGCTTTTCGGTGAAGGAAAACATCGTGAGGAAACCTGCATGCTTCAATTTCGAGGCATGTATTGTACCCACTGTCCATTATAAGTGGCGACAGGCTCACTCCCCGTCACACTGGACAGAGTTTCGGTATTACTGGTGAAACGTGGGTGTTCTGAGGTTCAGAATATCTGTGACTGCCCCCTCGGGGAATATAGTCGTGAGCATATGCTTATATTTTTAGATACATTAAAATGTATCTAAAAATTCATTTTCGCAAACGTGTTTTGTTACAAAAGGATTTCTTCTGATCAGACCATCAAACTGAACAACTTTCCCATGTGACTAACATCGATCATCACATCACAAAAAAATCGGCAGTTCCATTCAAAACTGTAAACCTGGGACAGCTGTTTTTTTTCATGATTTAGATTTTCGTTCCATTGAGAAAGTTGATTGCCCATACAGGGTGTAAGTGCCTAGCAAATACTGAAACGGTGAACTCAGACCATCAAACTGAACAACTTTCACTATGGAGCCTACCTCAGGAAACGCGAAAAAAAATCAGCTGTCCCATACATTTTAGTCGGGTAGTTACAGCAGTTTTGTATGAGACAGCTGATTTTTTTTCGCGTTTTCTGAGGTAGTCTCCATAGTGAAAGTTGTTCAGTTTGATGGTCTGAGTTCACCGTTTCAGTATTTGCTAGGCTGTCACTTACACCCTGGATAGCTTGATATGTTTTTTATCGAGTTGACCGCGATGTATATTTATTGTATAATATCTCAGAGGAAAGATCTCCATAGAGTCCGCATAAATTTACGATTGTAGTTAGTCTCTTTTGTCTTATGACGTACCTTTAATAGTAGAAGGAGATGGAACTATAGATATTTGTTTATGCGGCTGTCCACTTTTTTTTGAGCTAGTGTGTGTGAAAAGTGACTGAAACATAAGGCCATATGTCACTTGGTGCCTTTTGTCCATACTACTTGACACCACACACTCAAACATAAACGTCAAAAAAAGTGGACACTTTACAATTGGTATGGCTCACTCTATTAGCTATACTCTCTTTGTATAATATTTATCGATTGAATCAAGTTCAAGTACACGACGCCGTAGACATTAATTAAAAGTCTTTTTAAAAGTGGATATTATATTAGCTAATGATAACGATAGATAATGATAACGAATTTAAATAAGATTTTAAAGATAAATAATGATGATATCATTTAGAATACAATTCCTTATCTTATTTTCCTACGTTATTAAGAATATATTACTATTGGAGCGCTCCATACAAACGAAGTCTGGTGATATTTTCAATACTAACCAATTAAAGTCAGTGAACATTTTCAGAAACAAACTAGAAAGTCTTTATGCTTGTATCTTGTCAGATTTTCGTTAAAATTTCATAGTTTTGAAGTTCGTAATTCGGAGCGTGCTCCATACAAACGAAGTCAGGTGATATTTTCAATACTAACTAATTAAAGTCAATGATTTCTGAAACAATCTAGAAACTAATCTCTACGCTTGTATGGAGTCAGATTTTCGTTAAATATAGTTTTAAAGTTACAGTGCCTCAAAGATTTCCAAACAAATCTTAAATTAATCCTAGCATTGAAACTGTATATTTTAACGAAAATCGGACAAGATAGAAGCATAGAGATTTGTTTCTAGATTTTTACTGCAAAATTTTATTGCCCTAAATTAGTTAGTATTGAAATATCACCAGACTTCGTTTGTAATTTTTATACAGCGCGCATTTACGCATTCAGAACAAACTTCTCTTAACTTAGATTTCGCATAAGATACCTATACTCCATTCAAAATAACAGCGAAATTTAAGGCTATTTTGCATTACAGAAACAGAGATTTGAAACACTTCCTCTCACTTATTCTTAAAACAGAATAACGTCCAAGATATGTCGGATAGTATACAGGGACCTTCTTAATATGCTGACACTTTTTTAAGGGGATGATCAGACCATCAAACTAAGCAACTTTCTCTATGGGACCAACATCGAAATCGCGAAAACAAAATCAGCTGTCCCATAAATTTGGCTCGAGTAGGTTTGCAGTTTTGTATGGGGCAGCTGATTTTTTTCTCGATTTCGATGTTGGTGCCATAGAAAAAGTTGTTCAGTTTGACGGACTGATCGTCCCCTTAAAAAAGTGTCAGCATATTAAGAAGGACCCTGTTTGTTTCCAATAAATTAATTACATTTGGTAATCAGTTAGCCAGAAAGCTAAATAGGAATCGGAAAATCTCGTCGTCTTTATTTCGAATGAAGTATAGATACCTTACCTACTCTATCTCTTTTTATCGACACTTATTATCAGTGGCGTAGCGAGGGTTTTTGCCGCCCGGGGCACAAATCGATTTTGTCGCCCCTTATCTTACCAGCACAAAAAATTAACGGAGGGAGCGAAGCGAGCTCGAAATTTTTTGCACGTCGATTCGGGTTATGGTCAGACATCTTATGGTTTATCCATGCAAAAATAGAAACTTAGAGCGAGCGATGCGAGCTCGACTATTCTCCTTAATACGAATCGGTTAGTGCTAGAGATTTTTAAGTATAAATCATGTGCAAATGCAAAAGCTATGGATAGACCGAAGCAGCTCGAAATTTTGGCTGCAATCGCCGTAAAAATACGGTGATTGAACCGTGATTGGACCACGTACGAACCATAACTTTTGACACATTTGGTATTGCGCTAATCGCGGTACAGCTCTTGACAGCCGTTAGAGCCGTTTCGACAGATCGCTCTGACGTTAAAGGCTGTCAGTTACATAGAGTTTAGCGCGATGCGGAATTCAGCACAGTTGAATAGTAATCGGATTGCAATGTGATTAGAACTAAAATTGGATAAGAATAGAACTTCGATGTTTTAACTTAGCGCAATCGGGCTCCAGCTACATATCATAAAGACCTCAATCACGGTTTCCTTTCAATCAATTCAGTACGTCATTAAATAGATTAGACATAACAATCTTATCTGATTATTTAACAAAATACTCCACTGTTAAATCTATTGATGTGGTAACATAATCTTAACTATTATAAAACTGTAACAGTAACTAACTATTACATATTCTGTGGCAGAAGTGTGTCTGTACATTGAAGATATTTTACAAAAAAAATCGTGGTGGTTTAGTGGCGAGTGACCTTGCCTGCCGTGCAGGAGGCGATGGTTCGATCCCCGTCCAGACCGACTCGTACCAATGAGTTTTTCGGAATTTATGTACGATTTGTAACACCACTGGCTTTTCGGTTAAGGAAAACATCGTGAGGAAACCTGCATGCTACAATTTCGAGGCATGTATTGTACCCACTGTCCTTTATGTGGCGACGGGCTCACCCCCCGTCACACTGGACAGAGTTTCGGTACTACTGGTGAATCGTGGATGTTCTGAGGTTTCAGAATATCTCTGAATACCCCCTTCGTTGTTAGTATGTTATAAAGGTAAGTTCTGTTTTGAAAAGGAAAGGTTTCCAAGTGCACGGCGCACGGCGACCTCCAGCTTTGAAAGTGAATGACCTTACACTGTTACTGCAGATTTTGTAGTTATTGTAAAATGCACTCAACTGTATGTTTTATACAATTCATTTTAAGAGACGCAAATGAAGGAATGTCTATATTATTGACTTGTTCCTGGATTTTATTGGTAACTTGCGATTATTTTTCCTGGGCAAATTATAGTAAATATAGTTATTACATTGCAAATAAGGACGAAAAGATTTTCCGATTTCTGTATAGCTTTCTGGCTAATCCTGTTTTGCAAATAAAATTCATTTATCAAAAAGATATACTATCCGACATAATTTATCTTGGACGTTACGAAAGCTGTTCTAAAGAATAAGTGAGAGGAAGTTTCAAATCTCTGTTTCTATAATTCAAAATAGCTTTAAAATGCATAAGCTCACGACTATATTCCCCGAGAGGGTAGTCAGAGATATTCTGAAATCTCAGAACATCCTCGTTTCACCAGTAGTACCGAAACTCTGTCCAGTGTGACGGGGGGTGAGCCCGTCGCCACTTATAATGGACAGTGGGTACAATACATGCCTCGTAATTGAAGCATGTAGGTTTCCTCACGATGTTTTCCTTCACCGAAAAGCCAGTGGTGTTACAAATCGTACATAAATTCCGAAAAACTCATTGGTACGAGTCGGCCTGGACGGGGATCGAACCATCGCCTCCTGCACGGCAGGCAAGGTTACTCGCCACTGGACCACCACGCCTTCGCTTTAAAATTTCATTGCTATTTCGAATGGAGTATAGTAAAGTTAATCTACTTCGTAACAGATACGTCACTTTCTTAGAAAACAATAAATTCTCACGCTATAAGAGATGTTAATTCTGCATGCGTAAATGCGCGCTGCGTAAGAAGTCTGGTGATATTTTCAATACCTATAATCAATTAAGGGGATATAATTCGGAGCGCGTTCCATACAAACGTACTGTGGTGATATTTTCAATACTAACCAATTAAAGTCAATGAAGGTTTGCTGAAACAATATTGAAACAAATTTCTATGCTTGTATGGAGTCAGATTTACGTTAAAATATACAGTTTCAATGCTAGGATTAATTTAAGATTTGTATGGAAATCTTTGAGGCACTGTAACTTTAAAACTATACATTTTAACGAAAATCTGACTCTATACAAGCATAGAAATTTGTTTTTAGATTGATTCTGAAAAATTTCATTGAGTTTAATTGGTTAGTATTGAAAATATCACCATAGTACGTTTGTATGGAGCGCGCACCGATACATTTCTTCAGAAACAATCTATAAACTAATCTCTATGCTTGTATGAAGTCCCTTTCCCTATTATATACCTGTTATAGACAGTGATTATAAGATCAGAATTATAAAAAGAAAATTTTCTAATAAGATTAAGTTTATAACTAAAATTATAAAAATCAGAGTTTACCCGCGACTTCGTCCGCACAAATTATACAACGTGTTAATGAATAAGCGCAAAACCTCATACACACCAACTGATTTACAACAAAATAATTAGATTGAAACAATAATTTCATTATTTTGATGGTTAAAATTTAAAGTTAGTCGCAATTTAAGTTTTGAGGCAAAAATATTGTGTTATCATTCCAGCAATGAATGAAAGCGCTAGCGAGCTCGTGGATACATTTTAAGAATCTTGTTTTGGTAGTAAGTACCTAGGGTGAGAGTGCCTGAGCGGTGGGTTGAGATCGAGTTCAGTAAATTTTATCTTTAAATTTCATATTTTGATAAAAAATACCTATGTTGAAAACGTGATAATTCGATTTTGCTCTCGATTCTAAACAAACTACTTTCTAGTTTTGCGTTAATTCAATAACACGTTGTATAAGTTGTTCCATACTAAACTGAAATCTGATGACATTTTTCAAAAACAATCTAAAGGGTCCTTCTTTATATGCTGCCGTCAAACTGAACAACTTTCTCTATCTATCGCACCAACATCGAAAGAGCGATAAAAAAATCAGCTGTTGCATACAAAACTGCAAGCCTACTCGAGCCATTATGCATGGGACAGCTGTTTTTTTTGCGATTTCAATGTTGGTCCCGTAGAGAAAGTTGTTCAGTTTGATGGTCTGATCATCCTCTTAAAAACTGTCAGCATATTAAGTTGAACCCTATATAAAATACTCTCTGTGCTTGTATGAAGTCCCTATTATAAATACCTGTTACTTTGACTAATTATTATAAGGACTAGCCTTGCGGTAGCATTTCCCCTCTGCCACGGTATAAGCACAATTGATCTTGTGCATTTACATTCAATTTTACACCTTATCACTAAACGAGACAGCCTATAATTGCGAAATAATAACTTCGAACTTAGAACGTTTGGGGTTCACACGAGACTACTTTTCATGATTTTTGACATTCAAAATTAGAATCTAAAGTGGTGAATAAAATCCAAAGTTGCGGATTTCATGTTACCTCGCCCCCTGCAAAAAGTGGCAGAAATGTTTGTTAGAAGAATTACACGCGTAACCAGTCCACATATACTCGTAAATAGTCAAAGACCTGTTATAGACAGTGATGTACCTAGATCAGAATTGTAAAAATAAAAGTTTCTAATAAATCAAGTTCACTAAAATTATAAAATATAATGGCACGTAATATGTCGCGCGTTTAAAATGCAGGAATTTCAAAAGTCAAGGTTGAAAGTGAACGCAAGAAACCGAGTTTAGTCTATCGAAATGCATTGTGTTTGTAACTGGATTGCTAAATAATAACCAAGGAAATACTAAAAGTAGACATTACAGTATAATACATACCTACTTACATAAACTCACGACTATAATACCTCTCGAGGTGAATAGAAATATTGCTACAACGAAATTATATTTTGCATCTGTGCAATAGATATACATATCTACCTATAAGTGCATTAAAAACATTTTAAGTTGTTTTATGCAACTTTGGTCAAAGAAGCTCTTAGGCTGAGATTCAGAGACGATTTTTTTAGTCTTAGCTCGAGCTAAGCGTGGCGAATATGTATGGATTTTGACATATGGAAGTTCGAACTATGACTTAAATAAAAAACAGCCTAAAAATACAATACAAAACCTCTGAATATCATAAAATAAATACGACCTCTATTGGCTATGTGCGAAGTGGTGATGGGAACTGACAAATCGATCGCAGCGCCGGGGTGGCAGAAATGTGTACTTTTGTTGGTCAACCTGTCTAAAATATGCTTGAATCTATGCAAATCCACACATTAATAACACGAAATCTCCAAAACTGTAAAGACTACAAACTTAAAATTTGGCATGGAAGTTTCTATTGGCATCTATCTATCTATCTATAACGTCACGCCTCTTTCCCAGTGGGGTAGGCAGAGACCAGAGCGCGCCATATACTACGATCCTTACATACCTCTTTTGCCTCATTCACATCCATACATCTCTTCATACATGCCCGTCGGTTTCGAGTACTCCGCACCTCCCCTTTTTTTAGGACGCAACCGATTTGATCAGAATACGTCCTACGAGGGCGCCCTCTGCTGACACTTCCACTCACTTTGCATCTAGGTGCTCAATAAAAGGGATTTTTTTTAAATTCTATCTTTAAAGATGTGAAAACCGGGATAAAAGTTTGGACGGAAATTGGCACTGCAAATATCGTAGATTCTGGCAAAGCGGTATTATAAATTGATTAATATCGATAATGTTGCTAATTTCTTTAGTTTTTACACTATTCTATTATAAAAATAACAAACTATTTACTAACATGTTACTTGAAATAATTCACGGCGGTCCGACATCGCTAGGGGCTAATTTTGTTTCGCAACTTTAGCGCAATATAATTATTTGAATTTTAGCTAAAAATATTCAAGTGCTGCCATCTAGTATTATTGTTAGAAACTACCTCCTCCTTTCCTTGAAATACCTTGAAAAAAGTTTTAAAAATGTATAAAAATGTATTTACATAATTAAATGTTAACAAATCAAAATGAAATTACAGGACAGTTTTATTTAATTTTTTGACACTTAAAAATAGCGCTAAAATAAAGCGTTCAATAAACTCGTAAACACATGCGCCATCGCTCATTGAAGGATTTTGAGTAAATTAAACGACGCTTTTCTGATGACAGTCTGTTTGGAATCTTTGCTGAAACCTTTTGGCACTCTCCAATTTAGTCGCATAAAGGTCCCCGGATTGCTGCATCTCTCTTTAACGCACAGATTTTGTATCTCGTCTCTCATTCCAAAAAAAATGTTGAAAAAAAAAAAGATAATGGCCGATCTTTCTTTGACGTTTCGCTCAATTTGCAGATTCTCGTTATCACAAAAATGTTAAATTTGAGCTATCGGCTGTTGATATTGACTTTTTATGAATAAAACATGATAGGTTTTAATATGGATACTTATTTGGATGCAGTGTGTAATGTGGGTGACGCTTTGAATTGATAAGAAACAGGAAAGTACAGGGTCATAATACTGTATCATATTTACTCCAATTCTTAGTGAATTTTTGTGTTATTGGGGCGTTTACATCGTTTATTTGCTGAGAAGACCCATTCAATCGTCAGTGTCTACGTTTATTTCGACTACACATTATAATTTGCTGTTTAGTTTGTGGTCTTAGTGAAGTGTGTATAGTTCGCATTTTTTCAGTTTTCTATCAAAGTACAATCATAGTTTCCTTTAATAAATCATGTGAAATGTAAAAACTAACTCTGTAGCTAATAAATTAAAAGTTGTGGTAATAAAGACTATCTGGTGTTGTGGTTTAAAATAAAAAAAAAATCTAGTGGCTGAATAACAACAAGATCATAAACAGTTTAGAATAATAGAAAAAAGTTAAATAATATGCGATGGCGGCAAAAAATTACTTTTCGTTGTGACTAAATAGTGATTTATAATTACAATGGTTACGATGAATTCTTCGGAGAAGGCGCAGAAGGCCTGCCAGCAGGGTCCATCCAGGTTTGTCTATTTTATTTTGTTTTTGTGCAAAGTGCTCTATAAAAAAAAAGGCTCTACTGTACTTTTCGTACCGTCGAGTTCAGGGTTCATATTTTTTTTTGCAAAAAGGTCTTGTGGAAATTACAGTTTTCGAAATATAATTTTTTGAAATTCAACACATTTCATAGTAAATTGTTCATCTCAAGGCAATTTTAAAGCGAATCGGCGGAATCGGGGGATCGGCGGAAGCCCCGAGCCCCCAATCGAGGCGGAGCGCATAATATAGGTTAGAAGGCTGTGGTGGGGGCAAGCGCAGCGAAGATTTAGTGAATTTCAAAAAATTTTATCTCGCAAACTATATATTTACGCATGTGGAAATTTCGTATTTAGCTTTACTATAAAAAGACCTTTTTGGAAAAAAAATATGAACCTTGCCTATTGTACAGTCCTTCAAGGAGGTTGTGGGTGTGATTCCCATGGGGAACACTTGGTGATATGTCACTTTGTGAGTTTTTCCCCAGTTGGTTAGGACATCGCAGGCTGAATCACCTGATTGTCTAAAAAGAAAGATGATTCTTTTTAGACAATCGTGCTTCGAATGGCACGTTAAGCCATTGGTCCTGGGTACTATCTCTGGTGGTAATAGTCATTACATAAAAACCACGTCAGAGGCCGTAAGGCGGTCTGGAAAAATTCTGACACCAGGGCTTGCTGCCCACACGATAAGAAGTCCTTCCAAAAAAAATTCTGTATCGTGTTGTAGGTCTGTTATTGGGTGGTCGCATGTCGGTTACCCCTCTCCGGCCTAAAACGAAGCTCCAATTCTGTATGTCCTGTTTTTTGGAGGGCTGAATCGAAAACTATTTAGAGATAATTGTCTCAATAATAATATTATTTATGTCAGAAATGTTAAAATGAAAGGATTACAGATATTTTTCATAAAATAATTTCGTTTTTCGGTCCGAAGACTGACGTCTCGCAGAACTACAAACTCTTTGTTAACTTAAAATAACTGGCCTTTGCTCCCATAGTAAAAGTTGTTCAGTTTGATCGGCAGACTCTTCGTTTAAAAAGGATGCTAATGACATCAATTTCACCCTATACAGGGTAACAAAACACCTTAGTAATACTTAAGAGGGTGCTTCAAAAAAAAAAAAAACATTTGTTTATTTTTACAAGACAACAATTGTAGTACAGTATAACAAACAGTAAGACTCAGAAGATTCAGACTATCAAACTGAACAACTTTCACTATAGAGCCAACATCGAAATAGCGAAAAACAAAATCTGCTCTTTCATACAAAACTGCAGTCCTTCTCTACTCAAATTTATGAGACAGCTGATCTGGCGCAGTCTGTTAAAAATGTTATTCCGTGCTGCCAGATGAGGTTCAACCCTTAGCCACAATTTATACAGAAGAGACGTGTGGCGGTGGCGGATAATCTAAGTAACACAATATAAACCTTATAGTACGTAGCATAGCTTCGTTTTTGTCGTAAAGGAGAATCGCGACCGCGCCTCCAGGTGACGTCACCTGGAGGCGCGGGCGTAATTCTCCAAACGACGCTATGCTATATACTATAAGGTTTATAATTGTGTTATTTTGACTATCCGCCACCGCCACACATCTCTTCTGTATAAACCATGGCTAACACAGCTTTTGAGAGGTTTTTTCTTCATAACTTGTTCAGTGTCCAGCTGCTGGTCAAAAGCCTCCCATTTACACTCCACTCCAATCTTCTCCTTTTGAGAGGTACAGGTTATTTTTTCTGCCACTTTTTGCGGGGGACGAGGTAGCATGGAATCTGCAACTTTGGATTTTATGCCATTATTTTAGATTTGAAATTTGATTGTTAAAAATAGTTTCATGTGAACCCCAAATGAGACTAGTTTGAAGTTATTGTTCCGCAATTATAGGCTGTCTCGTTTAGTGATAAGGCATACAATTGTATGTAAATGCACAGGATCAATTGATCTTGTAACGCGGCAGAGGGGAAATGCTACCGCAAGGCTGGTCCCTAATTATAAGGTCTAAGTGCTACAACAACTCGGTAGTTGTAGCAAAGCTTCTGACCACCCTAAAAGTGATTATGATTGTGTAGATTTGTGACTTACTAACTTTATAATAACATCTTATTTTCAGAGATAATTCAAAATGCGTAAAAGAAGAAAAGGACAAAGACAAGGACAGACACAAGAAGGACGCCAACGTGCCGCCCAGCGTGCAGGCTCTCATGTCCACTATGCCCACGCCTGAGGAGTCGCCCAACTATCTCATCTATAAGAAGGTAACAGTCTATAGTGTTAGTCGGCCAACTATCTTATCTATAAGGTAACAGCCCATACTGTTAGTTGACCTACTATCTTAACTATAAGGTAACAGCAATTATGTTATCTATAAAGTAATAGTCTATAGTGTTAATCGGCCAACTTCTTATCTATAAGAAGGTAACAGTCTATAGGTGTTAGTTAGCCAACTATCTTATCTATAAGGTAACCGTCTATAGTGTTAGTCGGCCAACCTGCCGCCCAGCGTGCTGGCTCTCATGTCCACTATGCCCACGCCTGAGGAGTCGCCCAACTATCTCATCTATAAGAAGGTAATAGTATATAGTGTTAGTCGGCCAACTATGTCATCTATAAGAAGGTAACAGTCTATAGTGTTAGTCGGCCAACTATATTTTCTATAAGGTAACAGTCTATAGTGTTAGTCGACCAACTATCTTATCTAGAAGACGGTAAGATCCCAATTTATTCTGCGAGAAATGTACCCCGCCCATTTCCCCTTTAGTTTAGAAATTCTTTGGGCTATTTCGGCTACTCTGATTCTTCTACGACTGTTAACTGGCTGTTACATGTTAATAATCAATAGCATTTGAAATTAGTACCATACTTTTTCTGTGCCTATATTCAACAGTGGACGATGAAAGGCTGATGATGATGTTAATAATTAATGATTGTTTCAGATGGAGGCAATAATAGAGAAGATGCAGGATGAGAGTACAGGTGTTCCAGTCCGTACTGTTAAGAGTTTCATGACTAAAATACCTTCGGTGAGTACCTACTGCGATGTTGCTTCTCAACGATCCCAGCTACCCAATCCGCCGACACATTATTTTACCCATTATTTTGCCGCAAATTTATTGTACACATTAAATTTGCCTTGTTTTAATTGACTGTCTATTTTGCTAGTATGCTGGAACAAATATCTTTCGAAAAAAGCTTGCTCTTTGTACATTTATATCGATTTTAAGGTATTTCTCAGGTTCCTGAGCCAATATAACCACGAAATCTCGACCAAAGTGTTATAAACTAACAGTAATATTATTTCAAACACAATTTACTAAAGTGTCTTTAATGCAATCTCAAACCTTATTTTTCCTAGACTATTACAAGAGACCCTTTCACACCCTTTTTCCTTTAGGGGTATTTTTGTAACAACCTGTATACTATTTTTAAGATAAGATAAATATTTTTTGTTTGCACACCAAGAATAGACAAATACAATTTATAACAAGAATGAGAAGGGTACAGAGGGCGCTCTTATCACTAAAATAGATTTCTTCCAGTCAACCATTGGATGGACGAACTATTTACAGAGAAAATGCTACGGCGGTACACTATTAGGTACCTATGTACCTGTCGACATATACAATGTGTTAATGAATAAGCGCAAAACCTCATACACCCCAACTGATTTATAACAAAATAATTCGATTGAAACAATAATTTCATTATTTTGATGGTTAAAATTCAAAGTTATTCGCATTTTAAGTTTTGAGGCAAAAATGATTTGTTATCATTTCAGCAATGAATGAAAGCGAAAGGATACATTTTAAGAATCTTGTTTTGGTATAAGTAGGGTGAATGTGCCTGTGCGGTGGGTTGAGATTGAGTGCAGTAAATATTAAATTTAACAAACAAATTATTTAATATTTTGAAGAAAAAAAAACCTATGGTGAAACCATGATAATTAGATTCTGCTCTCGATTTTAAACAGACTACTTTCTAGTTTTGCGTTAATTCATTAACACGTTGTATAGGGCCCTTCTTAATATGCTGACACTTTTTTAAGGGGATGATCAGACCGTCCAACTGAACAACTTTCTCTATGGAACCACCATCGAAATCGCGAAAAAAAATCAGCTGTCCCATACATTTGGATCGAGTAGGTTTGCAGTTTTGTATGGGACAGAAGTTTTTTTTTCGCGATTTCGATATTGGTCCCATAGTGAAAGTTGTTCAGTTTGATGGTCTGATCATCCCCTTAAAAAGTGTCAGCATATTAAGAAGGACCCTGTATACTTTATTCCAAATAAGGACGAAGATGTTTTCTGATTCCTATTTAGATTTCTGGCCAATTCTGAGTAGCGTATGTACTTAATTTATCTGAAAGATATTATATACTATTTGATATATCTTAGACAGGACTAAAGCTGTTCTAAGAATAAGTGAGAATAAGTGTTTCAAATCTTTTTCTGTATCGAATTTATTGATTCTACATGTATGCCATGTTAGCTTAATCAAATTAAAGATTGAACAAGTCGGGCGGCGAGCAGGATTCGAACCCACGACCTGCCTATCAGGAGCATTCTCCACTCCAACAGAGCTGTCGGCGCCCCGCAGGCCACGACGAAATTTTCAATCCATATCATCGTCTTTTAAAGGACGTCAGCGTCATCTACCAGAGTTTATGCAAACTCTGTTTCTGAAGTGCCGTGGTGGTCCAGTGGCGAGTAACCTTGCCTGCCGTGCAGGAGGCGATGGTTCGATCCCCGTCCAGGCCGACTCGTACCAATGAGTTTTTCGGAATTTATGTACGATTTGTAACACCACTGGCTTTTCGGTGAAGGAAAACATCGTGAGGAAACCTGCATGCTTCAATTTCGAGGCATGTATTGTACCCGCTGTCCATTATAAGTGGCGACGGGCTCACCCCCCATCACACTGGACAGAGTTTCGGTACTACTGGTGAAACGTGGATGTTCTGAGGTTTCAAAATATCTCTTACTACCCCCTCGGGGAATATAGTCGTGAGCATATGCTTATGCTTATGCTGTTTCTGTAATTCAAAATAGCCTTAATATTACGTTGCTATTTGGAATGGAGTATAGTAAATGATAAATTTGCAGGTATTCACCGGCTCGGACCTGGTCGCCTGGCTGCTCCGTCACCTCGACTTCGACGACGCGCAGGAAGCACTTCACTTCGCGCATCTCCTCGCCGCCCACGGCTACCTGTTCCCCATAGACGACCACAACCTTACCGTGCGGAACGACAACACATACTACAGGTACATACAGCATCCAACTTGAGAGAAGTTTGTTCCGAATGCGTAAATGCGAGCTGCATACAAACGAAGTCTAGTGATATTTTCAATACTAACCTAAGAGGAAGGATCTCCATAGAGTCCGCATAAATTTACGATTGTAGTTAGTCTCTTTTGTTTTATGACGTACCTTTAATAGTAGAAGGAGATGGAACGATAGATATTTGTTTATGCGGCTGTCCACTTTTTTTTGAGCTAGTGTGTGTGAAAAGTGACCGTAAACATAAGGCCATATGTTACTTGGTGCCTTTTGTCCATACTACTTGACACCACACACTCAAACCTAAACGTCAAAAAAAGTGGACACTTTACAATTGGTATGGCTCACTCTAGTCTTAAAGAGAGATCCTTCCTCTTAGATACTAACCAATTAATCTCAATGAAATTTTGCAGAAACAATCTAGGAACAAATCTCTATGCTTGTATCGTGTCCGATTTTCGTTATATACAGTTTCAATGCTAGGATTAATTTAATATTTGTATGGAAATCTTTGAGGCACTGTTACTTTAAAACTGTACATTTTAAGAAAAATCTGACACGATACAAGCATAGAGATTTGTTTCTAGATTGTTTCTGCAAAATTTTATTGAGTTTAGGTTTGATCCCATAGTAGTCCCATAAGTTGTTCAGTTTGATGGTTTGAACAACCCCAGAAAATTTGGAAAGAGTTTAAAATCTCCTAGTATGTACTTATACTTACCTAGGTATTGTATGTATTTAAGTAGAACAGAACTTAAAAAGTAAACTTTTTTTCTTCATAATTGGTTAGTATTGAAAATATCACCAGACTTCGTTTGTATGGAACGCGCCAACAGTAATATACCCTTAATATGCTAACTGATGGTTCAGACCATCGAACTGAACCACATTCTCTGACTACCTCCTCGGGGAATATAGTCGTTAGCGTTATGTTTGTATGTAAGATCACATCAGCAGATAGCCGTCCACAGAAATCCCCGAGACCATTTTGAATCTTTCCGAAAACATGTTTAAAACTCAAATCAAAAAAGTCCTCTGTAAAAAAGCATATTATAAACTGGATGATTATTTAAATGAGCAAAATGCTTGGGTCTGAGGTCACTAGCTTATAGTTTATTTACTTTACTATATAGTATCAATTATTTTATTAAATAGACTATGTATTATTGTATACATAACTTTAGCTTAAGAATTTATATTGTAATAGTTATTTAGTCGTGTTATTAGGTAGAGTTTCTGGCCGCATCTTCTCTACAGCGGCAACACGTTCCGACGCGGTGGTAGCTTTAAGAAAGATTTGACGTTTGATAAGTGTGCTGCAAGCTCCTATATTGAATAAATTATATTGACTTTGACTTTGACTTGACTGCTGGACATAGGCCTCCCCCAAGGATCGCCACAACGACCGGTCCTGCGCTGCCCTCATCCAACGGGTTCCCGCCGCCTTCACCAGGTCGTCAGTCCACCTTGTGGGGGGCTCACTGCCTAGTTCATGACAAATACAAAAATGTCTCCATTGCCACTTTAGTTAACAATTGACAACATTATTTTTTTTAACCACCTGTTTTTAATAAAAAATGTAAAAATAGGTTAAAAAATAAGAGGAACGTATTTTTCCGATTTTATTGTTGACCGATATTTCTATTTTTAATTTACATTTGAATTTTCTGAAAAACGTAGGATTTATGGCTAAGATACCTTGGCCGCAATAACATTAAAAATAAAAACTGTCAAATGCAATAGAAAAGCCAAACAGGCAAAGGAATAAAATCTCATTCAACCTCTATTATATTTTTCAGTATTTTTCAAGTAACTCGAGAAATAATGGATAGAAAAATCTGATAATTTTGATATAAGCTTTGAATCACATAATCTCCAAATGGTTTTCTTAATTTGCCACCTTTCTTAAAATGAAATGTTGTCAATTCTTTCGGGCTATGTCAGTCGTTTACATACAGGGTCCTTCTTAATATTTTTAAGGGGGTGATCAGACCATCAGAACATCAGACCATCGGTCGGAAGATGCGAAACTACATTGACATGAAAAGGAATGTAGGTACCTAAACAAAATTTTTCCTTTTTTCAGATTCCAGACCCCATACTTTTGGCCGTCAAATCAATGGGAACCAGAAAATACTGATTACGGTAAATAATTTCTCTATGGGTTATGTTTTCGAGCGCTAGATGGCGGTGTACCTATTCGTTAAGTCAGAGGCTATTGAATCTGTTTAGTCGCAGAACGTCTAATTCGTTAAATGTCAGGTAGATGCTAAAAGTCAGATTCGCGAATAGTCTGACTAGAATAAAATCAAATTGGAAATAAAATAGACTAGAAAAAATGACAGATTCTCAGTCTGATTTCCAAAACGTAAGATTCTCACAAAGTCAACTCTCGCAACGTTTTATTCTTACAGTCTGAATCTCACAGTCGAATTCTCGCAGTCTGATTATCACAAAGTCTGATTCTGACAAAGTATGATTCTCACAAAGTCTGATTCTCACAAAGTCCATTCAATTCAATTCATTTATTGCTTTCATGTACAGTATTAAAGGTCTTATAATATGATTAGGTATGAGTACATGAACCCTGTTGATTAGGGCATTGCAAATTAAAGGCATGCAAGATAATTAACAATAGTTTAACAATGAACGTTAAATAAATAGGTAATTAATAATTATACAGAAAACATTGAATAAAGATGTGGGGACTTGCCACAGATGTCAACACTCACAAGTTATAGCAACGAAGCTAACAGATGGCACTACGGTCTCACTTGCAAATGTGTACGTAAAGACAACTTGCGACGTCACATTGGTAACCCGTTAGCCGCTACACATAAGGTTCACAATCGTATACAAGACATGAATCGCGCAAGAGAAATAATCACAGAGATTCGATATATATACAAGGTCCAACTAAGAACTGTGGGACCACGGCCGGTCCCCAGGCTTCACACCTAGCCTGGCGGAAGATCTTCCCTTTTCACCGGAGGAACCTTCCACAGTAGTTCCTCCACAAAGATATAATCATAAAATTTGTATACTTACATTTAAAATAGAAAATAATAAATAAAAATTGTTTATAAAACGACATTGCATTAATTTTAGACTATCACGCTACAGCTTATCACACATAAACTCATCAATCGTGTAATAGCATTTGTTGACTAAAAGGGTCTTAAGTTGTCTGCAAAAAGGTTTGTCTCCGGTTTCTGTTTCGCAAAAAGACCGATTCTTATAGTCTTATTTTCATTCTCACAGTCTTCATAGTCTGGTTCTCACATTCAGATTATCATAGTCTGATTCTCAGTCCGATTCACACAAAGCCCGATTCTCCGAACCTATGTCTTAAAAAATCGACTGACCACTGGATGGATACGCCAGGATTAAACCATTCCTAGGCACTAATTGCGGCATACGACTGCAAAGTGGCAAAGGAGAGAATCGCGCTCAGCACGACAAACTTGCGCATTATAGTGAGGGCGCTGACGGGACATTGTAGGCTGAACAAACACCTTACAATCCTAGGCATCAGGGACACAAACCTCTGCAGATTATGTCTGGAGGAGGACGAAACCCCCATTCACATCCTTTGTGAATGTGGCCCACTAATGCACAAACGATATGCTCACTTGGGTAAGCACTTTGTTCATCCGAGTGAAGCAAAATCTTTCACTGCTAAAGAAATCCTACAATTCCTAAAGGAAGTGGGTATTAGCAGTGAACTGTAACTATTGTGGCGATCACAAAAGATCTACATAAGGTCGAAGGGATACTAGTCTGCAGAAGACTCGAATAGCCGCTGTACAATAATAAAAAATTAAAAAAAACAAAAAGCCCGATTCTCAAAAAGTCCTATTGCGTACATATGATTCTCTGATTCCAATAATGATAATGATACTTTGTCGACAGCCGTATACCTCTGCAAACGTACAATGCAGAACAAGGCGCGGCTGGAACTAGCTGACTACGAGGCCGAATCCCTCGCTAGACTACAGAAGATGTTTAGCCGCAAGTGGGAGTTCATATTTATGCAGGCAGAAGCGCAGAGCAAGGTACCCACTCCCTGATTCTTATCGTCACTGACTGACTGATTCATCACTGACTAACGACTGACTCGTTACTGACTACAGAATATGTTCAGCCGCAAGTGGGAGTTCATATTTATGCAGGCCGAGGCGCAGAGCAAGGTACCCACTCACTGATTCTTATCGTCACTGACTGACTGATTCTTCACTGACTGACGACTGACTCGTTACTGACTACAGAATATGTTCAGCCGCAAGTTTAAGTCCCATGTTAAACAAGTCCTCTGTAAAAAAGGTTACTATAAACTCGATGATTATTTGAATGACCAAAATGTCTGGTCTTGACAATGTTACACTATATAATTTAATATTGAATTTATGTAATTGTACTTTGTATATTTTGTTTTAAAAGAAGTGTGTTATAGAGTTTCTGGCCGCATCTTATCTACAACGGAACACCTTCCGACGCGGTGGTAGATTCAAAAACATGACGTCAAAAAGTTATCTATGTTGAATAAACAATTTTGACTTTGATTTTGAGTGGGAGTTTATATTTATGCAGGCCGATTCGCAGAGCAAGGTACTCACTCACTGATTCTTATCTTCACTGACTGATTGGCTCATATCGTCACTGACACTGAAGTGGGATCTGCAGAGATATGAAATTATAAATTTTTAAAAGTTTAGTATGTTTTTGTTTATAGGTAGATAAGAAGCGTGACAAATTGGAGCGGAAGGTGTTGGATAGTCAGGAGCGAGCCTTCTGGGATGTCCACCGACCTGTGGTGAGTATCTCACGTCACAGCTCCGGCACTTCAAACAACGTTTTGGATTTGACATGATGGCGTTCGTACATGCGCACTTTGTGCAAATTTTGTTTGACATTTGTGTAGGGTTGACTTACCACGCATCGTATGAACATCATCTACATTTCGTTACTTTTTATTGTACGTTCTATTCACAGAACATTATAAGAGGGGTTAGAAATGCAAAGTAGCGCTTTTGCTTCGGAGACGGCTGTCGCCTCTTGTCTTCCCGCTCACGCTGCTACAATTACTCATGCCCTCTCGCTCGCACCACGCCGCGCTGCTTATGGTGTTATGCAAATCATTGCATAACCTGTGGCGACACGTTCCACGCCTACTTTGCACTTCTAATCCCTCTTATAATGTTCTATGGTTCTATTATTAAAAATAGTATTTGAGCTAAAGAATTACTGAAAATGTGAATTTAGTGTTATTTTTCAACGTTTTTTTTGCACTGAAAAGACTCAATTTGATGTAGTCAAATACTACGGGCGCCTGACTGCATTCCCTTGCTCGGCTTCCCTCAAGTTTCTCAGAAAGTGTGAGGTGAGGTGGGGTATCTGAAGTCAGAGGGGGGCGGGGAGTGGCCGTTCTGTATGTAGAACTATATACTATTACCTGTTCTGTGCTAACGTGACTTCAATTAGGGGTAGGGGTTGAATCTTTCTAACTTATGTACGTAATACCGACTGCTCTTAAACGGTGAAGGAAAACATCGTGAGGAAACCTGCATATGCTGAAGAAGAAATTGTGGACCGTATCTGAAGTCTAACGTACGTACACACTCCCTGTGGGTACGCCTGTGCCCTACAGTGGGACGTATACAGAGTCCTTCTCGATCCGCTAATGGCTTTTTAAGGGGATATTTAAATGATCAAAATGCTTGGGTCTCAGGTCACTAGCTTATAGTTTATTTACTTTACTGTATAGTATCAATTATTTTATTAAATAGACTATGTATTATTGTATACATAACTTTAGCTTAAGAATTTATATTGTAATAGTTATTAAGTCGTGTTATGTTGTAGAGTTTCTGGCCGCATCTTCTCTACAGCGACAACACGTTCCGACGCGGTGGTAGCTTTAAAAAAGATTTGACGTTTGATAAGTGTGCTGTAAGCTCCTATATTGAATAAATTATATTGACTATTGACTATTGATGATCAGACCATCAAACTGGACAACTTTCTCTATGGAACTAAAGTTGAAATCGCGATATAAATAATTTATTTATTTATTTATATCCCGATTATAATCGGTTGTCCCTTCCATTTTGATCTAGTAGGTATTGCTACTATTAGTGGGAAGGCTGATCCCACATATGGGATTAAAAGCGAGAAAGAGAGAGATGATAGCAGTTTCATGGAACAGCTGTTTTTTTGCTATTTCGGCCTCGGTCCCAAATACATGGTGTTACAAAAGTAAAAATATACATTTAAGGGGGTGGTTTAGACTATCAAAATGAACAACTTTCTCTATGGGACCAATATCGAAATCGCGAAAAAAAAGTCTGATGCTCCATACTAAACTACAAATTTACTCGAGCTAAATGTATGGGACATCTTTTTTTTTTGCGATTTCGATATTGGTCCCATAGAGAAAGTTCAGTTTGATGGTCGAAACAACTCCCTTTAAAAGTTTTAAATGTTTATTTTTACTTTTGTAACACCTTGTAGAAAGTTGTTCAGTTTGATGGTCAGATCATCCTCTTAGAAAGCCGTCAGCATATTAAAGAAGGACCCTATATGATACACAGGTGATGATGATTGATATAATTGCAGCCCGGCTGCGTCAACACGACGGAATTGGACCCTCGCAAGTTGTCGAGGATCAACGCGCTGAAAGCGAAGCGACTTCGACAGTGCCAGGAGTTGATTCTACAGCACAATCTTAAGGTTAGTGAGATCTAATAATAATAGAGGATAGAGACCGTTTCATTACATGAAATTAGATCTACTAGGACCTTAGACTACTTATATAAGGACAAGTTACGCGTGTAATTCTACTAACAAAATTTTCTGCCACTTTTTGCGGGGGGTGGGGTAGCACGAGATACGCAACTTTGAATTTTATTCCATTAGTTTAGATTCTAATTTTGAATGTTAAAAATCATGAAAAACAGTGTCGTGTGAACCCTAAACGTCATAAGTTCGAAATTATTGTTCCGCAATTATAGGCTGTCGCGTTTAGTGATAAGGTATAAAATTGAATGTAAATGCGTAAGATTTGTTGATCTTGCACGTTGGCAGAGGGGAAATGCTAAGGCGAGGCGGGTCCGTATATAAGTATTCTAAGACTAGGACCCTTGCAAGTTGTCGATTATCAACGCGCTGAAAGCGAAGCGACTTCGACAGTGCCAGGAGTTGATTCTACAGCACAATCTTAAGGTGAGTGAGATCTATCAATAATACAGGTGAAGACCGTTTCATTAAATAAAACACGACTTAGTTGGACCATTTTAAATATGTATTCTGTCATTAATTTCATAGGTATGTATATGCTCACGACTATATTCCCCGAGGGGGTAGTCAGAGATGTTCTGAAACCTCAGAGCATCCACGTTTCACTAGTAGTACCGAAACTCTGTCCAGTGTGACGGGGGGTGAGCCCGTCGTCACTTATAATGGACAGTGGGTACAATACATGCCTCGAAATTGAAGCATGCAGGTTTCCTCACGATGTTTTCCTTCACCGAAAAGCCAGTGGTGTTACAAATCGTAGATCGGTCGGGATCGAACCATCGCCTCCTGCACGGCAGGCAAGGTTACTCGCCACTGGACCACCACGGCTTTTAATTTCATAGGTACGGTATCTATATCAATCCCACTCAAACACTGAAACACCTCACTCTGAAACTCACCCTACTCAAACACACCTTACTCAAGCCCACCCGCACAAAGCCCCACACAGACCAGACTACCCCTAATGGACCCCTGATAACCTCTAATGCCCAGTAATGTGCCCCTAATAGACCTCCAATGGACCCCTAACTAACCCCTAACCGACCTCAAAACAACCCCAAACCTTAGACTTATTTTACCTAAACCGTCAATTTTATTATTTTATCCCTTTGACTATTTATATGTGGACTGGTTACGCGTGTAATTCTACTAACAAACATTTCTGCCACTTTTTGCGGGGGGCGAGGTAACATGAAATCCGCAACTTTGGATTTTATTCCCCATAACTTAAGATTCTAATTTTGAATGTTAAAAATCATGAAAAGTAGTCTCGTGTGAACCCCAAACGTTCTAAGTTCGAAGTTATTCTCGTTTAGTGATAAGGTGTAAAATTGAATGTAAATGCACAAGATCAATTGTGCTTATACCGTGGCAGAGGGGAAATGCTACCGCAAGGCTAGTCCTTATAATAATTAGTCAAAGTTTTATCCTGTTTAAAAAAACTTGGTTGAATTGATATATGGTTTGGTTGTGGTCTATTAATATGGTTTAAAGTGGATATTTTGATACTTTTCCTTACACCCTGTATAATATTGTATTTATTTGACAGAACAATCCAATAGTGACGATCACGAACCCGCAGGAGAGCGAAGAGGAAATACAGAAGCAGAACTCTGAGAACACTATCAAGGAGAATGGTATGTTATGTGATATAATCTCATAGATATCTTCGTGCTCTAATGGTTAAGATCATCGGGCTCTTGTCATGGAGGTCGTGGGTTCGATTCCCACGGGGGACACCTAGTGATATGTCACTTTGTGCGTTCTTCCCCAGTTGGTTAGGACATTGCAGGCCGAATCACCTGAGTGTCTGAAAAAAAAGATGATTCCGTGATTCGGATGACACGTTAAGCTATTGGTCCCGGCTACTATTTCTGGTGGTAGTAGTCGTTACATAAAAACCACGTCAGAGGCGGTAAGACGGTCTGAAAAAACTCTGACACCAGGGCTTGCTGCCCACACGATACGAAGATAGATATCTTATATACAGGATCCTACTTATTATGCGGACGGTTTTTAAGGCCTCAGACTATCAAACTGAACAACTTTCTCTAGGGTAACATTGAAACCGTGAAAAAAAAATCTGCCGTCCCACATATTTTGGCTGAGTAGGATTGCAGTTTTGTATGGAAAAGTAGATCTTTTGTACATCCAATTAGTGTCACCCAACAGCATGCATACTTGATTTCTGTGGGTTATTGTGTCAATTCAGACAAACATTTTATATTGAAGTTGCAGTCTATGGTATTACAATCAATTTCTCTTAATTTGCAGGGGAAACCTCCCAACCAACCCCAGCAGCGGAAGCCAAAGAGCAGCCGACCATAGAGCAGCAGATAGAGGCGGCCAAAAGACAACTAGCGATGCTGCGAGCGCGCCTCGAGCGACGCAATATACGCGTCAGCAAGGTGGCCGAGATGTGAGTGATGAATATTTGCTTAGGGGTCCGATAGACCCCTTACTTAGGGGTTCTAGGGGTGCACCTTCCATACAATGGACCCCTTACTTAAGGGTCCTTAGGAGTCCACCTTAATTATGGGTGTGAAAAATCACAATGGACCCCTTATTTAGGGGTTCGCCTTAGTTGGGAGTATGAACAATAAGACACCTTACTTAAGGATTCTTAGGGGTCCACTTTAGTTAGGGGTATGAAAAAGCCGTATGGACCCCTTACTTTTGGGTTCTTTGGGGTCCAACTTACTTAGGGGTATGAACAAGTCGAATGGACCCCTTACTTGTGGGTTCTTAGGGGTCCACCTTACTTAGGGGCACAATGGACTCCTCATTTAGGGGCACATTAATCTCCTGACATAGAGCAGCGGCTAGAGTGTAGCATACAGAGAGCAGCCGACCATAGAGCAGCAGATAGAGGCGGCCAAAAGAAGGTCAACAAGGTGGCTGAGATGTGAGTGATGAATATTTGCTTAGGGGTCCGATATACCCCTTACTTAGGGGTTTTAGGATCCTAAGATGAGGGTACAAGTATAATTGATATCTTACTTAGGATACACCTCAGTTAGGAATATGTACAAACACAATGTACCCCTTACTTAGGGGTCTACCTTAGTTAGGGGTACAAACAAGCTTAATAGACTCCTCAGGGGCTATTAAAGATCAACCTTAGTTAGGGGTAACTGCCTCCGTAGTCTTATGGTTAAGAGCATTGGGCTCTTGACACGGAGGTCGTGGGTTCGATTCCCACGGGGGACACCTAGTGATATGTCACTGTGCGTTTTTCCCCAGTTGGTTAGGACATTGCAGGCTGAATCACCTGATTGTCTGAAAAGAAAGATGATTTCGTGCTTCGGATGGCACGTTAAGCCGTTGGTCCCAGCTACTATCTCTACAATTGATCTTGTGCATTTACATTCAATTTTATACCTTATCACTAAACGAGACAGCCTATAATTGCGAAATAATAACTTCGAACTTAGAACGTTTGGGGTTCACACGATACTACTTTTCATGATTTTTGACATTCAAAATTAGAATCTAAAGTTATGAGGAATAAAATCCAAAGTTGCGGATTTCATGTTACCTCGCCCCCCGCAAAAAGTGGCAGAAATGTTTGTTAGTAGAATTACACGCGTAACCAGTCCACATATAAATAGTCAAAGCCCTGATTCTACTATCCCATTGTATACTTAAAATAATAATTATTATTGTTCCAGGTTCATATCATACTGTGAACAATATGCCGAATACGATGCGTTGTTCACCCCGCCGGAGTGGCCCAATCCATGGATCAACGATACCACAGAGCTGTGGGAGCAGGAGAAGCAGTGGTATGTAGCATATGCTCACGACTATATTCTCCGAGGTCAGTCAAAGATATTCTGAAACCTCAGAACATCCACGTTTCACTAGTACCGAAACTCTGTCCAGTGACGGGAGTGGGCCCGTCGCCACTTGTAATGGACTGTGGGTACAATACATGCCTCGAAATTGTAGCATGCAGGTTTCCTCACGATGTTATCCTTCACCGAAGAGCCAGTGGTGTTACAAATCGTACATAAATTCCGAAAAACTCATTGGTACGAGTCGGTCTGGACGGGGATCGAACCATCGCCTCCTGCACGACAGGCAAGGTTACGTTGTAGAGTTTCTGGCCGCATCTTCTCTACAGCGACAACACGTTCCGACGCGGTGGTAGCTTTAAAAAAGATTTGACGTTTGATAAGAGTGCTGCAAGCTCCTATATTGAAAATTAAAATTAAAACAAAAGAAAGAAAAAGCCACATTGTCTTAGGAGGTGATTTTAATATTGACTTTAAAACTAAACACCAATCTCAACATTCGCGACAACTTACAGACCTCATGCTGACTTATAATCTTATTGGAATGGTAAAAGAACCCACCCGTGAAACAGCGACCACATCCACATGTTTAGATTTAGTATTTTCAAACAATAGGTCTCTTGAAATAAAAGTAGAAAACCTTGGATTTTCAGATCATAAAGCTGTCATTTGTCACTTGAAATGCAATGAAAACCACACAAAACAAAATATTACATGGACATTACATAAGCGAATATTTAACACAAAAAATCAAAGCGCCTTCAAAACTAAATTACAGGACATTAATTGGAATAATATTTTGAATTACGATAACAATGTCAACGACAACTATAGTTCATTCCAAAATCAACTACAAATTATTCTAAACAACACAATACCAATTAAAAAGATTAGAACAAAAGCAAACAAGAGAAAACTTTGGCTAACTAAAGGAATAAAAAAATCATGTGAACATAAAAGAAACATGAGACAACTATTGCAAGGCATAAAACGTAGTAAGATATTAACAAAACACTATAGGACATATGACAACACTTTAAAAAAAAGTGTTAATTTATCAAAACGTCTATCTTATATAAAGGAAATGAAACAGTCAGACAATAAAACAAAAACGATGTGGAGAATAATTAAAGAAACTACAGGAAAATCAAATAAAAACCGTAATAAAAAAAACATACAATTAAAAATTAATAAAAATACTATAACCTCCCCCCAATTGATCGCAAATGAATTCAATAATTTCTTTATAAAAATTAGCGAGAACACAAACGACTCCAGCCTGGGCGCAGCGACGGCAGCTGTAGCGCCTGCTGCCCGCGATGCCGCTAGCCCGGCCCCTGCCCTCAAAAATATCGAGAAATCTATGTACCTGAGTCCCGTGAGTGAGGATGAAGTGTATAGAATCATACGCGAATTAAAAAATAAACAAAGCTTTGGTATAGATGAAATACCTTCATCCCTATTACGAACTTGCGCGGCTGAATTAACAGCACCTTTGACAAGACTCATCAACCAATCATTCAATGAAGGGAAGTTTCCAGACGATCTTAAAATCTCTATGATTAAACCAATTTTCAAAAAAGGAGATGAAAGTAATCCTAGTGATTATCGCCCGATAGCTCTTCTACCCTCAATTTCAAAAGTTTTTGAAAAGGCTATGTGTCTGCGATTATACACGTTTTTAGAAAAAAACAATATTATAAACGACAATCAGTTTGGATTCAGAAAAAATAGATCGACCTCTCTCGCGGTATTTACGTATATGCAGGAAGCAATTAATACTATTAGCACGAAACACCGTGCTGTGGGGCTATTGCTGGATCTTAGTAAGGCGTACGACAAAGTGTCATATAGAATATTGCTAAACAAACTATACGCATCTGGCATCAGAGGAATAGTTCATAACTGGTTTAAATCTTACCTTGAAAAACGCACACAGTATGTTCAAATCGATCACCAGAATGAAATATCTAAAGAAATACAAACCTTCCGTTCCGACAGATGTGAATTAAAAGGGGCAATACCACAGGGAAGTGTACTTGGCTGCGTGCTATTCCTGATATACATAAATGAGTTACCAAACATACTTAACGAGTGCTGCGTTTTATTTGCGGACGATGTCTCAATACTATTTAAAATCAATAAAAATGACGACCACATTACTAAAATAAAAAAGTCCATAGATGTTATTATTAATTGGATGACTAATAATAACCTAATGATTAACTTGAACAAAACTAAAATAATACAATTTCATCCTCACCAAAGACAACCACTTGATATACAAATAACTATTAATAACAAAAAAATTGAAGAAGTGCACGCATCTACCCTTTTAGGAATAACCATTGATAGACACATAAACTGGAAACAACATATTGCCAACACTAAAACGAAATTGTCTAGATTTTTATATGCCCTTTACTACCTAAGGAGAAGCACAAACTTTGAAACGGCATTATCAGCATATTACGCTTATGCAGACTCCTGGTTGCGTTATGGAATTATCCTATGGGGAAATAGCACTAACGCACATGACTTGTTTATTATGCAAAAAAAATGTATTCGAATACTGTTGGGCCTAAATTGCCGAGACAGTTGTAAACCTCATTTCGTGAAATATAAAATTCTCACACTCCCCTCACTATATGTACTTCAAATGGCGTTACTTGTCAGAAAAAACTTTAACATGTTTAGAAACCAAAAAAAGGATCACCTTATTCATACAAATTTAAGATCCAAAAACGAATTAAACCTAGTAGCCACAACCATGGAAATGATGAGAACTAGCCCATATAATACAGCAATAAAAATCTTTAACAAAGTACCTGACATAATAAAGGCGGAGACCAAAGACCACATATTTGCAAAACGTTTACAACAATTACTCATCGAAAAAGCTTACTATGACTTTGACGAATTCCTAACTGACAAAATCTGATGACTACTTATTTATAATTTTAAAACTTATTTGACATGGACTTATACTAACCTACTAATCTTAAATTGACATTGTAATATTGTGTAATTAATTAATTAATATACATATAGCTATATTTTTTTATTGACTCGTATACTTATTATTAATTCATTGTACTTAATTATAAATTGTAAAGAAATTGTGAACGCATAAAATTATAAATTTGTACTGCATGCTATACATATAATCATGTCTATATTTGTGAAATTGGACTGTACCAAAACTGTAAGTACTACTCTCAAAATTGCAATGCCTTAACTTATAAGGTTCACAGATGTAACTTACTCACCTATTATACCACCTACCATGTACTCTGTGTGCGCAATAAATGATTATGAATTATGAATAAATTATATTTACTTTGACTTTGAACGTCTTAATAGGGTCCCGTTTTCACCCTTTGGGTACGGAACCCTAAAAAGCTCATTAAGGTTAAAAGCTAGCTATGCCCATATAATCACAAATTGACAACATTTGATTTTAAGAAAGGTACCAAAATAAGAAAACCATTTGGAGATTATGTGATTCAAAGCTTATATCATAATTATCAGATTTTTCTATCCATTATTTCTCGAGTTATTTGAAAAATACTGAAAAATATAATAGAGGTTGAATGAGATTTTATTCCTTTGCCTGCTTGGCTTTTCTATTGTATTTGACAGTTTTTATTTTTAATGTTATTGCGGCCAAGGCAAAGAGATTATACCTAATGGAGTGAGCCATACCAATTGTAAAGTGTCCACTTTTTGACGTTTAGGTTTGAGTGTGTGGTGTCAAGTAGTATGGACAAAAGGCACCAAGTGACATATGGCCTTATGTTTACGGTCAATTTTCACACACACTAGCTCAAAAAAAAGTGGACAGCCGCATAAACCAATATCTATAGTTCCATCTCCTACTATTAAAGGTACGTCATAAGACAAAAGAGACCAACTACAATCGTAAATTTATGCGGACTCTATGGAGATCCTTCCTCTGAGGGCCAAGGTATCTTAGCCATACATCCTACGTTTTTCAGAAAATTCAAAAGTAAATTAAAAATAGAAATATCGGTAAAATAAAATCTCTTATTTTTTAACCTACATACATACATATACTCACGCCTGTGTCCCATTGGGGTAGGCAGAGACAATTGATCGCCATAGACTACGATCCTGACATACCTCTGTTACCTCTTCCACAGTCATAAGTCGTTTCATACAGGCTCGTCGGTTTCGGGTACTTTTGATCTGACCCTTCTTAAGTAGGCTGTCAATTTGGTCTGCATACTTACGTCTAGGGCGACCCCTTTCGACTGTTCCATTATTTTTTAACCTATTTTTATATTTTTTATTAAAAACAGGTGGTTAAAAAAATGTAATGTTGCCAATTGTCTTGTATATTCCAGCAAAGACCCGCTACCTTTACGTCGGGTGCGTCGCTGGTCCTTTGGTCTTCGCGAGCTTTTACAAGACCCGGCCGGCATGGAGCACTTCGCCAAGTTCCTGAACAAGGAGTTCAGTGGAGAGAATCTCAAGTATGTACTCTTTAACATAACATAGTAACATAACAACAACATAACATAAAAATGTGGGGACTTGCCACAGATGTCAACACCTACAAGTTATAGCAACGAAGCTAATAGATGGCGCTACGGTCGCACTCGCAAATGTGTACGTAAGACAACTTGCGACGTCATATTGGTAACCCGTTAGCCGCTACACATAAGGTTCACAATCGTATACAAGACATGAATCGCGCAAGAGAAATAATCACAGAGATTCGATATACAACGTGTTAATGAATAAGCGCAAAACCTCATACACCCCAACTGATTTATAACAAAATAATTAGATTGAAACAATAATTTCATTATTTTGATAGTTACAATTCAAAGTTATTCCCATTTTAAGTATTAAAGCAAAAATGATTTGTTATCATTTTAGCAATGAATGAAAGCGCTAACGTACTCATGGATGCATTATAAGCATCTTGTTTTGGTAGTAAGTAGGGTGAGAGTACCGGAGCGGTGGGTTGAGATCGGGTTCAGTAAATTTTAAATTTTACAAACAATTTATTTAATATTTTGAAAAAAAATTACCTATGTTGAAACCATGATAATTCGATTCTGCACTCGATTCTAAACAAACTACTTTCTAGTTTTGCGTTAATTCATTAACACGTTGTAGATTCACTAGTTCTTATAGGTTTTTTGAAAAATAAATTAGAGTTTTTTTCTCTGAAACTGAAACGCGGGCGGCCATGATTGAGCATCGTGTGACGTCACATTTCAATCAATAAAACGTCATGTGAGTTGAAGCGACGCAGTTAGCTTTATTTGTTTATTGTGATGTGACGTCACAGCCAGAAATGTCACGTGATCGACTGTTTTCGCGCAAATCTCAAATTACTTAATGAAAAATAATTTTTTTTCGAATAAATAACGTTTTTTTAAAGAAAAGGTAAATGTAAGAGGTAAAATAAACCTACGCATATTTTAAAAGAATTTTCCGAAAACTGTCAAATAGCCAATTGGCAAACTATATTCTACTTTTGTATTACCTGTGATATACAAATAAATAATTTTGATTAATTAATAGGGTATTTGACAGGTTTTTAAAAACTGTTCTACGTTAATCATTGATGTGTAAGGACTCTATAGAAAATGTATATTTTACGTTCCATTACATATAGTGCACGAAAAAACGAAAACAAGAATCATTATTTAAATATCCCGCGACAACGCTTTTCCTGACAATGTACGTGGCAACAAGCAGGTGACGTCACGATGACGTAAACTTTGTACGACACTCACAATCTACACGCAACAGGGCTGCGTTCAGAACCTACGGGTGCGGTTGTTTGGTTGTTTTTCAATGTAGGGTACGGAACGAACAGTTGTTTTTCAACTCGCAATAAGGAACGGAACGATCCCGGTTGTTTTATAACCTCAAATGTTGACATTGACAGTAATATGGGCTTCCAGGGCTTCCATCATTTCCAAATACAATATAAACTCATCTTCCATGCTATAGAATCAAAGATTGAATAAGAATAATTTGAAAAAAACTAACTTTTATTCAAAATGAGCAAAAAGTCAAGTAACCACAGATAATCAAAACGTCAGAGTGTTTTTTAACCGTCGAATTTGATGGTGAAAAGTTGCAACCCGTCAGAGGTTCGGAACGGTTGAGTTGTGACAACCGAGTTGCAAAGGGCGTTTTTTCACCGAGGCTCTGAACGGCGTTAGTGCGAAAAGTTGCACCCAGAGTGCACTCTGGGCGTAGGTTCTGAACGCACCCCTGTTTGCAAGCAGTTGACGTCATCAAACATTCGGCCAATCACAGTTGCAGGCGGGGACCAACCAAAAATCGTCTTTGTCCCCGCCTGCGATACCTACCTAATAACATTCAAATTATATTAGCTCAAATAAAGCTGTTATAGCTGATTAGTGATTATAGAGCTTGTTTTTCTCTTTTCAGTTAATAGGTTTTTTTATGCAGTTGGGTTTTTTGTTTATCTTAATAATTTTTTTTCTAATAGTTCTCCTGTTTTGTGACCCCTATACTTCATTCCAAATAAGGACGACGAGATTTTCCGATTCCTATTTAGCTTTCTGGCCAATTCCGATTACCACATCTCATTAATTTATTGGATACATATACTATCTTGGACGTTACTAAAGCTGTTCTAAGAATAAGTGAGAGGAAGTGTTTCAAATCTCTGTTTCTGTAATTCAAAATTGCCTTAAAATTTCTTTGCTATTTTGAATGGAGTATAGTTGGTAGCGAATCGTTCGCGAATTATTATGTGTAATTGATAGGTGCGAATAACGTTGCACCTTATTGCCGTGCAGAGAGAGTCGCTATTTATTTAATTCTGTTTCGAAGTGATTCTTCTGTACTACCCGTACTAGTTTTTATTCTCTTCTTCTTCCTGCCCTTATCCCATTATTTGGTGTCGGCGCAATACAACGTGTTAATGAATAAGCGCAAAACCTCATACACCCCAACTGATTTAAAACAAAATAATTAGATTGAAACAATAATTTCATTATTTTGATAGTTAAAATTTAAAGTTATTCGCATTTTAAGTTTTCAGGCAAAAATGATTTTTTATCATTTCAGCAATGAATGAAAGCGCTAACTAGCTCATGTATACATTTTAAGAATCTTGTTTTGGTAGTAAGTAGGGTAAGAGTGCTCGAGCGGTGGGTGGAGATCGAGTTCAGTAAATTTTAAATTTTACAATCAAATTATTTAATATTTTGAAAAAAAAATACCCATGTTGAAAACATGATAATTTGATTCTGCTCTCGATTCCAAACAAACTACTTTCTAGTTTTGCGTTAATTCATTAACACGTTGTATATCGTCTTCCTCCATTCATCTCTTTCAGCCGTCATTTCAGCGCACACACCGTTTATACACATGTCATCTTTCACACAATCCATCCATCTTTTCTTTGGTCGTCCTCTCTTCATGCAGCCATCCACATTCATATTTAACATTCGCCTTGTAATATGCCACTCATCTCTTCTCATCACATGTCCATACCACGATAACCGATTACCGCGCAGGTTTTCATTTACAGGAGCCACTTTCAAACTTCCTCTAATATACTCATTCCTAATCTTGTCCATTCTAGTAACCCCACACATCCATCTCAACATTCGCATCTCTGCTGCATGCAGTCGCTTTTCATCCGTCACTTTAACGGCCCAACACTCCGAGCCATACATGATGACAGGTCTTATGATGGTTTTATATATTTTCCCCTCCAACTTAAGGGGGATTCGGGAGTCACAGGACATTCCCTTAACCTGTCGCCATTTCATCCACCCTGAGTTTTACTGAGTTTATTCTGTGGTATTGTATAAAACATTGTCGTCCGCAGGTTCTGGCTGGCAGTGCAAGAACTGAAAGCACTACCAGTTCGTCGAGTTGCGTCCCGAGCTAAGGAGATATGGAAGGAATTCCTCGCCTCCGATGCCCCCTCCCCGGTCAACATAGACGCGGCCAGCAGGTTTGTCTGTCTGTCTGTCAAAGTCAAAAAGTCAAAATTGTTTATTAATAATAACATAGATCAGCGGTTCAGCGGATCCGAATGGGGTTCCGTAAGAGGCTCTCAAGGGTTCCGCGAAATTCAAGATTTCGATGTTTTTGTTCTAATCTAGCTAGATATTGTAAATCTCTTCACCTTTGATATATTTAGGTAAGGTGATTTTATAAATGGACGTAATTATCATTCAGTTTCAAATTATCTTATTTTTAAATGTTGTATTCCGAAATTGAGTTTAGATACCTAAGTAGGTACCGCTCGCGAGTGTAAGTACGATTTCGCGTCGGGTAACAAGGTCTGACGGTCGACGGACTGCGGAATGTGTCTGTCAATTTTTATCTTAAAAAGTATGTAAAAAGAAGTTCTAAGCCAATGGTAAAAAATCCTTCTTTTAATGTTAAACTATACTTACAAGATGCGAACACGGTATGGTGTGATTTCACGTAAAAAAAAACAATGTTACAGTGAGTTTACTACTTACATGAGCTAGGGTTCCGCCCAAAAACGTTGAACCGAAAAGGGTTCCGTAGCCAAAAGAATTCGGGAACCGCTGACATAGATAACTTTTTGACGTCATGTTTTTGAATCTACCACCGCGTCGGAAGGTGTTTCGTTGTAGAGAAGATGCGGCCAGAAACTCTACAACACACTTCTTTTAAACAAAACAAAATATACAAAGTACAATTACATAAATTCAATATTTAATTACATAGTGTAACATTGTCAAGACCAGACATTTTCGTCATTCGAATAATCATCTATATACAGTTAGCATATATTCGGCCAGCAGGTTTGTCTGTCTTTCCGTCTGCTCGTATGTTTGTAATTTGTATACAAAGTGTTAATGAATTAACGCAAAACTAGAAAGTAGTTTGTTTATAATCAAGAGCAGAATCGAATTATCATTGTGTCCCGGAGAAAGCAAAACGATTTTGTAAGTTAATTTATTGTGGTACGGAACCCTCGGAGCGCTAGTAGCCCGACTCGCACTTGGCCGTTCTTATTTATTTATTACGTTTGCAGGGAGCTAACGCGCGGTAAAGTGGAGTCTGGCACGGCTGACAGATACTGCTTCGATCAAGCGCAGGTATATTTCACCCTTTCTATACTTCTAAGGAAAAGCCGTGGTGGTCCAGTGGCGAGTAACCTTGCCTGCCGTGCAGGAGGCGATGGTTCGATCCCGGTCCAGGCCGACTCGTACCAATGAGTTTTTCGGAATTTATGTACTATTTGTAACTCCAATGACTTTTCGGTGAAGGAAAACATCGTGAGATAACCTGCATGCTTCAATTACAAGGCATGTATTGTACCCGCTGTCCAATATCCCCCGTCACACTGGACAGAGTTTCGGTACTTGTGGAACGTGGATGTTCTGAGGTTTTAGAATATCTCTGACTACCCCCTCGGGGAATATAGTCGTGAGAATAACTATGCTATAAATTTAAAAAGTCTACAAATGCATTCGTTTCAAAAAATAAAACAGTTATTTTGCCTCACACCTGTTCTCGAAACAAGAATTATCGCTAAACCCAAATGTTTCATAATAAAAGACCCTTTCCGGACCTGTTTTGCGCTCAGCTAAGCAGGAAACTTGCTTTCATGTAAAAAAACCGCATCAAAATCGGTCCATCCGTTCGAGAGCTACGATACCACAGACAGACAGACAGACATACTGACATTGGCGTCAAACTTATAACACCCCTCTTTTTGCTTCGGGGGTTAATAAAAACTTGACATACCTAATTGTGACGGGCAAATACGGATTACCTACATTGCGCGTGGCCCGACACGCACTTGGCCGGTTTTATATTAAAGTTTGTCTTTTCGTTGCGCAGGCGCACGTATATCACCTGATGAAGTCAGACAGCTACTCGAGATATCTACGCTCCGAGATGTATAAGGACTATCTCAACGGATCCAAGAAAAAGGTATGTTTTTTATACGAAGGCCCGATAGCTTGGTGGGTAGTAAACCTGCCTGCTGTGCCGAGGGTCACGGGTTCGAATACCGTTAGGTACAAATACAGGGTCCTTCTTAATATGCAATCTAGATGCCGCGTATCAAATAACATTTGCAATTTATAATATAGTTATGAAGATGTAAAGCTTTGAATCAACGTTGAAATCGCGAAAAAAAATCAGCTGTTCCATACAAAACTGCAAACCTACTCGAACCAAATTTATGGGACAGCTGATTTTTTTTCGCGATTTCGATGTTGGCTCCATAGAGAATGTTGTTCAGTTTGATGGTCTGGTCATCCCCTTTAAAAAAGTGTCAGCATATTAAGAATTTTCTATGGATAAGCTCAAAGCTTTATATCTTCATAATTATATTATAAATTGCAAATGTTATTTGATACGCGGCATCTAGATTTTCTAAATTATTTTTCCATATACAACGTGTTAATGAATAAGCGCAAAACCTCATACACCCCAACTGATTTATAACAAAATAATTAGATTGAAACAATAATTTCATTATTTTGATACTTAAAATTTAAAGTTATTCGCAATTTAACTTTTGAGGCAAAAATTATTTGTTATCATTTCAGCAATGAATGAAAGCGCTAACGTGCTCGTGGATACATTTTAAGAATCTTGTTTTGGTAGTAAGTAGGGTGAGAGTGCCCGAGTGGTTGGTTGAGATCGAGTTCAGTAAATTTTAAATTTAAGAAAAAATAATATATAAATTTTGGAAAAGTTCTATGTTGAAACCATAATAATTAGATTCTGCTCTCGATTCTAAACAAACTACTTTCTAGTTTTGCGTTAATTCATTAACACGTTGTATAAAATATTACTGTTATTAATACCGTCTACGCGTATATGCATCAACATTTTGTATGAAATTGACAATTTTGCAACCACCTTAAGGGTATATTACTGTGATATTTTCAATATTAACCGATTAAACTCAATGAAATTCTGCGGAAACAATCTAGAAACAAATCTCTATGCTTGTATCGTGTCAGATTTTCCTTAAAATGTACAGATTTAAAGTTAGAGTGCCTAAAAGATTTCCATACAAATCTTAAATTAATCCTAGCATTGAAACTGTATAATTTAACGAAAATCGGACACGATACAAGCATAGAGATTTGTTCCTAGATTGTTTCTGCAAAATTTCATTGAGTTGGTTAGTATTGAAAATATCACCAGACTACGTTTGTATGCAGCGCGCATTTACGCATTCGGAATAAACTTCTCTTAATCAATAATCTTGTCCACAGACCTCAGTCAAAGGCATCCGGTCCATCGTCTCGTTCACAGCTCGCAAGGAGACTTCTACAAACTAACAGACAAACATACTAACTGCGGTATAGTTTGACAACACACATACTCGTCTCCGAGGTATAGTGAGTTATACTTGACGGTGCAAGATTTCGATTAATCTGCGTTTTGGAAGGTTCAAATTTAACTATTAGCGAATGCTTGTTTTTAACTGACTTTAAAGAAAGGAGGTTTGCGTCTTTTTTACAATACAAAAAAAAACAGAACATAAAGAAAAAAACATTTAAAAACATAGATTAAAAGAATATGTTTTTTTATGTTCCTCGATAACTTCGGCATTTCTCGACCGATTTTTTTATCTAAAGGGTTACTACAGCTCGTTAGGAGACTTCGACAAACATACTGACTGCGGTATAGTTTGACATATACGTCTCCGAGGTAAAACGACATGTAAAATTTAACGGGACTCGAAAATTTTGATAAGTCTGTGGTTTGGAAGATTGATTGTGTGCAGATTTTAATTTAACTATTAGCGAATGGTTTTAACTGACTTCAAAAAAAGGGGAGGTTCTCAATTCGTCTGTATGTTTTTTATATTTTTTTATTTAAAGACAAGTTTCACAATCTAGTGAAAGTTGTATTTAAATAAATAAATCATTTGTTTAGTTTATAGCTTTGACTATTTATATGTGGACTGGTTACGCGTGTAATTCTACTAACAAACATTTCTGCCACTTTTTGCGGGGGGCGAGGTAACATGAAATCCGCAACTTTGGATTTTATTCCCCATAACTTTAGATTCTAATTTTGAATGTTAAAAATCATGAAAAGTAGTCTCGTGTGAACCCCAAACGTTCTATAGGCTGTCTCGTTTAGTGATAAGGTGTAAAATTGAATGTAAATGCACAAGATCAATTGTGCTTATACAGTGGCAGAGGGGAAATGCTACCGCGAGGCTAGTCCTTTTATAATAATTAGTCAAAGTTTGAAGAAGTTTTAAAATTGAAATGAACGCACATTTTGCGGCCAAACGGAGCCGTAAATAAAAATATTAGTTTTCAAGTACCAATTAAAAAAAAATTGTTTTTTTTAATTTTCATGACATTCAACCAAAGGCTTTTTTTTGTAAATTAATTTTGTTTTTGACAAAAAAGACTGTTCGATGAGTAAACTGCCCATTTATAAAAAAAGTACTTTATTTTTTAATTTTTGAAAATTAAATTAAAAATTGTATATAGAATTAATAATATTGTTTGTAGGCCATAGACAATACCCTGGATGTTTAATGTAATATAATTATAAATAAAAAATGTAAGGTTTAAAACTCTTCTAGGTAAAATAAGGAATACAAAATTATGACAATTGTTAAAATCTATACTTCATTCCAAATAAGGACGACAATATTTTCCGATTCCTATTTAGCTTTCTGGCCAATTCTGATTACCAAATGTAATTAATTTATTGGATACATACAGGTTCCTTCTTAATATGCTGACACTTTTTTAAGGGGATGATCAGACCATCAAACTGAACAACTTTCTCTATGGGTCCAACGTCGAAATCGCGAAAAAAAAATCAGCTGTCCCATACATTTGACTCAAGAAGGAGTTTTTGCGATTTCGATGTTGGTCCCATAGAGAAAGTTGTTCAGTTTGATGGTCTGATCATCCCCTTAAAAAGTGTCCGCATATTAAGAAGGACCCTATATACGATCCGACATATCTTGGACGTTACTAAAGCTGTTCTAAGTGAGAGTAAGTGTTTCAAATCTCTGTTTCTGTAATGAAAAATAGCCTTAACATATCGTTGCTATTTTGAATGGAGTATAGTAAGATGAAAAAAAAAATTATTAAATCAAATAAAAAATATTGTTACGTCCATACAAACTTGGCAAGGAAAATAGAGGCTGATGATGATTTGTTTTTTCATTTTTTAAGTCAAATTCTACAACTTTGAACAAAATAAAAATTTTACATACTTAATTTTGTTAACAATTGTTGTAATTTTGAAAAAAGATCTGATACTAAAAGATGTTTTAAAAACATTGTCTTTTACTTCTAATGTTTTTATTAGGGGTATTATCAAAACGGAAGGATCACGAATTAAGGGGGGGTGGTATGGGATAAGAGGGGGGTCCCCCTATTATTGAAACTCTTTTTTAAATTAATGAAGTTTTAACCTTAGATCAAAGAAAAATGAATGGATTGGACGCGAATATTTCAACCGAGAAAAATAATTATAATTATGTGGCGACCAGATGGATGGCATTACAATCTTAAAATTTTGCTGTCAGATAGTGTTCCGTGTTTATCTCGAATCCCAAGTTTTAGGGACCAATTTCTTGATTTAGTTCCAGAAAAAAAACATTCAAGTTAGATAACTTAAAAAATTTCCTGCCAAATTTCAGTAGATCTACTCTTCATGATTTTTTCAGATTTAACATGGCTCTAGTTTTTGAAATATCGATGGGGACAGCAGTTTTTCTTTGTTCAAAAATTTTGTTCAACAAAGTTTCAAAGAAATATTTAAAAAATATATGCTTAGATTCGTATTTTGGGAAGTGATCCTTAAGGGAAGTGGTTCTTTTGGGAATGGCCCTTTCGGGAAGTGGTCCTTATGGGAAGTGGTCCTTTTGGGAATTGTCCTTTCGGGAAGTGGTCCTTTTGGGAATGGTCTTTTCGGGAAGTGGTACTTTTGCGACGTGGTCCTTATAGGAAGTGGTCCTTATGGGAAGTGGTCCTTTTGGGAATTGTCCTTTCGGGAAGTGGTCCTTTTGGGAAGTGGTCCTTTTGGGAATTGTCCTTTCGGGAAGTGGTCCTTTTGGGATGTAAGTCTTTATGGGAAATGGCCCATATGAGCCGATAGGATCCATTAATTTTCCTTTGATCTAATCTAAGATAAAAAGTGGGACCTTTAGTATCCTGTGACCCAAAAATAGCCCCCATTGTACCCGTTTTGAAAATACCCGTATAAAAATAATATTGATTAATATTAAGATCATTCTCTATGTATCTTTATCGTCACAAATCTCAAATGTCCCCTAAATTACAATAAATAGTTGATTTAGGGAAAAAATATGACAAATTTGCATTTTGTGGAACAGATTATGATTATTTTATTTATGTCACTTACAGTTGCAGAAACGTTCATTAGAGTTAATCCTTCATTAAATCTCTTGCTAGCTTTTAATACGTTAACAAGACAAAAAGTGACAGCAAGAGATTTAATGGAGGATTAACTTTAATGAGTGTTTCTGCAACTGAGTGTTACTTAATTAATGTCTACGGCCGTAGCATGGCAGCGTGATATAGCGCTATCGCGACTTAGTTCTCTTTCTATTTGCGCGCGACCGAACGAGATAAAAGGCGAGATATACCATTATTGCGAGCATTATGCTACGGCCGCTGGTCACATTTGTAGTAGAATGAGCTCACTCCCCGTCACACTGGACAGAGTTTCGGTACTACTGATGAAACGTGGATGTTCTGTGGTTTTAGAATATCTCTGACTATCCCCTCGGGGAACATAGTCGTGAGTATATAATAGTAGACAGGGTATAAACTTAAATGCGATATTTTTAGGCAACTGAACAACTTTCACTGCCATCATCAACATAGCGAAAAATAATGGTTCCATAGAAAAAAAGCAATGGTTACTCGACCGAAATTGATGGAACATCGATTTTAATGTTGGCTCCACAGGTTGTTCAAGTTGATGGTCGGATAAAATATAGCTGAAGCACCCTGTAAAGTACCCATACAGGCTGTTAGGGTAAACAGTTGCATTACTTTAAGGGGTGATTGTACCCATGATACTGAACAACTTTCCCTAAGAAACCTATAGGAAATTCGCAAATAATTTACAGTTAATTTTGGTCTTTCTATAGGGTGTAACAAAACACCCTAGTAATACTTAAGGGAGTGGTTTAGACCATCAAACTGAAAAACTTTCACTATGGAGCCAACATCTAGAAAAAATTTAAAAAATCTGCTGTCCCATACATTTTAGTCTAGTCGGTACTGCAGTTTTGTATGGGACAGCAGATTTTTTTTTCTCGATGTTGGCTCCTATTGAAAGTTGTTCAGTTTGATAGTCTGAAGCATCCCCTTAAGTCTTTGACTATTTATATGTGGACTGGTTACGCGTGTAATTCTTCTAACAAACATTTCTGCCACTTTTTGCGGGGGGCGAGGTAACATGAAATCCGCAACTTTGGATTTTATTCCCCATAACTTTAGATTCTAATTTTGAATGTTAAAAATCATGAAAAGTAGTCTCGTGTGAACCCCAAACGTTCTAAGTTCGAAGTTATTATTTCGCAATTATAGGCTGTCTCGTTTAGTGATAAGGTGTAAAATTGAATGTAAATGCACAAGATCAATTGTGCTTATACCGTGGCAGAGGGGAAATGCTACCGCAAGGCTAGTCCTTATAATAATTAGTCAAAGCCTTAAGTATTACACCCCCTTAGTATACTATGGTATTTTATTTCAACCTGTATATATTTTTTCCAAATTCCCATATTTTTCTTTGGGAACTCTGTTTATCGCATTTGAGTTTATACTCTGTAGGTATAACAAAGAGATTATACGTAATAGAGTGAGCCATACCAATTGTAAAGTGTCCACTTTTTTTGACGTTTAGGTTTGAGTGTGTGGTGTCAAGTAGTATGGACAAAAGGCACCAAGTGACATATGGCCTTATGTTTACGGTCACTTTTCACACACACTAGCTCAAAAAAAAGTTGACAGCCGCATAAACAAATATCTATAGTTCCATCTCCTTCTACTATTAAAGGTACGTCATAAGACAAAAGAGACTAACTACAATCGTAAATTTATGCGGACTCTATGGAGATCCTTCTGAGAGGTATAAACACAAATTGTTACACAAAATGCAACTTTAATTTACATACAAATAAAACATAAAATTCCGTCATTAGCCAAATATTTTAAGACTGTATTTTTTCATAGTTTGTAAGACGTTTTTTTTTGTCTTTCGAGCTTTAAATCTTAATAAATGTTATAGATTTTAGTCCACAATAATATAATTCATTGTGTACAGAGTGTGATTACGTAACTATGATTATTTCGGACATTATTATTAATAACTGTGTAATAGTGTTCGTCCCGGACAGAGTTTCGGTACTACTGGTGAAACGTGGATATTCTGAGGTTTCAGAATATCTCTGACTACCTCCTCGGGGAATATAGTCGTGAGCATATGCTTATAATAAATAACGCATATAATAGAAGCCGTAGTGGTCCAGTGGCGAGTAACCTTGCCATGCAGGAGGCGATGGTTCGATCCCCGTCCAGGCCGACTCGTACCAATGAGTTTTTCTGAATTTATGTGCGATTTGTAACACCACTGGCTTTTCGGTGAAGGAAAACATCGTGAGGAAACCTGCATGCTTCAATTTCGAGGCATGTATTGTACCCACTGTCCATTATAAGTGGCGACAGGCTCACCCCCCGTCACACTGGACAGAGTTTCGGTACTACTGGTGAAACGTGGATGTTCTGAGGTTTCAGAATATCTCTGACTACCCCCTCGGGGAATATAGTCGTGAGCATATGCTATGCTAAGCTACGATTTTCATTTTTCTCATTTTATATCATGACAATTTTTGTTTTTGATATTTTAATGACAAATTTCTTTTTTGACATTTTGTAATATGCCAATTTTATAGAGCAAACCGATCGGAGCAAAAAAAATCTTTTGCTGCCATACATTTGAGTCGAGTAGGCATAATCCGCGAGTTTCCAACTAGTCAAAATAACAACTCTTTATCAAACGTCAAAACGCGTGCTTTGTATGAAATATTGTACTAAATATTGAATAGTGACGTCATTGTTTTTCGTCGTCGTTTTGATACTTTTTATAGTTAATCCAGTTATTAAAAATAGTATTCAAGCAACAGCATTACTGAAAATGTGAGTTTAGCGTTATTTTCAAACGGTTTACTTACTGAGCAGTTAAAACTAAAATATATTTTATGTAGTCAACTCCCCTATTGCAGTTTAGTATGATTCAGCTGATTTTTTTGCTTCCATATCGCTACGGAATTCTATTATGAACATGTCCGACACGCTCTTGGCCGGTTTTTAAACTTTAACAGATGCCTGCATAACGATTAGTGTCCGCAATCATCATAGTTATTTTAAATCACCTTGTTACTGTAAAATACTGTAGAAGCTTAAATGTTTTTGGCGTATTTGAATGGCGTTTTTTTTTTTGAATTTTTTTTTCAAAAATTACAAAGGGTACAAATTACTTTACATTTCGCCAAAATGCAGTACAGTTTATTGGCGAAAGACATTACACTCTAGTTAAAACAATAGGTATACAACGTGTTAATGAATAAGCGCAAAACCTCATACACCCCAACTGATTTATAACAAAATAATTAGATTGAAACAATAATTTCATTATTTTGATAATTAAAATTTAAAGTTATTCGCATTTTAAGTTTTGAGGCAAAAATGATTTGTTATCATTTCAGCAATGAATGAAAGCACTAGCGTGCTCGTGGATACATTTTAAGAATCTTGTGTTGGTAGTAAGTAGGGTGAGTGTGCCCATGCGGTGGGTTGAGATCGAGTTCAGTAAGTTTTAAACTTTTCCAACCAATTATTTAATATTTTGAAAAAAATTACCTATGTTGAAAACATGATAATTCGATTCTGCTCTCGATTCCAAATAAACTACTTTCTAGTTTTGCGTTAATTCATTAACACGTTGTATAATCCTATAATGTTTTCCTCTAAAATATAATATTTCTATTTTATGCTTAGACAATACAGGGTGTAAGTGACAGCCTAGCAAATACTGAAACGGTGAACTCAGATTATCAAACGGAACAACTTTCACTTCTTTTCAGCGAAACATCCTTGTATACAAGGTGTTACAAAAGTAAAAATAAACATTTAAAACTGTTAAGGGGGCTGCTTAGACCATCAAACTGAACGACTTTCACTATGGGACCAACATGGAAATCGCGAAAAAAAAATTCCTGTCCCATACATTTAGCTATAGTAGATTTGTAGTTTAGTATGGAACATCAGATTTTTTTCGCGATTTTGATATTGGTCCCATAGTGAAAGTTGTTCAGTTTGATGGTCTAAACCACCCCCTTAAATGTTTATTTGTATTTTTATATTTTCGTCTGTTTACAATTTAGTTGAAATCTTCAATGATCTCTTCATATACGCCGAAAATATTCAAGCTAATTATAACCAAATATAAATCTATTATCTTGATAGTTAAAAAATTAACTTACAGTAATTATAAGTAATTAAAAAATAATACTCAATAAAAAAAAAGAAAATCGTCTACATCGGTTTGTGAATTTTTCTGCTGAAAATAAGTGAAAATGAATTTGTATGGACAGTGAAAGGGATGATATTCTTCTAGTTGTTAAAGTTATTAATTGTATGTTTTTTGGTTAATCTACATTACATAAAAAGGTACCTTAGCCACGGTTTATACAGAAGAGACGTGTGGCGGTGGCGGATAATCTAAGTAACACAATATAAACCTTATAGTACGTAGCATAGCGTCGTTTTTGTCGTAAAGGAGAATCGCGCTCGCGCCTCCAGGTGACGTCGCCTGAAGGCGCGGGCGCGATTCTCCAAACGACGCTATGCTACGTACTATAAGGTTTATAATTGTGTTACTTTGACTATCCGCCACCGCCACACGTCTCTTCTGTATAAACCGTGTCTTATTGGCGGTTGTCGCTTTACGACGGCTTCCAGTCCCTCTAGTATGCTTTCACCAATAATAGCGCGCGAACCGCATACAAGATTTTTTCATAGAGCGAAAGCCGCGCTTGCCGCGACTTGGAGTATGTAAAAAATCCGAGTCGCGCGTCAGTATGAATCATACTAGAGAGGCAGCTCTGTGTAGGGTTATAGTATGTTTTCCATTTTTGCTCAAAAGATAAACAAATATGGTGATTGTGACATCAATGATGGTTTATTTTCTGTGTTTTTCTAATTGTTGCCACGTTCAAAATTTCAAAAAGTGTTTCTGAGGGAAAAGATGATCTAAAAGATGCCAAACACATACAGGAACAGTCCTCCGCAAACTGAAACGGTGAGCTCAGACCATTAAAGAGGATATAATTCGGAGCGCGCTCCATACAAACGTACTATGGTGATATTTTCAATACTAACCAATTAAAGTCAATAAAATTTTGCAGAAACAATCTAGAAACAAATCTCTATGCTTGTATTTTTCGTTAAAATGTATAGTTTTAAAGTTTCCATACAAATTTTAAATTAATCCTAGCATTGAAACTGTAAATTTTAATGAAAATCTCTCTCTATACAAGCATAGAGATCTGTTTCTAGATTGTTTCTGCAAAATTTCATTGAGTTTAATTGGTTAGTATTGAAAATATCATCATAGTACGTTTGTATGGAGCGCGCTCCGAATTATATCCCCTTAACAACTATGGAGCCTACTTCCGGAAACGCGAAAAAAAATCAGCTGTCCCATACAAAACTGCTGTACCTACCAGACTCAAATGTATGGGACACCTGATTTTTATCGCGTTTCCTGAGGTAGGCTCCATAGTGAAAGTTGTTCAGTTTGATAGTCTGAGTTCACCGTTTCAGTTTGCGGAGGGCTATCCCTTGTATTTAATGGCATGTATTATAATTTACGAATAATTTTAATCGAAAATTTAAAACTGTTTACATCTGACATGGTTGTATCAAAGAGAGTATACCTAATAGAGTGAGCCATACCAATTGCAAAGTGTCCACTTTTTTTGACGTTTAGATTTGAGTGTGTGGTGTCAAGTAGTATGGACAAAAGGCACCAAGTGACATATGGCCTTATGTTTACGGTCACTTTTCACACACACTAGCTCAAAAAAAAGTGGACAGCCGCATAAACAAATATCTATAGTTCCATCTCCTTCTACTATTAAAGGTACGTCATAAGACAAAAGAGACCAACTACAATCGTAAATTTATGCGGACTCTATGGAGATCCTTCCTCTGAGGGTTGTATGCATCATATCACCGTTCCTACGTAAATTTAATAGGGTCTTGTACAAAGATTTTTGTAAAATTTATTGTTTATATTATGGGCAAAAATGAAAATACCGTAAAATTAATATACAGGAATAGAGGCACTGACAGCTGAGAGAGCGAGATGATATAAAGAGTATAATAGAAAGAGATACGTGACGCGAGGTTATAGAACCGTTTTTGGGAACTTATCGACAATAGACAGGGTAAATATTCGAGCTCTGTGAATAATTTGTGAATCTAAAGTGAAATCTAGATTTTTTGTGAAATATAAGGTCCAACTTAATATGCTGACAGTTTTTTAAGAGGATGTTCAGACCATCAAACTGAACAACTTTCTCTATGGGACCAATGTCGAAATCGCGAAAAAAAAATCAGCTGTCCCATACAATTGGGTCGAGTAAGATTTCAGTTTAGTATGACACAGCTGTTTTTTTTTTCGCGATTTCGACATTGGTCCCATAGAGAAAGTTGTTTAGTTTGATGGTCTGATGATCCCCTTAAAAAAGTGACAGCATATTAGGAAGGACCATAATTTTATGCTTATGAATGCTGATAGACAGTCATAAATTCCCAAAAAACGGTTTCAGTTCCTCTATTCCGTAAGGTATAATAACTTTGCAAAATGGGAGTCGCGCTGCAATTCTGGCGGAGTACGGACGCGTGCGTATCGGCGCGTTGGGATTGCACGTGGCTCCACCATTTTGTGAACTCTTTTGTGTTTTAACCTTAAAACAATCACTTGAGATTATAAACTACTTACATTGGCAAAACTGCCACTCTAGACTTAATAAATACAACTGATCATTTTCCTTCGTATACTCTCCACATAACGAGACATTGGCTGAATTGTGATAACACATCGGATGCCACTAAACAAAAATTGAATTGAATTGAACTTTGCAAAATAACTCTGCAACCACCTTAAGCTATGATCGCCAAAAGATACCTTTCTTTGTGTACACATTGAGTGATGAGTCAAAATAATTATTTTTTTAAACTTTATTTTGACAGCATTTAATTCGTATTTTTGTATTATTTTACAATTTTGTCTCAAATAAATAAAATAATGCACAAAAATATTGTTAATTTGTTAGTAATTAAGATTTTTTTTTTTAATTAGGATCTGACAAGTAATAGACCAAAGTTATTCTTTTTAATTGTAATTTTTTTTATTGTTTATAAATGTTTAGTTTAGTAATCAATGTTAGACGACTGTACTCTCTAATAGGAAAGGTAAGTAGGTTCGAATCCTGGCGGGGACAAAAAAAAATTTTCAAAAAAGAAATATCAAATTCTCATAAAATTTTTATTCTGTCACTCGTACTCATTCAGCACGTGCTATTGTCAGTGCGAGCACGTTTGTAGGAAGTGTCAAGGGCGTGTCGACATAATGCCTATGTTGTCTTGAACGGTGGATCTACCACGGATTCGAACCTACTACTTTATTATTTCACCTAGCGCCTTAGTTTAGGCCAAACGGGCATTGTCTCTTTAAATAAATATGTTATAGTCAATTTATTTTTAGTTCTTTTTTTTTATATTTAGTCTCAGTGTTTAGTAAATATGGTAATTAATGTTTAACTGTACAATGCAATATTTTGTTAAAAATATTTAATTTGTGTACATTTTTATGGAGCATTTTGTATTACCCTAATATTCAATTTAAGATAATTTTTAAAATGTAAACTTTAGTCAGGATTTATTTTTCAAAATATCTCTTTTCGTCGTCATTATCAGTCCAAGTATCCATTGCTTATAGGTACGAGTATAATGCATACGCAACGCTATGCTAAAAATAAATACTACGGAAAAAATAATTTTAGTAATAATTTTATTTTACTTTACTAAAAATTTTGTAGTATAGTTACAACCTACGTTAGTTTTGAAGATTCCCTGCCCTCTACGATAACACTCAGGCTTTACTCAACTCGACTAACACTACAGGTGATTTTTAGTAAAATACAATGATTACTAAAATTGTTTTTCATTTATTATTAATTTTCAACTAAACCTAAGTTTACATATGCATTGCTGGCAGTACATTGCACATAACAGTTTTTGAAAAAAATGCCTTATTTTTTTTATGAATATTTTTTATGTAAAGTAAAATGAATGTTCATAAAAATGTACACCAATTTAGTCTCAAATCTCTAGAAACCTTAATATGTATTAGATATCGTACCAAAGTATATACATATGAATTATGGAAAATTAATAAAATTATTTTAAAATGTATTTCGCATCTTTCTTATCCAGTCACTTTTAAATGATATTCCTGATAAAGCGCTGCTCCATACAAAACGAAGTTGAGTCCTAGTTTTGACTAAACAAAATGTTATCACAATCTATACTTCATTCCAAATAAGGACGACGAGATTTTCCAATTCCTATTTAGCTTTCTGGCCAATTCTGATTACCAAATGTAATTAATTTGTTGGATACATATACTATCCGACATATCTTGGACGTTACTAAAGCTGTTCTAAGAATAAGTGAGAATAAGTGTTTCAAATCTCTGTTTCTGTAATGCAAAATAGCCCTAAAATTTCGTTGCTATTTTGAATGGAGTAAAGGAACCAAAATCTGTTTTGGTACCGTGTCTGATTTCCGTATAAATATTTATTTCCCAAGTTACCGTGGCCAGGCCTGTCACTCCACAGCTCAGGTACGCTTGACAGCCGATCCCCACCGAGGGGTGAATGGCAATAGGTTAGGTATACCGTGTAAACTTCTTGGTCAAATCTCATTAGACTTGCCGTCATTTTGTGAGTAGTCAATGCGAGACTTGAAAACCGTAGCGATGTCACGCTGCCAGCACGTGAAAGAATGAAAGAGGGAGACTATGTAAAGGAAGCTTTCATGTCTAATGACTCGGTTCATTTTTGTTTGCACGCGCGACGTTGTGACGGTTGGTAGGTTATTCGCGAATTGTACGATAGGACGGGTGCGAATAACTTTGCACCTTATTGCCGTGCAGATAGAGTCGTTATTTATTTTAATCTGTTTTCGAAGTGATTCTTCTGCGTTGTACTAGTATTGATTCTGTGCCGTGGCTCAAAGAATTCCATACAAATCTTAAATTAATCCTAGCATTGAAATTAAATATTTAAACGGAAATATGGTACCAACACAGATATTGGTTTCTACACTCCATTCAAAATGGCAACGAAATTTTAAGGCTATTTTGCATTACAGTAACAGAGATTTGAAACACTTACTCTCACTTATTCTTAGTATATGATTGTATCCAATAAATTAATTACACTTGAAAATCTCGTCGTCCTTATTTGGAATGAAGTATAGATTGTGTTAAATCAATTTTTTCTACTTTCATTAATAAATGTTCAAACTAGAACGGAACTTCGTTATGTATGGAGCGCCGTACGAATTCTGCGGGAACTCTACGGGTGTTTGCGTAGGTAACGCGATACATCCGTGGTAAATTTCATACTGAGGAGGTCATTTTTGACCACCCAGGCTCGGTCCAAAGGGGGGGTCACAGGAGACATGACCCCCCCCCCCCCCCCCCAATCATCATAATGTGTGCAATAAAATTGTGTAATGTGCAATAGAGTCAAATTTACTCGTCATATTTTATTATTGCACCGCGGTGGTAAAGTCGGGCCAATTTAATATGTTACATTTGTCAGTTTTAGCTTCATAGTGAGGTGACGTGCTTAAAAACATCGATTAAAGTTAATGAATTGATACGGATTTCAAACATACGTGAATCGAATTATATATGAATTTCGCGGTTTGTTGGAACTACTTTGACTTCGATTTTTTTGGGTTACATCCCTAGTGTTAAAAAGAAAAAGGGTTCACTGACGCAACATTGTAACGACGTTCAGTTCTTTAGAACAGAAATTGTTTAATATGTTTAGAATGGTTTATTAGTGAAAGTAAATCGTAAAAGTACCTTCTTTGGTCATTATTACAGTAAATATGTAATCGTAATTAAAAAGAGTAAAGCAATCGTGCAGTTCTAACTTCGAAAAAAATAATATTATTCTATGCCCGCCGTTACAAGGTTACGTTTGATGAAGTATCAGTAGATGTCAAATGTGACCTATTAAATTGGCCCGATTTTAGTGGTGGGCTGTGTAGGGCCTATTAGTGTGTAATAGGTATCGATATCGATAAAATGAAACAAAAACTTGTAACTGTACATTTTATTAACACATTAAATTAAATACATTGTACTTACTTCTCATCAAAAATAATAAATAAAAATCTTCGGTCACAAATAAAAATTTGTGATGAAACTATTATCACTTAGCGATAACGATTACGCTTTCGATTAATGCCCCAAATAATGGTCGATTACGATTACGATTTCAAACCCGTACTTAAGAGAAGAGAGAAGTTTATTCCAAATGCGCGCTGCATACAAACGGAGTCTGGTGATATTTTCAAATGTCCATGTCCTTTGAGGGACCAATTTGGCTTTTGAGTTTCTGAATGCGTCTGGCTTTAGTAAAAGTTCTAAAACAATTGTAAATCCAGCCTTTAGTTCATACAATCAGTTTAAGGTGGTCCCTCAAACGTGACAGCTAGATGGCCGTATCTATAGATGTAAAAAAACCGGTTTAAAACGTTTTAAACCAAATTTTGCCGTTTTAAACCGGTTTTAAATTCGCCTACAAAAATAAACGAACTGTGTTTTACATTTCATTGTGGACGATTTTTGGTCACCTGACGTCAGGTTTCGTTTGAATTAGTTTATAGAAAGTACCTACCTACCTTTGACTATTTATATGTGGACTGGTTACGCGTGTAATTCTACTAACAAACATTTCTGCCACTTTTTGCGGGGGGCGAGGTAACATGAAATCCGCAACTTTGGATTTTATTACCCATAACTTTAGATTCTAATTTTGAATGTTAAAAATCATGAAAAGTAGTCTCGTGTGAACCCCAAACGTTCTAAGTTCGAAGTTATTATTTCGCAATTATAGGCTGTCTCGTTTAGTGATAAGGTGTAAAATTGAATGTAAATGCACAAGATCAATTGTGCTTATACCGTGGCAGAGGGGAAATGCTACCGCAAGGCTAGTCCTTATAATAATTAGTCAAAGCTACCCCCATTACCTACTACACGAAAATTTATTACACGCGCAGTTTATGTATGTGCATGTGTGTGTAGGGTAGGCGAGCTGGCAACGTTGCGTCGATTCATCAATGAGAGTGCGAAAGTGTGTGGTTTTAAACCAGTTTTAAACCGTTTAAAAAGATGTACTTATTTGGAGTTTAAAACAGCAACATTTTATTCATAAAGTTTTAAATCGGTTGTTTCACATCTATATCATATCCCTATCGGTAAGATCAAGAAAAAAACAGAGTCACCAACACCAACGGTTTTAAACCGAAAAAATTGGTTTATTTCGGTTTTAAACCGTTTTTTTCGTTTTAAACGGATTGGTTTAATTGGTTAAACCTTACATCTATAGCCATATCTCATAATTTAAAAACTAGATTGCAAAATATTAGAACCGCCGGATCACTACATAAATAAAAAACGGTAACATAAAAGTACTATAATATGTATATATTTGGAATCGTCTGATTACTAGCTTTCATTTGATACCCATATTGTAATTTTTAACAAAAAAAATTGTTTATTCCCCCTCTCTTTTTTAATTCGTAGACGCCATCTTAAAATAATATACCCTATGTCACTCTCACGATTTTTACGAATCCAATGACACCTCGAACGTTAAAATCCATCAAGCCGTTTAGGCTGTAGCCCGTGCCAAAGAAATAGACATACAAACATACATACATACATACATACATACATACATACATACATACATACATACATACATACATACATACATACATACATACGCTCGAAAAACATAACCCTCCTTCTGGCGCTGTCGGGTAAAAAACATAAATAATTGTGGTCCCTCAATCGATCACGTACGTTTACGTAGTCGGGAGAACACTGGATTTGAATATTTGAAACGAATCTAGCTTTAGTAAAATTTCTGAAACGATTGTAAATGCACACCTTGTATAGCACCAACATCGAAATCGCGAAAAAATCATGTCCCATACATTTGGCTCAAGTATGTTTGCAGTTTTGTATGGAATAGCTGAATTTTTATTTGCGATTTCGATGTTGGTGCCATATAGAAAGTTGTTCAGTTTGATGGTCTAATCATCACCTTAAAAAAGTGTCAGCATATTAAGAAGGACTCTGTATGTAGTGCTTTATTGTGACGACACTAAACTATAGTACACACAGATATTCGTTCAATTGTACTTTTGACTCCATTTTGACTCAAAATTATCCTAAATCGTTCGACTTTTTTAGTCCAGTTTTTTATTTGTGATCGAAGATAGTAAGTAACTAAAGAAAACAAACTTAAATACTGAATTAAACTTAAATATTTAATTATAATTGTACAATAAATAGGAGTTAAATAATTAATAATTACTACAAAACTAACATTTGAGGCATTTCCAATAGTTTAAGAAAGATCTTATAAGAAATAGACCTGACAAACTAGGGATGTGCCCCAAATCGATCGATAGATGGCGCTGTAAACAATTTTAGTTATAAAAGATGTCGGATTTTGCTTCGAAATTCCGGCATCTTTTATTTGATGGCATTTTAATACCAAAAATGGCACCAGTGAGCTTTGTTATGACTTTATTTGAATTTCGTATTCATTTTGGTCCAGATTAGTCCTCGTAAATTGTAATTTTGGAAAAATACAACCGACTTTATACCGTACACCATAAAGCATTTAGGCTTAAAATGTGTTTACACAATTGACAACATAACATTTTTTTTTTAAATATTAAAATAGGTTTAAAAATAAGAGATACGTATTTTTCCGATTTTATTTTTGACCGATATTTCTGTTTTTTATTTACTTTTGAATTTTCTTGCAAAACGTAGGATTTATGGCTAAGATACCTTTGCCGCAATAACATTAGAAATAAAAACTGTCAATTACAATAGAAAAGCCAAGCAGGCAAAGGAATAAAATCTCATTCAACGTCTATATATTTATCAAATAATTCGAGAAATAATGGTTAGAAAAATCTGATAATTTTGATATAAGCTTTGAATCACATAATCTCCAAATGGTTTTCTTATTTTGGTACCTTTCTTAAAATGAAATTTTGTCAATTATGATGCTGTCATTGCCATTAATCAGAGCGTTTACTAAATACTTTTAGAAAGGCAACCTAAATCTCGTTCTTTGACTAAGCAAAGACAACCATCGAACTATAGATGGCGTCACTAAGACATATTGAAAATAATGTCTTGATTCAACCAGTTTTAAAGTGGTTTTTAAACAATGTTATGTTAGAACACCTAGTGTATGCAAATTCATTGGCATGACGAATTAAGTCATACAATAAGAGAAAAATCAGTCAAATGATTTCCTAAAATTGGTAATATTGAATTCTTTTGCAAATTTTCCTGTCAGTTTGATGTTATTTGAGTTGCTCACTGGTTCTACAAGACTAGAATCTACCTCATTAAAATCTAATCACGACTGCTTCTTAACAATTTTGTCACCAAACTCTTTACCGCTATATTCGTCTAATTTTTCACTTATACTGGTAGCTACTGATATTTCTGTTACAGGCTCTTTGTCTGTTGATTTTCCATCATTATTGTCATCGTCGAAGTAGATAGCTACGTCGTTGTCATCGATTTCGTCAACTGTTTGAACATTATCTACATTCGGTGGTGGGACCACGATAGTATGGGTTATGGAATTGTCAGCTCTTAAGTCGCAATCTCTATGAGGTTCATCGGGTATGTCTCCACGATGTTTTTGAATAATTTCGCTGTGTAGAATCTTCTTAATATCTTTATTAGTGCTTTGGATTTCTTGATCTACGCTTTGAGATTTTTCTTTCGTTCTGTCTATAGGTTCATAACCAGCTGGAAGGGTTAAGCCACCAAAATCTATGCTTCCAAAATTAGCATTAGACTGTTGGTATTTAATATTTTGGTTCGGATTTTTTTGTGGTAAACTCTGATAAATCTGGTGATTTTGAACTCTAACTTGATTGGAAGATGGTTGTTCTATCGCTTGTAAAATGCTTTGGAGTAAGCCTTCGGAGAGCAATTGTTCGTGGGGTATAGATGGAGCTCCGCCCTTGCTTCCCTGACTATCTGCAGACTGTATTTGAACGGAATAGCTACCCAATTTTCCTTTGACTGGTATTTCTCCACCAAAAGCTGTATGCTGACCGCTGTTTACTACCTGATTGATATTCTGACTTGTAGATACAATTTTCTGCTGCAAATCCTTAGTTTCAGCACTCAAATTCCTTATCTTTTCAGACGTCTGCAATATTTGATCGGATACGTATTGGAGTCTATTGTCGTCTTTGTAACTATTTTTTACAGAATTATCTTTTAGAGATTTTCCTTTTTGTAATACATTCTTCTCCGATTTTTCGTATTTATGATCGTTAGCCGGCAATATTGTTTGGACTAAAGTATGCGATGCGCTGGATAGGTCTTTACTGTTATAAGAAACCGATTCGCTTCCTGCAACAGGAGTGTTGAATCCATTTTGAGGAGATATCAACGTCTGTTGAGTTTTAGAAAGTGTTGACCCTAGGGAACTTAAGCTTGCGACGTAACTAGACGCCAGTTCTGAAGGTATCTTCTCTCCCAACTTTGCAGCTTTCAATATAGCTTCGTGGTAGGGACAGTGTTTAAGAATAGCCGCTGCATCTAAGTTAGAAAGATTGGCTAAGATCGTTCCGTCGATATTAGCTTTAACTTCGTTTATGTTGGAACCAGAGCCTGTGTTATCTCCGACGGTAAATAATGGTACCGAATAGGAATCTACAGGCGATCCATATAAGTTGCTAGGTTGTTGCTGTCCGTGGAAATTCAACGGGTTTCCAGCATGGGGGAGACTGTAAAGGCTTGAGGGTTCGATAGATAATGAAGCTCCATTGAATCCATGGTTTCCAGTCTGTTGGTTAACGTCCTTGATTTCTCTGATTGGTGGTGGCAAATACGTCGGCCCTTGGACAAAATGATCGTTACCGTGCGTATCTTTATGATGTGTTATATGACCGATTTGTTGAATCAAACCTTCAGGGACGGAATCCCTGAATTTGATTGGATGTCTTGGTACGTTTCCGCCATTGTGACCTCCGCCAGAGAAGGAACCGTACGGTATAGGTAAGCCAGGTGGTTGTGGTTTCGGTGGTGCACCATATTGACTTCCAGGAGGTACTCCATATACGCCTGATGGAGGTATTAAGCCTTTAGCTCCTTGTTGTCTAACAGAGGATGGGTAGGGACCATTGGAAAGGGATTCCACAGGCGGAGCACCGTAAGAATCAAAAGGTTTTTCATGACCAGAAGGTGCAGAAGATTGGATGAACTCTAAATCTGCTTGCGGGTTGTGGCCTTCTGTGTAATGAGCTTCAAAGACTGTCTTTGATTGGTCGATGTGGTTTGAATCTCCTCCAACGATAGCGTTCAAGTCAATATTAGCCAAAGCATCTTGATGTACGCTTGAGTAACCAGTGTTAATTTGACCGCCATTGAACGACGGTCCATGGTCGACATTTGGTAACGAATGCCCATCAAGGTTGATATGGATTTCTTGCACTTCAGGAGGTGGTGGCGGTGGACCGTACTGGTCTCCTGAATTCTGCTCGATATGTTCAACAAACGGTTTTGATACTCCTGGAATTGGTTTCCAACCGTCGTATAAAACGTGGGGAGGAGTAGGCGGTGCTGGTATGCCGGGATGGGGTGGCCGAGGGTTCGGATCTGGCTGCGGTGGACCATAATGGCCTACATTGCTGAATCCTTCGACGACCACTTGATCGTTTGGTCCTATAGGTCCTAGAGTGTGTCCAGGAGGTCCATAGGTGTCATGAGGTATCGGGAAGTTTGGCTTAAGGTCCACTGGTAGACTTGCTAGCGGTGTACCGTAGATAGGTGCTGGTAGATTGAATCCTATATCTATGTTGTTACCAAAGTTGTTGTTATTGAAACCAAAGTTCTGTGGTAAAGATACTGGTGGTAAATCTAATGGAATGTTTGGGATATTAGGTGGTGGTCCGAAAGAGATTTTTGGTGGTCCGTAAACAGGTTTTGGATGTCCATGTTGCTTTGGCACTCCATAAATTGGTTTCGGGAACGACAATTTTGGAGGTTTGAAAGGTGCTCCGTAATTTGGTTTCGGTAAATTCTGTTTTGGAGGTCCGTAGGTCTTCTTTGGTGGTCCATAAATAGGTTTGGGGGGTCCGTATGATTGTTTTGGAGGGCCATAATGCTTTGGTGGGCCGTATTGAGGTTTAGGCTTGTTATACATTGGGGGTGGGGGACCGTCATAGTTCTGGCTCGGGAAGACTGGTGAAGGGGGTCCGTAAGCTCCTGGGGGGGTTTGGAAGATGTTGTTCTGTTGATGGAACTGCTGGTTGGGGACTCCGTAGACTGGTGCTGGCGATGGTAGGTCTGGAACTGGAGAAAAAACAAGGTTATGGTAGCTATACAAGATACCCTTACTTCTTAATACACCTTCGTAGTACCTATGCGATTTGTTATCAAAATATAAAGAAGCCTATGGCCTTTCTTGCCTAAGACGCGGTTTATACAGAAGAGACGTGTGGCGGTGGCGGATAATCTAAGTAACACAATATAAACCTTATTGTACGTAGCATAGCGTCGTTTTTGTCGTAAAGGAGAATCGCGCCCGCGCCTCCAGGTGACGTCGCCTGGAGGCGCGGGCGTTATTCTCCAAACGATGCTATGCTACGTACAATAAGGTTTATATTGTGTTACTTAGATTATCCGCCACACGTCTCTTCTGTATAAACCGTGTGTGGCTAATATGTCAGGTGCAAAAAGCAGATAGCTGTCAAATAGTATTAAAATTGGTTCAGTAGATTTCTTAGTATAGAAGAGGTGAATTCGTAATAAGAGACATGCTTTCGGTTTCTTAATGAAGTGATTTGGTATTTTCCTCCATTCATTCCTATTTTATGATGATTCATTTATAAGTTTACCTACTTATAGTTGATTATAAAGCGACTGCTTAGAAACAGGATATTACCTATTTATTTAAGTGCATATTGTTGGCAACACCAACGTAAAATGTAGTAATTAAAAAAGTTGTATTTCCGTTATCCGTCTTCCATATTGGTACAGTGCTTGTGCGTGTAACTCTGTTGTAAAAATCACTAAAAAACCTCCAGTGCTGCAAACAAGACTTTACTCTACTTCGAACCACTCCTGCCACCAGAAGAAAAACTACAGTCCACTAAAACCTCTCCAGCGGAGCCGAATAAAACACCGGTAGGCCACGTTCCGTACACAATATCTAAGGGTATCTTGCAATAAAATTCCAAAAATGTGTCACTGTTATCAACATAGCACTGCATCAGAGTGAGATTCTTTTTGATGCAAGCCACCCTAAGTGTGTTTGCCAATCAAATATGCATTCTCTCACTCGCACGTATGTTTTGACGGAAGCAATTTCAAAATACCAAATCAAATCAAATATTTATTTTGCATACTAAGTGTACATATAAGTTCTTAAATAATGTTTCATTGCACTTACAACTTAGCCACTTTGTTTTTAAGGAAAGAGGACAGTATTCCAATAATAAAATTAAGTTTACTTATATCTACTTACAATAATCTTATTAATTTAAGCGTACAATTTACTTTATTGCATGCATGCATGCATTTACTTTATTAAATAATATTCTTATTAATAGTATTATATTTTTTTTAATAATTATTATTAATTTATTTATGAATATCTAACGATCAGGAGTGCGATTTTTGAAACTCATACTTTGAACTCAGCAGTTGAAAATGTCAAAATTACTATGGAGATATGCATCTTTCTACTGCTGATTTGAATTTCAAAAATCGCACTCCTGAAGTATGATTTTTGAAAGTCTAATTTCTAAATAAGGATTATCTGGGAAAATAAATGAAATCGCCCACACAGCACATAATATCTACTAAATATCTATTAGATATCTTGTAGACATTTGTGCTTTTAGGGCGTAGGTCGAATATTTTCAAGCCTCTTAGATTATCGAACAGAGCCATCTATCGGCACTATCCGGAACAAACTATACTTACAAAGAGGTATTTCCCTCGGGGGTCCATAAGCATCTGAAGGTATCGGTTCGCCGTAGGAGTTTGACAGCGGCGCTTCGCGTTTCTGTGCTTGCGCTCCTGGAATACGGAAAACGAATGCGTAAATGCGCGCTGCATACAAACGAAGTCAATTAAATTTTTGTTTAGTGGCATCCGATGTGTTATCACAATTCAGCCAATGTCTCGTTATGTGGAGAGTATACGAAGGAAAATGATCAGTAGTATTAATTAAGTCTAGCGTGGCAGTTTTGCCAATGTAAGTAGTTTATAATCTCAAGTGATTATTTTAAGGTTAAAACACAAAAGAGTTCACAAAATGGTGAAAACGTCCGTACTCCGCCAGACTTGCAGCGCGACTCTACAAACGAAGTCTGGTGATGTTTTCAATACTAACCTATTAAAGGCAATGAAAATTTTCAGAAACAATCTAGAAACTAATCTCTATGCTTGTATGAAGTCAGATTTTCGTTCCTTCGGTGAAGGAAAACATCGTGAGGAAACCTGCATGCTTCAATTTCGAGGTATGTATTGTACCCACTGTCCATTATAAGTGGCGACGAGCTCACTCCCCGTCACACTGGACAGAGTTTCGGTACTACTGGTGAAACGTGGATGTTCTGAGGTTTCAGAATATCTCTGACTACCCCCTCGGGGAATATAGTCGTGAGCATATGCATGCATGCGTAATTAGATAATTGTGAAATTTGGTGCTGATTCTTATGATTTTCTAATTTGATTTCCTTGGATTAGAAGGCAGTGACATCATGAAGTACAAGCCAGTTAAAAATAGGTATATTCCTACTAAAATGACCTAGTTTAGTAGAGGTGAGGCGGCACTGAAAGGGTCAAGGTCGTTCGGTAGGGGATACCTCTTAAGAGAAGTTTATTCCGAATGCGTAAATGCGCTCTGCATACAAACGAAGTCTGGTGATATTTTCATTACTAACCAATAAAAGTCAATGAAATTTTGCAGAAACAATCTAGAAACAAATCTCAATGCTTGTATCTTGTCCGATTTTCGTTAAAATATACAGTTTCAATGCTAGGATTAATTTAAGATTTGTATGGAAATTTTTGAGGCACTTTAACTTTAAAACTATACATTTTAACGAAAATCTGACAAGATGCAAGCATAGAGATTACTTTCTAGATTGTTTCTGAAAAATTTCACTGATTTTAATTGGTTAGTATTGAAAATATAACCAGACTTCGTTTGTATGGAGCGCGCCAACAGTAATATACTCTTAAGATCATTTTGTCTACAAGAAAAACTTCTAAATGACCACCACCAACACGCACTGGGCCCGCGTGGTGGAGTATGGCCCACTCCATCTCACACTTATTCGTGAGAGGAGGCCTTTGCCCTGCAGTGGGATTATACAGGCTATAAATTGCTTACCAATCAGCGTTGCCGAATCAGTTTTCGAGCAAGTCGAGATTTAATAACATTTTTCATACAAAACATGCCAAACGAGCTATCAGATACGCTAACAAGGACTTATCCGAAAGTGGTGAAAAAGGCCATAAAACTAAAAAATTCGTTGATGATATCGAGACCAACCATGGGCAATATGATGAAGAGGTGGTGCCATTTTTGTGTGAGTTGAGTATACCGACAGTAGACTTTCGTTCTGTAGTAGGGTTGCCAGATGGACTGGAATTTCCCGACATTCCATATGAAGTCCAGGCTCCCGCAAAAATACAAAATGTCCCGACAAAAAACCAAACTGCGCGGTTTCAAAAGCGGAGTTAATAATTCGACTAAACTTTGATGTCAAATTGTTTTTTAATTTTAAAACATCACATCACAACGGATCACGATTGGTGGAAATTTATTTACGAGATTGACCGACGGCACGTCAGAAAGGTCTGGCCTGCCGGTCTGGGTCGTAACTCGTCCAAAGGATATCGCTGGATGACTGTTGTGTTGATGTTTTTATTGGTGGATTAAGTGAAATCTAATGCCAAGGACATGTGGCAAACGTAAAAAATAAGTGTATTATTAGGTTGTATCATAAGTATGGCATGCATGACTCACTTAATAATGTGACAAAAAAGATAAGTTTCATTGCCATAATTTTAAATTTAACAAAAAGTATTATTTTGATTTGTCTCGACAGTAATCCCAAAATCCAGATTTATTGAAATATTGCCCAGATATTTTAGTCTTCCCATCTGGCAACCCTATTCTGTAGGTACCTATATTCAAGTGCCTTTGATATACAACGTGTTAATGAATAAGCGCAAAACCTCATACACCCCAACTGATTTAAAACAAAATAATAAGATTGAAACAATAATTTCATTATTTTGATAGTTAAAATTTTAAGTTACTCGCATTTTAAGTTTTCAGGCAAAAATTATTTGTTATCATTTCAGCAATGAATGAAAGCGCTAACGTGCTCATGGATACATTTTAAGAATCTTGTTTTAGTAGTAATTAGGGTGATTGTGCCCTTGCGGTGGGTTCGCGTTCAGTAAATGTTAAATTTTACAAACAAATTATTTAATATTTTGATAAAAATTACCTGTGTTGAAACCATGATAATTCGATTCTGCTCTCGATTCTAAACACACCATTTTCTAGTTTTGCGTTAATTCATTAACACGTTGTATAAGCTGATTTCATGCCGAATATCAGACTGTTACCTGAGTGAGTGGCTTCGGCGATCAGATCCTGGTCGCTGTCCTTGCTGACGAGGCCTGGGGGCGTCTCCTCGGCGAACGCGGTGGCCAGCAAACACCATAGCAGCAACTGGAATTGAAAGATATTTGGGCTTACTTCACTATATCAAAATTCAAAGTGTTTTACTCAAAACAATATTATATGCAACGATTTTATTTGGTCTGGTCCGACAGCGACGACCAAATTAAATCTTTGAACATATCTTTGACTATTTATATGTGGACTGGTTACGCGTGTAATTCTACTAACAAACAGAGGTAACATGAAATCCGCAACTTTGGATTTTATTCCCCATAACTTTAGATTCTAATTTTGAATGTGTGAACCCCAAACGTTCTAAGTTCGAAGTTATTATTTCGCAATTATAGGCTGTCTCGTTTAGTGATAAGGTGTAAAATTGAATGTAAATGCACAAGATCAATTGTGCTTATACCGTGGCAGAGGGGAAATGCTACCGCAAGGCTAGTCCGTATAATAATTAGTCAAAGGAATATATGGACCACAGAACATCGTAAGAGGGGTTAGAAATGCAAATGCTTTTGCTTCGGAGACGGCTGTCGTCACTTGTCTTCTCGCTCACGCTGCTACAATTACTCATGCCCTCTCGCTTGCACCACGCCGCGCGCCTTATAGTGTTATGCAAATCATTGCATAACCTGTGGCGACACGTTCCACGCCTACTTTGCACTTCTATGATATGAACACAGTATGCCTCTGAAGTCAGGCAATTGTTTTCAAGTAGGTAAATTATAGTTTGTCACAAAATCGTCTCCTGCTTATCATATACAATGGTCTCGATACAAAAGCACACCTTTAAGGAATAATACTGTATTTTTAGGGATTAATATTGACACCACTGGCTTTTCGGTGAAGGAAAACATCGTGAGGTAGCCTGCATGCTTCAATTTCGAGGCATGTATTGTACCCACTGTCCATCATATTTGGCGACGGGCTCACTCCCCGTCACACTGGACAGAGTTTCGGTACTACTGGTGAAACGTGGATGTTCTGAGGTTTCAGAATATCTCTGACTACCCCCTCGGGGAATATAGTCGTGAGCATATACTATGATATGATATGCTATGCCGTCATGAGAGCTCCCTGTTGCTGTTGCAGCTTTGCACGGACCTCCTTATATGGTCTCCATAGTGTTATACTGCCTTTGCTCACTCCTCACTATTTATCCTGGGATAAACAGTGACAGGTGATCTGATGAAATAAATACGTTATCTATCTTTCTATCATCGTGAGGAAACCTGCATGCTTCAATTTCGAGGCATATATTGTACCCACTGTCCATTACAAGTGGCGACGGGCTCACCCCCCATCACACTGGACAGAGTTTCGGTACTACTGATGAAACGTGGATGTTCTGAGGTTTCAGAATATCTCTGACTACCCCCTCGGGGAACATAGTCGTGAGCATATGCATGCTTATCTATCTTTGGGTACGGAACAATAAAAAATTAACAAGAATCATCTTGAGTGTGCAATTTGTTCCCACAAATCAAACGAGATGATATCTTGTTCGACATCATAATCATTATCGGGTCACTGCCTTCATTGATGACTATGACTACACTCTCGATAGTCACACGTTAACTGCTCCGAATGTAAAGAAAGCTCGTAAACTAGTCTAATCTGTAGTGAGGGGACAATGTCGATAAATTTTATATCGATACTTTTTGATTTGGTTTAAGAGAAGTTTGTTCCTAATGCGCGCTGCATACAAACGCAGTCTGGTAATATTTTTAATACTAACCAATAAAAGTTAGTGAAATTTTGCAGAAACAATCTGGAAACAAATATCTATGCTTGTATGTTGTCCGATTTTCGTTAAAATATACAGTTTCAATCGTAGGATTAATTTAAGATTTGTATGGATATCTTTGAGGCACTGTAACTTTAAAACTATATATTTTAACGTATATTTGACAACATACAAGCATATACATTAGTTTCTAGATTGTTTCTGAAAAATTTCATTGGTTAGTATCGAAAATATAACCAGACTTCGTTTGTATGGAGCGCGCCAACGATAATGTACCCTTAAATTATCTTAGATTCATTGTAGGCATGTAGGGCTATTGTGCAAGATTCCGATTATACAGGGTGTAAGGAAAAGTATCATTAACCTTTAAACCACATACTCTACCCATCGAACTGATAAAACGTTGACTATGGGAGCAAACCTGATAGAAAAAAAAAAATTTGGTGTCTCATTCGTTTGAGTCGTGTAGGTATTGCAGTCAATCGTTCTATGCGTCAAACGTTTGTATGAAATTGACAACTCTGCAACTACCTTAATGTTTTCGAGTATCATTCGGAAATGTAGGTCCCGGTCTGCGCTAATGAATATTTAAATACAGGGACCTTCTTAATATGCTGACACTTTTTAAGGGGATGATCAGACCGTCAAACTGAACAACTGAACAAAATGTTGGTGCCATAGTGAAAGTTGTTCAGTTTGACGGTCTGATAATCCCCTTAAAAAGTGTCAGTATATTAAGAAGGACCCTAATTATGTAAGTGTAGCGACATCGCCACAACTAAATGGGACAGCGTAATAAGTACATACCTAATTATTCAATGGTATAGATTAGTGTTAAGTACCTAGTATAGGAAATAACTTTACATGTAAGTAAACATTTATTTCTACATATCAATCGGGTAGGCATTGCAGTTTAGTATGGAACAGCAGATTTTTTTTTTTGCTCCGATCAGTTTGCTCCCATAGAAAAAGTCGTTCAGTTTGATGAGCAGATTCTTAGTTTAAAAGGATGCTAATGATATCAATTTCACCCTGTAGATTACTTATTAAGATATCGACTTCCGTTTTGCATCAAACAGTAAAACATCGATAGTTCGATACTTTCCCATCACTACGAACCATTCGAAGAAGTTCAATCGGCCATTTTTTCCGGCATCATTGTTCCTATTACGACACAATGTAGACAAATGGTTCCAATAATCTAATTATTCTATTAAATGCATTCACACGGTTTTTTTATCTTTTCCGCTGGGAAATTATCGGATATATAGGTAGGTATTGATTAAATCGGAAGTGGAATGTTTTAGCCACGGTTTATACAGAAGAGACGTGTGGTGGTGGCGGATAAACTATACTCCATTCCAAATAGGGGCGAAAAGAAGGTAAAAAGGGTTCTTTATAGTACACACTTTAAAAAATACGAATACTGTATCAAACAACAAAATGGCGATGTTGAAAGACCTAAAGAAGCAGTGGTGTGCACATGTGGTTCGGTAAAATCATTCTGTCATCAAACACTGACATAAGAGTCTCGAATTTTTATAAAATGATCACGGTCTGAAAAGGTTACGTGGTCCTGCTTCTGTGATATTCTTTTTTTTGTCTTTATTTGACATATAGTATAAGTAACTTAATATAAAGAGAGAGCCGTGGTGTTCCAGTGGCGAGTAACCTTGCCTGCCGTGCAGGAGGCGATTGTTCGATCCCCGTCCAGGCCGACTCGTACCAATGAGTTTTTCAGAATTTATGTACGATTTGTAACACCACTGGCTTTTCGGTGAAGGAAAACATCGTGAGGAAACCTGCTTGCTTCAATTTCGAGTTATTGTATCCACTGTCCATTATAAGTGGCGACGCGACGGGCTCACCCCCCGTCACACTGGACAGAGTTTCGGTACTATTGGGGAAACGTGGATGTTCTGAGGTTTCAGAATATCTCTGACTACCCCCTCGGGGAATATAGTCGTGAGCATATGCATGTATGCTCAATATAAACCTTATAGTACGTAGCATAGCGTCGTTTTTGTCGTAAAGGAGAATCGCGCCCGCGCCTCCAGGTGACGTCGCCTGGAGGCGCGGCCGTAATTATCCAAACGACGCTATGCTACGTATGGAACATATGTATTGTATGGAACAGTTTTTTAGGATTCCGTACCCAAAGGGTGATAACGGGACCCTATTACGGAAGCCTACGTTGTCCGTCCGTCCGTCTGTTGTTCCGTCCGTCCTACCTATTTAGAGCTGTAGCTTTTGAACCGTATTTGCCAGACAATTGAAATTGTTACAGAATATGCGTTGTCACGGCGGATTTGTTAACAAATAATAAAAATGGCAAAAAGTTAAAATTTAAGGGGGGTCCTCATACAAGAAACTAGTTTTTTCATCTCGCTCTATCGTAAAAACGGTAATACATACAAGCGTCCAACTTGGTGTGATTATAGAGCAAACTCTACAGTATAACAAAAAATAATAAAAACCAGCTAAGTGTGAGTCGATCTCGTGTTAAAGGTCCAGGACAACAAAAAATTTTTTGTGATTATGTTATGTGGTGGTGTGGTACGGAACCCTCGGTGCGCGAGTAGCCCGACTCGCACTTGACCGGTTTTGACCGCAACAGAGTGTCGTAACCCTAAACATGACCACACCATTCTTTAACACCCTGTAGACTATTAGACTATGTAGGTTACTTAAGGGGTCTTAGGTTCAGACGAATATTTTCTATGAGAAACGCGATTGCCCAGCCCTGCGAAAAGTGCGTGCGTGTGCCGTATTTTCGGTTAAAAATAATTAACATAAGTACTTTTATTGATTTTTTTTATGATTTCACCAGATAAACTAATGGTATATCGGAAACAATTTTAAGTTCTTTTAAAACGAGCATTTTTTTTAAAATACCTTCATGAAAATACGTCATTTTTGTGACGATTTTCTATCGAGTGAAGTAATTCCAATCGTATATGCAATTTATGATTTCACTAGATAAACTATCCAAGAATACAGAGTACGACTTTGGTTTCGGTAAATTGTATAAATCAATCAATCAATTAATACTTTATTTTACACCAAAAAACATAGTACACAGAGAGTAAACAAACAGGAAATACAGACTGTACAAAAATAGACGGACGGTACGGGGACGGTATAAATCTAGTCGGTTTATGAAAAATATAAGATACCTCCAAGGTATTTCGTCGTTCTATTGCGCCTTAAGGGTATATTAGAGTTAGCGCGCTCCATACAAACGAAGTCTGGTGATATTTTCAATACTAACCGATTAAACTCAATGAAATTTTGCAGAAATAATCTAGAAACAAATCTCTATGCTTGTATCGTGTCAGATTTTCCTTAAAATGTACAGTTTTAAAGTTTCAATGCCTCAAAGATTTCAATACAAATCTTAAATTAATCCTAGCATTGAAACTGTATATTTTAACGAAAATCGGACACGATACAAGCATAGAGATTTATTCCTAGATTGTTTCTGCAAAATTTCATTGAGTTTATTTGGTTAGTATTGAAAATATCACCAGACTTCGTTTGTATGCAGCGCGCATTTACGCATTCGGAATAAACTTCTCTTAAGTAATTCACTAGTTTCGCTCTAGATACGCAAACTATTCTTTTTTATAAACAGTAAATCGAGAAAATCGATCGATTTAAGTCGAGATAATCACATCAATCTCGACTGTTAATGCCATAGGAAGTCAAGAGTAAATTATAGTTTTTCTTTAACTATTTCCGTTCAATCACTATTATTTCCGATAACATTCACATTTATAATGAACCCATATGCAGGAAGACGGAATATAATAACGACTGCTCTCAAACGGTGAAGGAGAACATCGTGAGGAAACCTGCGTACGCTGAAGATGAAATTCTGATGCATTGTGCACACGTGGTACTACACTAACGTACCTACATATACTCTCCTTGAGAGACCTGATAACTCAGAACATCCACGTTTCACCGAAAAGCCAGTGGTGTTACAAATCGTACATAAATTCCGAAAAACTCATTGGTACGAGTCGGCCTGGACGGAGATCGAACCATCGCCTCCTGCACGGCAAGCAAGGTTTTTCGCCACTGGATTACCACGGCTTAATTTTACTTATAAAATTATTCAAAATAGTAATCAAAGACGCTAACGATTTTAAGGGGTTGATCAGACAATCAAACTGAACAACATTCTCTTTGAAACCAACATGGAAATCGCAAAAAAAAATCAGTCATCCCATACACTTTGCTCGAGTAGGTTTGCAGTTTCGTATGGAACAGCAGATGGTTTTTGAACCGTCACCTCCTGCACGGCAGGCAAGGTTACTCGCCATTGGACCACCACGGCTTCGTATTTAGATCGTACTTCATATTTAGATCTTGTACGATAGTATAGGGTCCTTCTCAATATGCTGACACTTTTTAAGGGGATGATCAGACCGTCAAACTGAACAACTTTCTCTATGGCACCAACATCGAAATCGCGAAAAAAATATTAGCTGTCCCATACAAAAGTGCAAACCTACTCGAGCCAAATAAATAAATAAATATCTTGGACATAGTCACACAAATTATCTAGTCACATTTAAAGTACCAGAATCTAGCCTGGACTTGTGTTATGATGACTAGACAACGATATAGAATACATATATAGATACAAATATCCATGACTCGGGTACAAATATTCATATTCATCATACAAATATTTGTCCCTTACGGGATTCGAACCCGCGACCCTCGGCACAGCAGGCAGGTTCACTACAGACTGTGCTATCGGGCCGTCAAATGTATGGGACAGCTGAATTTTTCCCGATTTCTATGTTGGTCTGATAGAGAAAGTTGTTCAGTTTGATGGTCTGAACATCCATTTAAAAAACTGTCAGCATATTAAGTTGGACCCTGTATAATGTGAATCGGTAACCATGACCGTCGCCGTCTCCGCATAGTCTGTCAATTCCACTGCGCAGACGCACGACTGCAACTTTAATTGCTTGCTATGATTCTAATCGAGATCGTGAACTACGAAAGTGGAAGTAAAAGTCACTGTTATTGTTTGAATGGCTTCTTCATATATTAGTTTAAAAGTTACTTTAGTTTCTTAATGATGTTAGCTTTCATAGGCTATAGTCGGGGAAATCTACGGATTTTTGTATGGAAAAGGTTGCATTGATTGCACTTTTGGTGATAATTTGGAATAGATAAATACCTGAAAAACATAAGTTCTCAATAATCCCCAATTTTTTAGTGTGTATTATTGAATAATAAAGACATTTACAAAAAAAATAATTTAGGTATGAACAAAAAATGGAAAACTGGTGATTTTGTGCAGGATGGCTTCATTCAATACGTTTTACTTATAACAATAATAATCCCCGGTTAATATCGTAAATTTGAGTAGATATTTAATATTTTGTAAGTCTTCAATAATTATAACCTCAAAACTAAATTATTTACTGTTTGTTTGTACACATTAAATTTGCCTTGTAATAATTAACTGTCTCTTTTGCTAGTATGCTGGAAGAAATATCTTTCGAAATAAGTTTGCCCTTTGTACATTTATATAGATTTTAAGGTATTTCTCAGGTTCCTGAGCCAATATAACCACGAAATTTCGACTAAAGTGTTATAAATTAACAGTAATATTATTTCAAACACAATTTACTAAAGTGTCTTTAATGCAATCTCAAACCTTATTTTTCCTAGACTACTACTGTAGTTCGAGTACACACGGCGACACATCAAGCTACGCAAAACCAAAATAAGCTGGTCGCGCGTAGGTAGAGTTATGTATAGCGTTGCGCGGTCAGCTTATGTTTGTTTTGCGTAGCTTGATGTGTCGCCGTGTGTACTTACCAGTTTGTTAATATCATCATCATCAGCCTTATACAGGGTGTAACAAAACACCTTGGTAATATTTATAGGGTTGGTTTACTATCAAGCTGAATAACTTTCACTATGGGGCCAATATCGAAATCGTAAAAAAAAAATCTGTTGTGTCATACAAAACTGCAGCAAAATACATACTCGACTCAAATGTACCTATAGGGTCCTTCCTAATATGCTGACACTTTTTTAAGGGGATGATCAGACCATCAAACTGAACAACTTTCTCTATGGCACCAACATCGAAATCTGTTGTACCATAATGTGCAGTGCCTACTCGACTCAAATCGATGGGACAACTGATTTAATTTTTGCTCCGATCCGTTTGCTCCGATAGTAAAAGTTGTTCAGTTTGATGGGTAGACTCTTAGTTTAAAAGGATGCTAATGATATCAATTTTACCCTCTACAGGGTGTATAAGGTAATCCGTCATAAGACAAAAGAGACTAACTACAATCGTAAATTTATGCGGACTCTATGGAGATCCTTCCTCTGAGGAGTTTCATCAAAATTGTTGTTTCATTCAGAAAAATCGCACTCCAGGTCGTACTATGCCCATAACATTCACCTTACCGTAGACATTAGTTTGAACTTGACTTTGACCAAATTGCTCACATTACGACCGCGTGCGTGCGCGCAGCGTACCGTGAATAAATCTTAAGTTGTTTTATTTTATGTTCGCTTACGAACAATTTACTGTGTGAAAGGCCAACGAACGCGAGAGTTTTTTATTACTATCTTCAAATTGTAGATTACATTAAGAATTTAATATGGGATGCAATTTGAAAGCCCCGGATCAACATTTTTAAAAGAGGGAGAATAAGCCGTGGTGGTCCAGTGGCGAGTAACCTCCCGATCCCCGTTCCCCGAGGGGGTAGTCAGAGATACTCTGAAACCACAGAACATCCACGTTTCACTAGTAGTACCGAAACTCTGTCCAGTGTGACGGGGGGTGAGCCCGTCGCCACTTATAATGGAGAGTGGGTACAATACATGCCTCGAAATTGAAGCACGCAGGTTTCCTCACGATGTTTTCCTTCACCGAAAAGCCAGTGGTGTTACAAATCGTACGTAAATTCCGCAAAACTCGTTGGTACGAGTCGGCCTAAACGGGGATCGAACCATCGCCTCCTGCTGGAGCACCAAGGTTTTTTTTTTGTTTTGATTGGAATGCCTCCTAGTTCAATGCGCCAATAAAACAATAAAAATAATCATCTAACCGCTAACAAGCTTGAAATATTACACCTGCAGTGAAAGTATTACAGATTACAACTGTAATACGATATTGTAATTTTATAATATTACAAACGCTTTCTTTGTAGATTGCGTGCGGTGAGCGACGCGAGACGCATTGGAAGGTTATTTCCTCTTTGCAGGCGATTGCGAAATGATTGCCAGAACTAAGGGCTGGTGGCGCTAAATACATGTTCACTGAATCGTCACTGAACCATTACTGTATTAGGTACATCTTTTTGAACATCCGACATCGCGCTAATCGGCTCATCAGGACCAATTTAAGAGAAGTTTATTTCGAATGCGTAAATGCGCGCTGCGTACAAACGAAGTCTGGTGATATTTTCAATACTAACTAATTAAACTCAATGACATTTTGCAGAAACAATCTAGTAATAAATCTCTATGCTTGAATTGTGTCCCATTTTCGTTAAAATATACAGTTTCCATGCTAGGATTAATTTAAGATTTGTATGGAAATATTTGAGGCACTGTAACTTTAAAACTGTACATTTTAAGGAAAATTTGACACGATAGAAGCATAGAGATTTGTTTTTAGATTGTTTCTGCAAAATTTCATTGAGTTTAATCGATTAGTATTGAAAATATCACCAGACTTCGTTTGTATAGAGCGCGCCAACAGTAATATACCCTTAAGAGTTGAACCTCATCTGTCAGCAAGAATCGTATTTTTCACGCTGTATCCTTTTCCGTAGCTAAGGAACGTCATTTGCTAGAGCGAGAGAGGTAGGTGGAATGCGATCGCACGCGGCAGCACCGGCAGTGCTGGGACCTTTCTCGCTCTAGCCAATGACGTTCCTGAGCGACAGAAAAGGATAGAGCGTGGAATAATGCGATTCCGTGCTGCCAGACGAGGCTGAACCCTAACTCGATCGCTACATCGTCGCCTGACACGTTACCGGCCAAGTGTGTGTCGGGCTCGCGGTAAGGGTCCCGAAAAAAAATCGATTTTTTGTTGTATCCATAAAAAACAAATTTTTGTTTGTATTGTATGGTGGTATGGAGCCCTCCGTATAAAAATCAGATTCACACCTGGCCGGTTTTTTTCCAGAGTAGCATATTTAGGGTATACACCGTGTTAATGAATTAACGCAAAACTAGAAAGTAGTTTGTTCAGAATCGAGAGCAGATTCGAAATATCATGTTTTCAACATAGGTAATTTTATCAAAATATTAAATAATTAGTTTGTAGAATTTAAAATTGACTGAACTCGATCTCAACCCACCGCACGGGCACACTCACCCTAATTAATACCAAGACAAGATTCTTAAAATGTATTTACGAGCACGCTAGCGCTTTCATTAATTGCTTAAATGATACCAAATCATTTTTGCCTGAAAACTTAAAATGCGAATAACTTTAAATTTTAACTATCAAAATAATTAAATTTTTGTTTGAATCTAATTATTTTGTTATAAATTAGTTGGGGTATATGAGGTTTTGCGCTTATTCATTAACACGTTGTATACCTACAGTTTTTTCTTTTTTGTTAGTCATCGAAAGAGTTATGTCCGTAAATCGTCCTTTTAAAACTGGAATCAGACATCACTTAAAATCTATGAATACGTCCTTTTTACAACAGATCATTAAACTAAAACATCTTAGCATATATTATAAGCATTCTGTTTACAAGTCTAACGCGGCGGGTCGTGGAAAGTTGAAAGTGTGGGACAGAACCGATCTGAGGCGACGCTACCGACTTGTTTCCGAGTTTATGTTCATACAGCATATTTCTGTTTGCCTCTAACTGGAGAACGTCGATGTATTCTAGGTATACATTGGCCCCAAAAACGGCAGATTCAAAATTGCATTTTAACTTCCTCAAACTAATTAATATCTGGGGCATAGTTACATTTTATTGTCACCCGACTAAACAAAAAGCAGGGTTACGATTTTATTAGTAGGTACCTCCCTATTTCATTAATTGAAACTGGTAACGTGTCAGGCGACGATGTAGCGATCGAGTTAGGGTTCAGCCTCGTCTGGCAGCACGGAATCGCATTTTTCCACACTCTATCCTTTTCTGTCGCTCAGGAACGTCATTGGCTAGGGCGAGAAAGGTCCCAGCACTGCCGGTGCTGCCGCGTGCGATCGCATTCCACCTACCTCTCTCGCTCTAGCAAATGACGTTCCTTAGCGACGGAAAAGGATACAGCGTGAAAAATACTATTCTTGCTGATAGATGAGGTTCAACTCTTAAGGGTATAGTACTGTTGGCGCGCTCTATACAAACGAAGTCTGGTGATATTTTCAATACTAATCGATTAAACTCAATGAAATTTTGCAGAACCAATCTAAAAACAAATGTCTATGCTTCTATCGTGTCTGATTTTCCTTAAAATGTACAGTTTTAAAGTTACAGTGCCTCAAATATTTCCATACAAATCTACTCGTAATACAAAATACACGCGTAACCAGTCCACATATAAATAGTCAAAGGGGAGACCCTACTCGACTCAAATGTATGAAACGGGTTCCGTAACAGCAGTTATTTCCCATATTATTTTCTGAGACGGGAAGTAACCCCGATTACAGCCAGCTATACAACGTGTTAATTAATAAGCGCAAAACCTCATACACCCCAACTGATTTATAACAAAATAATTAGATTTAAATAATAATTTAATAATTTTATAGTTAAAATTTAAAGCTATTCACATTTTAAGTTTTCAGGCAAAAATGATTTGTTATCATTTCAGCAATGAATGAAAGCGCTAACGTACTCGTGGATACATTTACAAGAATCTTGTTTTGGTAGTAAGTAGGGTGAGAGTGCCCTTGCGGTGGGTTGAGATCGAGTTCAGTAACAAACAAAAATATATTAATATATAACAATAACAATATATATATAACATATATATATAACAATAATAATAAAAACAAATTATTTAATATTTTGAAAAAATTACCTATGTTGAAAACACGATAATTTGATTCTGCTCTCGATTCTAAACAAACGAATTTCTAGTTTTGCGTTAATTCATTAACACGTTGTATACATCTCGTATACAGGGTGTAAGGAAAAGTATATTTAACCTGTAAACCATATACTCTGTCTGACATGCTAGACGTACAGGAGCTAACTTTATATGCTGGTGCCATCAAACTGAGCAACTTTTTTTAATATCCTACTTACTTCCTTACATTCTTGGTCCTATTGGACCAACGTCTAAAATGCGAAAAAAAACAGCTTTACCATACATATGGGGACAGTAGGATTGCAGATTTGTAAGAAACTAATTCTTTTTTTCGCGATTTCGACGAAGGTCCCGTATAGAAATTTGTTCAGTTTCATGGTACTACTGTATAGGGTCCAACTTAATATGCTGACACTTTTTCAAGGGGACGATCAGACCATCAAACTGAACAACTTTCTCTATGGCACCAACATCAAAATTGCGAAGAAAAAATCTGTAGTTCCATACAAAACTGCAAACCTACTCGAGCCAAATGTATGGGACAGCAGATTTTTTGTTTCGCAATTTCGATTTTGGTCCCATAGAGAATGTTGTTCAGTTAGAGGGTCTGATCGTCACCTTAAAAAAGTGTCAGCATATTAAAAAGGACCTTGTATATTACATTTTTCTCCGTGCATTGACCTGCGGCTCAGTAGCGTAGCGAGGGGGGCTAATGCACAGGGCGGCTCTTTACTAGGGGCGGCAAATTCGGGAAAAATATAGATTGATTGAGCTCAACCAATTCGTAGAGCGAGAGAAGCTCTCTTCGCTCGCTCTAAGAGTTCTGTCCACAGCTAAGACGTGAAGTTTAAAGTGTCGAGCTTGCTTCGCTCCATCCATAGCTTTTACTTCGGTTTCTTTGCACGTGTTTTGTACGTAAAAGCTCTGGCTCTAACCGATTCGTATTGATTAGAAAAGTCGAGCTCGCTCTAAGTTTCCATTTTTGCATGGATAAACCAAAAGATGTGTGACCACAACCGGAATAGTTGTGCAAAACAATTTCGAGCTCGCTTCGCTCACTCCCTTATTTTTTTTTAGGTAAAATAAGAGGTCGGCAAAATTTGTCTGCGCCCCGGGCGGCAGAAACCCACGCTACGCCACTGCTGCGGCTGTGACCTATGCTTACTAAGTACCTACCTTTCCTACCACACTATAAAGGTAATAACAAAACCCCTCTTTATCCTAGCTTCGCTGTCGGTTAAGAGGATATAATTCGGAGCGCGCTCCATACAAACGTACTATGGTGATATTTTCAATACTTACCAATTAAACTCAATGACATTTTTCTGAATCAATCTAAAAACAAATGTCTATGCTTGCATAGCGTCAGATTTTCGTTAAAATGCGTAGTTTTAAAGTTACAGTGCCACAAAGATTTCCATACAAATCTTAAATTAATCCAAGCATTGAAACTGTATATTTTAACGAAAATCTGACTCCATACAATCATAGATATTTGTATCAAGATTGTTCCAGCAAAATTTCATTGACTTTCATTGGTTAGTATTGAAAATATCATCATAGTACGTTAGTATGGAGCGCGCTCCGAATTATATCCCCTTAAGTCTCGTCTTACCGCTCTCCGTCGAAGAAACTGTAACAAACAAACAAACTTACATTAGATGAAGTCAAGTAGGTATTATGTAAGTACATTGACCTGACAATAAAATGGATGATCTGACCTTGGTCAAACGCATTAGCCATCACGAGCTAAAAGTGTTATTATTATAGATACTATAGTTCACCCGAACTTCGTCCACACAAATTATACAAGGTGTTACAAAAATACAAATAAACATTTAAGGTGGTTTAGACAGATTTTAAGTCAGATCATAAGCTATCAAACAAAAAAAGTTTCATCAAAATCGGTTCAGCAGTTTTTGCGTGATGCTGTTACAAACATACAAACAAACAAACAAACAAACAAACAGACAGACAAAAATTCTAAAAAAGGAACCGATTTTGATGAAACTTTTTTGTTCGATAGCTTATGATCTGTAGTGTTTTATAGAGGTGCTCCTAAACGGCCAATATTTGCTGCGATATGCTGCAATACAGTGGCCGGCAACATTGCAAACAATGCCATCCAGGCTATGCAATATTGCAGAAATGTCCCGGCCATATTGGTATGGCCGATGTTGCTTTGATGGGTCGCCGGAGATCGCTGAGCGATCGATTTTTCTGCAATATTGCCCAGTCAGTTCTATTGTTGTCTCACCCGCTCTCTACACCGTGTTAAAGTTCGGCCGTTCAGAGAATGCGTTTGACAGTTACCATAAAATTGTAAAAAACTGAATGAAAATATTGTTTACCTGTGCTCACTCTAGTACACAGGGCACTAGCTGCCCTTTTAAGTTCAAAAAGCTACTAAATAATGATCGGCATTTATAGTTTTCATTCGGTTTTTTACAATTTTATGGTAACTGTCAAACGCAATCTTTCAGCGGCCGGACTTTAATGAATTAACGCAAAACAAGAAAGTAGTTTGTTTAGAATCGAGAGCAGAATCGAATTATTGTGTTTTCAAAATAGATAATTTATTTCAAAATATTAAATAATTAGTTTGTACAATTTAAAATTTACTGAACTCGATCTCATCCTACCGCTCGGGCACTCTCACCCTACTTACTACCAAAACAAGATTCTGAAAATGTATCCATGTGCACGCTAGCGCTTTCATTCATTGCTGAAATGATAATAAATCATTTTTGCCTCACAACTTAAAATGCGAATAACTTTAAATTTAAACTATCAAAATAATGAAATTATTGTTTCAATCTAATTATTTTGTTAAAATACAGTTGGGGTGTATGAGGTTTTGCGCTTATTCATTAACACGTTGTATAATTATGGTATATTGCATCCTTTTCTACGCGATTGTTTTGTTTTGAGAAAATAAAAATTACTTTGACTAATTATTTTAAGGACTAGCCTTGCGGTAGCATTTCCCCTCTGCCACGGTATAAGCACAATTGATCTTATGCATTTACATTCAATTTTACACCTTATCACTAAACGAGACAACCTATAATTGTGAAATAATAACTTCGAACTTAGAACGTTTGGGGTTCACACGAGACTACTTTTCATGATTTTTAACATTCAAGATTAGAATCTAAAGTTATGGGGAATAAAATCCAAAGTTGCGGATTTCGTGTTACCTCGCCCCCCGCAAAAAGTTGCAGAAATGTTTGTTAGTAGAATTACACGCGTAACCAGTCCATATACAATAAATAGTCAAAGAAAAATTACGAATCTATGGACAAATGAGACGATTATTTCACGCCTACCGAAATATTGCAGTAAAAACATTGCCCGTTTAGGCTTAAACCACATAAAACAACATACCATAATGATAAAACAACAAAACAAATTGACTCCATTATAGCTTCGAGTACAATATTATTGTCATCAGGCATTAACGTAGAATACTATGGACGCCGGGTCTAGTACAAAATTCTCGAAAAAAGTGTCCGAGACTAAACTACACAAACCTAAGTACGTTCACAAAACTAGAAAGTAGTTTGTTTAGAATCGAGAGCAGAATCGAATTATCATGGTATCAAAATAGTTTTGTTTTTAATTATTAAAAATTTATTGTGAAATTTAAAGTTTACTGAACTCGATCTTAACCCACCGCACGGGAACACTCACCCTACTTACTACCAAAACAAGGTTCTTAAAATGTATCCATGAGCACGTTAGCGCTTTCATCCATTGCTGAAATGATAATACATCTTAAAATGCGAATAACTTTAAATTTTAAGTATCAAAATAATGAAATTATTGTCTCAATCTTATTATTTAGTTATAAATCAGTTGGGGTGTATGAGGTTTTGCGCTTATTCATTAACACGTTCTATAAACCAACTAAAAACATTGAAAATGCTGAATTTTTTTCCATCCCGTTCCCCATCGCGGCACGGTGCGCGTAGTCGGAGGATCAAACGAAGACTGTCGCGTAATTGGTTCTCTTTTTACATTTTGGTGCTCTTTTGAGCGCGGACCCTTCGTCCAATAGTTGGTAAGTCAATGTCATCAGGCTAAAAAAATCAGCTGCTCCATACAAAACTGCAAACCTACTCGAGCCAAATGTATAGGACAGCAGATTTTTTTTCGCCTTAAAAAAGTGTCAGCATATAAATAACATCACGTTCTGTGAAAATTACAACTGGCTTCCTATTACGGTTCAAAACATACAATTTTAAATAAGGACGGACGGATGAACGGACCCTGTTACACCGCCTGTGCCTTCCGAAGCACGGATACGATCGAGATAAAATATTACCTGAACAGTCGGTCAACTTCGATGATAGTTTCCCAAAAACCGAAGCTGTAAAACTATCCCTGAGTCGCCTCATCCAACACCCTCGATAAGAAACATGGTCTATTCCAAACCGGAACCATCACTTTGAATAGATTGAACTTGTAGTGTTGTAATAAATACAATTATTTAAGAGCGGTACCACATTCTAGCGCATTCCGGGAGTGAAAGTGGCATCCTTGTTGCCTACGGTCAAATCTTATACTACCTCCACATGCTCGAGCGATAGTACGATAGCACAGAATAGGTAATAGTGTATAGTTCTACATATAGAACAGCCACTCCCGTCTCGTTTGATAGTCTAAACCACCCCCTTAAGTATTACTAGGGTGTTCTGTTACACCCTGTAGAATCCAGAGTGAAGGAAAACATCGTGAGGAAACCAAACTATAATAATGCATTAACACGTTGCCTGCCAAATACGAGTTTGCTCGTAGCAGCAAGTTTCATACTCAGTGCCAGCTACGAGTATATTCGTAGATGTTCAAGGGGAGTTCTATACTAAGTTTTCAATGCTGGCAGTGAAAGCAGAGCAAGGATTCTTTGGCATAGGAAACAATTTTTTACTTTTATAGTTTTAATATAAATTTTAGAAAGAGACAGTCAAAATAAGAAAACTATGTATGGTAAGTTGCGTTTTGTATGTGGCAGCAAATAAGGCACAAAATATATAATACGAGTATACTCGTACCGGCAGGCAACGTGTTAAGTCGTATCCGCCCGGGAACACGGCTCTCCATACTACTCGATGTGAACGAGCGCATGGCTCCGGTCAGAATTTAGACGTTTTCTTTGAAAAATGAGATGCATTTGTATGAATTTTCAAAAAATAAGAAAACCAAATCATTCTATGTTGTATTGTGAAGTACCTATATTGTAAATGACAACATGCGTCCATGTATGGGCCGTTCAGATAAATTGTGATTTGCATATTGATAGCTTTGCTATTTATAAAATAATTCAAAGTAATATTGACAACTCGAAGTAATTATAAATAGCGCAGTTAGCGATACAAAAAAACGATCTTTTCACTAAATACGATCCGATTTTTTTCCGCCATTTTTGCACAATTTGAACAAAAATATTCATCATGAAATTCAAAGTACCAATGAGTTTTTCGGAATTTATTTACGATTTGTAACACCACTGGCATTTCGGTGAAGGAAAACATCGCGAGGAAACCTACATGCTTCAATTTCGAGGCATGTATTGTCCACTATAAATGGCGACGGGCTCACCCCCGTTTCGGTACTACTGGTGAAACGTGGATGTTCAGAGGTTTCAGAACATCTCTGATTACCCCCTCGGGGAATATAGTCGTGAGCATATACATACATACATACATACGCTCGAAAAACATAACCCTCCTTCTGGCGCAGTCGGGTAAAAAGGGGTGACTTTAGATTCCTTTTTCTTCAGTTTTATTAATTAAAAATAGGTTTCGAGAAAAACCAAATCACTTCTCATGTCAAAATCGTAGACAAACAGCATTTTTTACTGTCAATGTGACAGGTTTTTTTGTACTTTTTATTATTGCCATCTTGGGAGTCACGTTGCAGGTTCTGACCCGAGCACTTGTCTCGTGTGTTGTTCGCGCGTCGCGTTTTTGCTTGCCACGAGGCTCCGCAATCCTCAATCTCTCCTTGTTCTTGATCAAAAACAATCCCTGAGGATTGGGATAGATACTCCCATAAACCGCTTAACACTGGCGGAAATGCAGTGATAACATCCATTAATTATAAATTTAAAAAAAATATTTCCATCTAGTGATTTTTCGTATTACTAGTCTCGAAAAAAGCGCCTCATTGAGTGTCCATACGTTACGCGGCTGTCCGCAACGCGACACCGCCATCCTCATAACCATAAACCACGGAAATTTTTATTAAATATTACATCAAAAGATTACGTAAAAAAAGACGAAAGTCAATCCGTTTTTATTAATAAACATATTCAAAACTGGACAACTTTCGTCTTCCACCTGCGCCTGCGCCTGCGGTCGCCTTCGCTTTCACTTTGAATGTTATTAAGTAAAACCGGTATTGTATGATGTCATACAACTTTAAGATCGAAGTTCCGTGAACTTTTTAGTTTTAAACTTGAGTTTGAAAAGGTCGGAGCGGAGCGGAGACGTCGTGACCACAACGCATTATGGTTGCAGGGCCGTGCTAGCAGTGGGCCCGAGCGCGCTGTATACAAACGAAGTTTAAATATATTTTGGACACTTGACTCTAACAAAAATGTTCACTTTAAAGCTTAATATTTCGCTGACGATCCCTAAATCGAAAAATGGTTTTCCCATATCCTCAATATTTTTAAAAGACCTATCCCACGATACCCCACACTATGGGATAGACGAGAAAAAAAAACTGCATCCCCATTTTTCGTGGAGAGGAGGTGCCCTAAAAACCAATATTTTTCAAGATTTTATTTTATCACTTTGTCGGTGTGATAAATATGTATACCCATGTCAAATTACAGCTTTCTAGTACTAAGCGTCTCTGAGCTAAGCCGCGGACAGACGGACAGACGGCCGTGGCGAAACTATAAGGGTTCCTTGTTGACTACGGAACCCTTAAGAGAAGTTTATTCCGGATGCGTAAATGCGCGCTGCATACAAACGAAGTTTGGTGATATTTTCAATACTAACCAATTAAACTCAATGACATTTTGCAGAAACAATCTAGGAACAAATCATTATGCTTGTATCGTGTCCGATTTTCGTTAAAATATACAGTTTCAATGCTAAGATTAATTTAAGATTTGAATGGAAATCTTTGAGGCACTGTAACTTTAAAACTGTACATTTTAATGAAAATCTGACATTATACAAGCATAGAGATTAGTTTCTAGATTGTTTCTGCAAAATGTCATTGAGTTTAATTGGTTAGGATTGAAAATATCACCAGGCTTCGTTTGAAAGAAACATGCTCCGAATTATATTCCCTTAAAGCTACGTTTGCAATGTTTGTAGTGTCACCTCATTCTGACACAATGCTGACGCATTACAACTTGTTTAACATAAATGTAACAATTATGCACGCTTTTACACGCATCGCTGTAACTAATATCAACAAAAGCTGGCATTTAGGAACAAATGAAAACGAAAGTTGGTTTTAAAAGAATTTTTGCATAAAACGCGCGTTTTGTGAAACTTTAAAACTATCTTGTTTGGTAACTTTTTGTCTAGATACTACATACTTAATTCTAATAGGTATAAGTTCGGAGAGAATTTTAAGAGATAGGTCTCAGAGGAAGGATCTCCATAGAGTCCGCATAAATTTACGATTGTAGTTAGTTTCTTTTGTCTTATGACGTACCTTTAATAGTAGAAGGAGATGGAACTATAGATATTTGTTTATGCGGCTGTCTACTTTTTTTGAGCTAGTGTGTGTGAAAAGTGACCGTAAACATAAGGCCATATGTCACTTGGTGCCTTTTGTCCATACTACTTGACACCACACACTCAAACCTAAACGTCAAAAAAAGTGGACACTTTACAATTGGTATGGCTCACTCTATTAGGTATAATCTCTTTGGGATAGGTATACCAATTAGCGCGCTCCACACAAACGAAGTCTAATTATATTTTAGATACCAATCAAAGTCAATTATATTTTTGAAACACGATCTAAGAACTCTCTGTATCTGTTGTATGTTAAATTTTCGTTAAAATGTAGAGTTTCAAAGTTAAAGCGGTTCAAAGATTTCGAAAGTTCTATACGTCGAAATCGCGAAAAAAACAACTGTTTCTTACAAATCTGCAGTCCTACTCTCCCCATATGTATGGGAAGCATTTTCGACGTTGGTCTCATAGGACCAAGAAAGTAAGGAAGTAAATAGGATATTAAGAAAGTTGTTCAGTTTGATGGCGTCAGCATATAAAGTTAGCCCCTGTACGGCGATTTTGATTTTGCTGCTATAGAGAAAGTTCTATAGCAGCAAAATCAAAATCGCGAAAAAAAACTGCTGTTCCATACAAAACTGCAAACCTAGCTACTCGCCAAATGTATGTGATTTTTTTTTATTTGGGTCTTTCCATATCCCAAATGCAAAACACACAAGCCACTGTCAATGTAAGCGACCGATAAAATCACGCGTAAGAATAGCATAATGTTACATACATTATCTCACTTTACCGACTTCTGTTGCGTTTATGGAATTCAGAATGAATGCGATTAGAGTTGAATACCATTGTGTAGGATAATTTCGTGAGGAAACATACATGCTTTGATTTCAAAACGTGTAGGTATATATTGTGTGAAAGCAAATCTTGTTCTGAAAAGTAAATCATTCCGTGATCATTACCATCATCATCAGCCCTACCTCCCACTGCAGGGCACAGGCCTACCCTCAGTGAGGGTGTATATAGGATCCTTCTTAATATACTGACACTTTTTTAAGGGCATGATCAGACCGTCAAACTGAACAACTTTCTCTATGGCACCAACATCGAAATCAAGAAAAAAAAATCTGCTCTTTCATACAAAACTGCAAACTTATTCGAGCCAAATGTATCGGACAGGTGATTTTTTTTCGCGATTTCGATGTTGGTCCAATAGAGAAAGTTGTTCAGTTTGACGGTCTGACCATCCCCTTAAAAAAGTGTCAGCATATTAAGAAGGACCCTGTACACGGTAGTCCACCACACGTGTACAAAGGAGGCAAATACTCCGGGCGGCACTTTACTAGGGGCGGCAAATTCGGGAAAAATATAGATTAATGAAGAATTCTGTCTATCACTTAGACTACTTATATGAGGACAAGTTACGCGTGTAATTCTACTAACAAACTATTCTGTTATTCAAAATAATATCACATGGATAACTTTCAGACGTCATTTTGGACTCTACCACCGCGTCGGAAGGTGTTCCGTTGTAGAGAAGATGCGGCCAGAAACTCTACAACACACTTATTTTAAAAGAAAACAAAATATGCAAAGTACACTTACAAATACAATATTGAATTACATAGTGTAACATTGTCAAGACCAGACATTTTGGTCATTCAAATAATCATCGAGTTTATAGAAACCAGTACAATTCCTAAAGGGATGGGTATTAGCAGTAAACTGTTATGATACTGGCGATCACAAAAGACCTACAAGGTCGAAATGATACTAGTCTGTTGAAGACTCGAAAAGTCGATGTACACACGGCGACACATCAAGCTACGCAAAACTAAAATTAGTTGGCTGTGCGAAGGTAGAGTAATGTAAAATAATGCCAGAGAAATTCTGCATATTGCTGAAATACTCTTATTCCTTTGACTAATTATTATAAGGACTAGCCTTGCGGTAGCATTTCCCCTCTGCCACGGTATAAGCACAATTGATCTTGTGCATTTACATTCAATTTTACACCTTATCACTAAACGAGACAGCCTATTATTGCGAAATAATAACTTCGAACTTAGAACGTTTGGGGTTCACACGAGACTACTTTTCATGATTTTTAACATTCAAAACTAGAATCTAAAGTTATGGGGATTAAAATCCAAAGTTGCGGATTTCATGTTACCTCGCACCCCGCAAAAAGTGGCAGAAATGTTTGTTATTAGAATTACACGCGTAACCAGTCCACATATAAATAGTCAAAGTCTTATTCAATACACGGGTGAGTACATTATAATAATTACATACGATAGGTCTTACTAGGGTCGTGAATATATGCGTACATTTCAAGAGCCTGTCTGTATATCGTATAATCATGACATAATAGCATTCGGAAGGTCATAGGAGGCTTGGGAACAGTCAAACAGAAAGGCTAGAGCTTTCTCGCATGAAAGTAAAACCAGTCAAACTGGACATAGAGTAGAAATCGCAGATGGTTTGTTTGTTTTGTGCCAGCGCGTGAGCTATTGGTTTGAAGAATGTGAACATCTTTAATTTAATTCTGTTTTTAAAAGGGTTAAGTAAGTGTTATATTTATTTAAGCATAAGCATTATGCTTGGGGTAGTCAGAGATATTCTGAGACCTCAGAACATCCACGTTTCACCAGTGTGACGGGGGGTGAGCCCGTCGCCACTTATAATGACATATTTATTTGGCATCTATTAAGAGGATATAATTCGGAGCGCGCTCCATACAAACGAAGTCTGGTGATATTTTCAATACTAACCAATTAAACTCAATGAAATTTTGCAGAAACAATCTAGAAACAAATCTCTATGCTTGTATGGAGTCAGATTTTCGTTAAAATATACAGTTTCAATGCTAGGATTAATTTAAGATTTGTATGGAAATCTTTGAGGCACTGTAACTTTAAAACTATACATTTTAACGAAAATCTGACTCTATACGAGCATAGAAATTTGTTTGTACATTGATTCTGAAAAATTTCATTGAGTTTAATTGGTTAGTATTGAAAATTTCACCATAGTACGTTTGTATGGAGCGCGCTTCGAATTATATCCTCTTAAGTACATCGGTAGGTAACATATCATTTACGAAAATTTTAATTTTGTAATTTTTATAGAAAGGGTCCTTCTTAAAATGCTGACACTTTTTTAAGGAGATGACCAGACGATCATACTAAACAACTTTCTCAATGGGACCAACATCGAAATTGCAAAAAACAACAGTTGTCCCATACAATTGGCTCGAGTAGGTTTTCAGTTTTGTATGGAACAGCAGATTTTTCTTTTGCGATTTCGATGTTGGTGCCATAGACAAAGTTGTCCATCATCCCCTTAAAAAAGAGTCAGCATATAAAGAAGGATAGTGGATGTAAGTATTTACGAAAATTTGGTCATGTTTATATGTAAGTAGATATGTTAGCGACGATAGGAAATTGACAGAATGCTAGACAATGTCATAAACTTTGACTATTTATATGTGGACTGGTTACGCGTGTAATTCTACTAACAAATATTTCTGACACTTTTTGCGGGGGGCGAGGTAACATGAAATCCGCAACTTTGGATTTTATTCCCCATAACTTTAGATTCTAATTTTGAATGTTAAAAATCATGAAAAGTAGTCTCGTGTGAACCCCAAACGTTCTAAGTTCGAAGTTATTATTTCGCAATTATAGGCTGTCTCGTTTAGTGATAAGGAGTAAAATTGAATGTAAATGCACAAGATCAATTGTGCTTATACCGTGGCAGAGGGGAAATGCTACCGCAAGGCTAGTCCTTATAATAATTAGTCAAAGGTCACAAATTATTGACGATCGCTTATTAGAGAAAAAAAGCTAAATCTGCTCTATGATTAGCGTTCAGTTCACTCAATCATTCACTCTTTTTTCTTTTTTATATGCTGGATCGTGGTCGATTATCAAAAGAAATGAAATATTTGAAATCGCTGTCAAATTTTCCGCCCGCCATTTTCTAGCGTTATCTACAAGGTCTTGTTGGTCGACAAGAAGCGTTCAAAATGAAAAGATCACTGTGGAACGCAACTGTCAAAAACAGCATGTTGTCTAGGCCTTTTCTATTTGCCCTCTGGGGGCCTAGATAAAGTACCTTTCGATTAGCGTTAACGACAGTAGAAAACATAAAAAATGTATGGGACTGTAGAAAAGAACGAAAACGAATACAAAATGCCTAGACTAAACGCAGTTTTGGACAGTTGCTTTCGACAGTGAGCGTTTCGTTTCGAATGCTTATTGTCGATCAACAAGACCTTGTAGATAACGCTAGAAAATTTGACAGCGATTTCAAATATTCAAATTCTATTGATAATCTAACACGAACCAGCATAAAAAAAAGAAAAAAGAGTGAATGATTGAGTGAACAGAACGCTAATCATAGAGCAGATTTAGCTTTTTTTCTCTAATAAGCGATCGTCAATAATTTGTGACATTGTCCAGCATTCTGTCAATTTCCTATCTTCGATAACGCTGCGGCGTTGACGTTTGTAGAATAAGTAGCGTGTGCATTTTGTCTAGGCTCCCAGTAGGCCTCGCATGCCACCCCCGAGAAAACGATAAAAATCGAGATGTGCCTCCATCCTCATTATTTTATGTATGCCAGAAAGAGCCCGCATGACGATTTTTTCGTTTGAACGCTTTGTTTTGGGTGGTATGCTAGCCGTGCAGGTTAGCAACATTGTAGGCATAATCTGACGTAAGTCGCTTCTACAAACTTCAACAATCACAGGGTCATCTGCCTCGGAAGATGTTTGCCGACTTTCACCTCTGGTAGTCGTATTCGAGGCTTTCACGGTTATTTGCGAACAGTTCTTATTGCTTTACTAATATTATAATGCTTGGTCATTCAATTTACGAACATTCAATTTAGTCAAATAGGTTATGTAATTTTATTTAAGGTGAGCGGAAATGTTGGGAGAGGCCGTCCAAGGAAAACATACCATGATCAAATCAATGATCTTTTGCGAAAAGGACAAGAGCGTAACGTAGCGCCCTCAATCGACGGAAGTGCATGAAAAGATGTATGAATGTGAATGAGGCTAAAGAGGTGTGTCAGAGTCGTAGCGTGTGGCGGTCCGTGGTCTCTGCCTACCCCCATGGGACAATGGCGTGAGCTTATGTATGTATGTATGTAATTTTATTTAAGGGGATATAATTCGGAGCGCGCCCCATACAAACGTACTATGGTGATATTTTCAATACTAACCAATTAAATTCAATGAAATTTTGCTGAAACAATCTTGAAATAAATATCTATGCTTGTATGGAGTCAGATTTTCGTTAAAATGTATAGTTTTCAAGCATAGAAATTTGTTTCTAGATTGTTTCTGAAAAATTTCATTGAGTTTAATTGGTTAGTATTGAAAATATCACCATAGTACGTTTGTATGGAGCGCGCTCCGAATTATATCCTCTTAAGGTGGTTGCAGAGTTGTCAATTTCATACAAAAGTTTGACGCATAATACGCGTAGACGGTATTAATAACAGTAATATTTTATATATGGAAAAATAGTTCAGAAAATCTAGATGCCGCGTATCAAATAAAATTTGCAATTTATAATATAATTACTAAGATATAAAGTTTTGAACTTATCCATAGAAAATTAAAAAGCTTTATATCTTCATAATTATATTATTAATTGCAAATGTTATTTGATACGCGGCATCTAGTGTGATGATGATGAATGTAACTTTCAACACATAAGTTCTACTAAAGGCTTTCCCTTACCGTTTTTAATTACAAAGGCGTACATAAAATATCAATTGACATGAAACGCTAAAAAAAAATTGTTACCTATTCGATTTGTAATGAATGTGTTTATTGCGTGACCACTAAATATAGTTTTAAAAAAAAACAATCAAGAGCATGTCGGACTCGCCCATGATGGAGTTCCGTAGCCATAGCTTAGAGTTAGAACACACTTTGTTCGGAAGAGGTTTTAAGAGGATATAATTCGGAGCGCGCTGCATACAAACGTACTATGGTGATATTTTTAATACTAACCAATTAAACTCAATGAAATTTGTCAGAATCAATCTAAAAACAAATTTCTATGCTTGTATAGAGTCAGATTTTCGTTAAAATGTATAGTTTTAAAGTTACAGTGCCTCAAAGATTTCCATACAAATCTTAAAGTAATTCTAGCATTGAAACTGTATATTTTAACGAAAATCTGTCTCCATACAAGCATAGATATTTCTTTCAAGATTGTTTCAGCAAAATTTCATTGAGTTTAATTGGTTAGTATTGAAAATATCACCATAGTACGTTTATATGGAGCGTGCTCCGAATTATATCCCCTTAAGAGGTACTTATAAACTATGGATGTCCATGTCCACTGCTGGACATAAGCCTACCCCAAGGATCGCCACAACGACGGTCCTGCGCTGCCCTCATCCAACGGGTTCCCGCCGCCTTCACCAGGTTACTTAAATACGGCTGAACTAATCATGATGGCATGCATATGCTCACGACTATATTCCCCGAGGGGGTAGTCCGAGATATTCTGATAACTCAGAACCACCACGTTTTACTAGTACCGAAACTCTGTCCAGTGACGGGAGTGAGTCCGTCGCCACTTGTAATGGACAGTGTGTACAATACATGCCTCGAAATTGAAGCATTCAGGTTTCCTCACGATGTTTTCCTTTTCCGAAAAGCCAGTGGTGTTACAAATCGTACATGAATTCCGAAAAACTCATTGGTACGATTCGGCTTGGAAGGGGATCGAACCATCGCCTCGCACGGCAGGCAAGGTTACTCGCCACAGGACCACCACGGATCTGATGGGGTTTTTAGAAAAGCATACGGCTTAGTTTCAATTAACATTTATTGTTTATTTCATTCCAATCTTAGCTGGTTACACAAAACGCGAGTTAGATTCGAAATGGTGTTCACAACTTGTTTTGCGCTGTTTGAAACGCAGTAGATATGTATAACACCTAGATTTTAGAGAAATTAGAAAGTGCTAACATTGACGTAACCAACAATGCTTTAACATCGACGCGAAACCTGAAAACCGTTTAAATAGTTTTGGTTTTTGAGATACCTACTTCATTCCAAATAGCAACGAAATTTGAAAGGATATTTTGAATTGCAGAAACAGAGATTTGCACCACTTCCTCTCACTTATTCTTAGAACAGCTTTAGTAACGTCCAAGATAAGACGGATAGTATATCTTTCTATCAAATAAAGTATATTTGCTAATCAAAATTGGCCAGAAAGGTATACAGGAATCGGAAAATCTTTTCGTCCTTATTCGGAATTGAGTATATTACCTAGTCTTTTAGATTTCGTATAGCCGTGGTACTCGCCACTGCGAGTAGCCTTGCCTGTCGTGCAGGAGGCGATGGTTCGATCTCCATCCAGGCTGAGTCATACCAATGAGTTTTTGTAACACCTCTGGCTTTTCGGTGAAGGAAAACATCGTGAGGAAACCTGCATGCTTCAATTTCAATTTCTAGGCATGTATTGTATCCCACTGTCACATTATAAGTGGAGATGGGCATACCCCCCGTCACACTGGACAGAGTTTCGATACAACTAGTGAAACGTGGATGTTCTGTGGTTTCAGAATATCTCTGACTACCCCCTCGGGGAATATAGTCGTGAGTATATGCATTTAATTACTCCTAGTATATTATAGTTTTATACGGATGGATGTAGGAAACAAATAATGCCAGGTTAAAAGTAGCCGAAATCGAAGGGAATGTATGACAAGATGTATGGACTTAAGAGAAGCAAGAGAGGTGTGTCAGAACCGCCCAAAGTGATCTATAGTTATCGATCTATAGTTTCTGCCTACCCCTCTGGGAAAAAGGCGTGAGTTTATGTATGTATGTATGTATGTAGGAAAACAAAATTCTAATTCTAATCTACCTGTTCAACAGAGCTGAGCGAGGCAGCGAAGCGGTGACTAAAGAAAAATACACCAAAATTGTTTAATATTTAACAGCCTTTAAATAAAAAACCGGCCAGGTACGTGTCGGGCCATGCGCAGTGTAGGGTTCCGTAGTTGCCCGTCACAATTATACGGACTTAGAAGGGGGCTTTTTGTTGTTTTATACTACGGTTTAATGGCTAATAAATTCTAAAAAGTACATTTTACAAGTTGGTCGACTATTACTCGTTTTGCTGGCTGGAGGAAGGGGGGGGGGACTCTATTTTTAAAAGTCCTATCCAACAATATCCCACACCACGGATGGGATAGACGAGAAAAAAAATTTCATCCCCACTTTTTGTGTAGGAGAAATAAGCTAAAAAAAAAAAAAAAAATTTATTTTACCACTTGGTCGGCGTGATAGATATGTATACCCATGTCAAATTACAGCTTTCTAGTACTAAGCGTCTTAGAGCTAAGCCGCTATACATTTTGAACGAAAATTAGATTTCATACAAACATAGACATTAGTTTCTAGATTGTTTCTGAAAAAATTCATTGACTTTATTTGGTTAGTATTGAAAATATTACCAGACTTCGTTTGTATGGAGCGCGCTCCGAATTATATTCCCTTAAAAACCCTCTGCATAAATTAAGATAATATGTTAGTTTTAGGATAATTGTGTTTAGAGGAAATAATTCGGAGCGCGCTCCATACAAACGTACTATGGTGATATTTTAAATACTAACCAATTAAACTCAATGAAATTTTTCAGAATCAATCTAAAAACAAATTTCTATGCTTCTATAGAGTCAGATTTTCGCTAAAATGTATAGTTTTAAAGTTACAGTGCCTCAAAGATTTCCATACAAATCTTAAATTAATCCTAGCATTGAAACTGTTTATTTTAACTAAAATCTGACTCCATACAAGCATAGATATTTGTTTCAAGATTGTTTCAGCAAAATTTCATTGAGTTTAATTGGTTAGTATTGAAAATATCACCATAGTACGTTTGTATGGAGCGCGCTCCGAATTATATCCCCTTAAGCGTTATTTGTTTTCCTGTTACTGTCAAATAAATCCTTTTACATAAATAGTAAACTTGTTTAAAAGGCGATCAGATTATCCCACTAGAACCTACTTCTGCCCACATTACGACCACATGTCGCAACAAGCACTTTGCTGAGTGAAAAACCGTGTCCATTGTATGCAGATTGAGACGATGTTTTCCCATACACTACAGGTGGTCCACATTATTCAATTCTTTGACACTTAAGAGGATATAATTCGGAGCGCGCTCCATACAAACGTACTAAAAGAAAGATGATTTCGTGCTTTAAGCCGTTGGTCCCGGCTACTATCTCTCGTGGTAGTAGGTAGTTACATAAAAACCACGCCAGAGGCCGTAAGGCGGTCTGAAAAAACCCTGACACCAGGGCTTGCCCACACGATACGAAGAATTTTAAGAGGATATAATTCGGAGCGCGCTCCATACAAACGTACTATGGTGATATTTTCAATACTAACCAATTAAACTCAATGACATTTTTCAGAATCAATCTAAAAACAAATTTCTATGCTTGTATAGAGTCAGATTTTTGTTAAAATGTATAGTTTTAAAGTTGCAGTGCCTCAAAGATTTCCATACAAATCTTAAATGAATCCTAGCATTGAAACTGTATATTTTAACGAAAATCTGACTCCATACAAGCATAGATATTTGTTTCAAGATTGTTTCAGCAAAATTTCATTGACTTCAATTGGTTAGTATTGAAAATATCACCATAGTACGTTTGTATGGAGCGCGCTCCGAATTATATCCCCTTAAAGTGGTTGCAGAGTTGTCAATTTCATACAAAAGTTTAACGCATTTTTTTTTTAATTTATTTTCATCAAAACAGATACAAGAATATAATCTAGATATAGACAGCGAACAAAAAGCGAACGATTTATCTGCCGCCGCTTATTCGCAATAACATAATACTATACTCCATTCCAAACATCAAAGAAATTTTAAGGCTATTTTGAATTACAGAATTTTTGGATTTGAAACAATACTCTCGCTTATTCCCAGCTCCAGTAATGTCCATGATTTATGTCGGACCGTACAGTATATCTTTCTGAACAAAAAATTATATTTGCTAATCAGAATTGGCCAGAAAGCAAGATAGGAATCGGCAATTCTTTTCGTCCCTATTTGGAATGAACCATATACAAGGTGTTACAAAAATACAAATAAACATTTAAGGGGGTGGTTTAGACCATCAAACTGAACAACTTTCACTATGGGACCAATATCGAAATCGGATGTTCCATACTAAACTACAAATCTACTCGAGCTAAATGTATGGGATAGTAGATTTTTTTTTTTCGCCATTTTGATGTTGGTCCCATAGTGAAAGTTGTTTAGTTTGATGGTCTAAACCACCCCCTTAAAAGTTTCAAATATTTATTTTTACTTTTGTAACACCTTGTATAACAAGATTTATAAATTTCAGTGGGTAGGCAAGTAAAATTTTTTGAGTATAATACGCGTATCAAATAACATTTTCAATTAATAACAAAGGGTGTTCGGTTGAACATACGAAAATGGGGGGTAGGTAGGGTCATGTGCTACTCAGCCCTAAAGATTTAACCTAGACCCCAAATTTTTTTATGTGAACGATTTTTTGAATTTTAGGAAATTCGTCACTTGCATACCTTTAAACTCCTACTACAACTTTTTTTTTAATGGACAGATCTGGATCATAATTTTTATTAGAATACTAATGATTGGTAAGTTCTGTTAAAATTGATACCTTTTGCAGGTTACTGCTAGAAACATAGTTATGGGCCCTCAAACTTAAAAAAGAGTTCAGATCATTTTAAAAGCTGAACTTTGCACTGCAATAAAAAAAAAGTGATAGAAAACTTCGGATTTTTGAAAAATATGTCTAGACTATGAGCTGTCTAACGGTTTGTAGTTTGATTTGATATCTGTTTTGTAACTAGATTTATGAATATTTATTTACCTAGACGGACCGTTTCGACGAAATTCTACTTAAGAGAAGTTTATTCCGAATGCGTAAATGCGCGCTGCTTACAAACGTAGTCTGGTGATATTTTCAATCCTAACCAATTAAACACAATGAAATTTTGCAGATACAATCTAGGAACAAATCTCTATGCTTGTATCGTGTCCGACTTTCGTTAAATTATACAGTTTCAATGCTAGGATTAATTTAAGATTTGTATGAAAATCTTTGAGGCACTGTAACTTTAAAACTGTACATTTTAAAGAAAATCTGACACGATACAAGCATAGATATTTGTTTCTAGATTGTTTCTGAAAAATTTCATTGAGTTTAATAGGTTAGTATTGAAAATATCACCAGACTTCGTTTGTATGGAGCGATATACCCTTAAATGGAAAGTTAAATATTTTGCGAACTTTATCAATGCAAACGTGAAAATAATTATTGGAAACCGTTAGTGTCTTTAGGTAGGACAACACTGGTTATAATAATCTTACGGAATTACGTGTGATGTCATAACTATTAGCATGATGGTTACATGGATTATATCATCTGTGCCAGTACCACACAAGTTGAGAGATGGTAATCATTAGGTAGACCGCAGACGGGACGCAATGGTTAGTCGTTTACCTCGCATGATTGAATTAACGCTCTCAATGGAAACCACTATAATGTCATAGTGTAATAAAAACTAATAGTGGTGAGGCTCAGCGGTCGCGGTGCGTACGTGCGCGTTGGAATTCGCTTTGAGGGTACGCGCATAGACACGTGAACCTAGCTACAACGTGCGTAAAACACCAGGGCCTATGGCCAAAGTATGTTTCGATTAGCGTTAACGACAGTAGAAAACATAAAAGTGTATGGTGACGAAAGCAAACGTCAAAATGTTTCGATCGCTAATGTCAAATCCATTCTGTCATTTTCTACTAGCGTCAACGCCAATAGAATGTCACTTGGAATCATGTTGCAGGAGAGTCGCGTTGCAAGTCTGGCGGAGTACGGACGCGTGCTTATCGGCGCGTTGGGCTTGCACGTGGCTCCACCATTTTGTGAACTCTTTTGTGTTTTAACCTTAAAACAATCACTTGAGATTATAAACTACTTACATTGGCAAAACTGCCACGCTAGACTTAATTAATACTACTGATCATTTTCCTTCGTATACTCTCCACATAACGAGACATTGGCTGAATTGTGATAACACATCGGATGCCACTAAACAAAAATTGAATTGAATCATGTTGCAGGGTTTGCCCCGAACACTTGTCTTTCGCGTGGTGTTCGCGCGGTTCGCGTCTCATCCTTCCACGAGGCTCCGCAATCCTTCTCAGTTGTGTTCTTACTCAGAAACAATCCTCGAGATTGGATAGATACTCCCTGAAACCACTTGAAACTGGCAGAAATGTGATGCTAACGCACAAGCAAGAAGTACATTAATTATTTAAAAAAAAAAAGAGTCACTTTGTCTAGGGGGCTGGGCTGCAAGCGCGGTAAATATTCGGTGATTGAACCGTGATTGGACTACGTACGAACCATAACTTTTGAACATTTGGTATGGTGCTAATCGCGGTACAGCTCATGACATCAGTTAGAGCCGTTTTGACAGATCGCTCAGACGTTAAAGGCTGTCAGTAACATAGAGTTTAGCGCGATGCGGAATTCAGCACAGTTGAATAGTAATTATATTGCAATGTGATTAGATCTGAAATTGGATAAGAATAGAACTTCGATGTTTTAAATTAGCGCAATCGATCTCCAGACCATCAAACTGAAACTTTCTCTATGGGACTAACATCGAAATCGGGAAAAAATTTGCTGCCCATACATTTCATTTTCCAGTTTTGTATGGACCAGCTGATCTAATCCCCTTCAAAATCGCCAGCATATTAAGAAAGAACCTGTATAATAGATTTTTTAGGCTCCGTGGTCTAATGGTTAAGAGCACTGGGCTCTTGGGCACGGAGGCAGTGGGTTCGATTCCCACGGGGGACACCTAGTGATATGTCACTGTGCGTTTTTCCCCAGTTGGTAGGTAGTGGGTAATAGGTGGTAGGACATTGCAGGACAAATCACCTGATTGTCTTAAAAGAAAGATGATTTCGTGCTTCGGATGGCACGTTAAGCCGTTGGCCCCGGCTACTATCTCTGGTTATAGTAGTCGTTACATAAAAACCACGTCAGAGGCCGTAAGGCGGTCTGAAAAAACTCTGACACCAGGGCTTGCTGCCCACGCGATAAGAAGAAGCTAACCAGCATCAATCTTGTTTGTTACAAAATTGTATTGTATTGTATTGTATTGTATTGTATTGTATGCCATACGATATGATGATAAGCATACGCTCACGATTATATTCCCCGAGGGGGTAGTCAGAAATATTCTGAAACCTCAGAACATTCACGTTTCACCAGTAGTACCGAAACTCTGTCCAGTGTGACGGGGGGTGAGCCCGTCGCCACTTATAATGAACAGTGGGTACAATACATGCCTCGAAATTGAAGCAAGCAGGTTTCCCACGATGTTTCCTTCACCGAAAGGCCTGGTGTTAAAAATCGTACATAAATTCCGAAAAACTTATTGGTACGAGTCGGCCTGGGCGGGGATCGAACTATCGCCTCCTGCACGGCAGGCAAGGTTACTCGCCACTGGACGACCACGGCTCACGATATGATGATTGTGTTGAAAAACAATAATTGCTGGCCTTGCTGTAGTATTAGAGTCGTTTTAAACTTACAATAGCAATGTGAAGACAAAACACTCGTGTTGAGAAATATGACCCTAATACGAGGTACACACGGCGACACATCAAGCTATTAGTCGGGGAAATCTACGGATTTTTGTATGGAGTAGGTTGCATTAATTGCACTTTTGGTGAAAATTTGAAATATAGTAGATACATACCTGAAAAACATAAATTCTCAATAATCCCCGATTTTAGATTGTCTATTATTGAATAATTAAGACAGTTACAAAACATTAAATTTAGGTATGAACAAAAAATGGAAAACTGGTGATTTTGTACAGGATGGCTTCGTTCAATACGTTTTACTTATAACAATAATAATCCCCGGTTAATATCGTAAATTTGAGTAGATATTTAATATTTCGTAAGTCTTCAAAAATTATAACCTCAAAACTAAATTATTTACTGTTTGTTTGTAGACATTAAATTTGCATTGTGATAATTAAATGTCTCTTTTGCTGGTATGCTGGAAGAAATATCTTTAGAAATAAGCTCGTCCTTTGTACATTTATATCGATATTAAGGTATTTCTCACGTTCCTGAGCCTATTTAACCACGAAATTTCGACAAAAGTGTTATAAACTAACAGTAATATTATTTCAAACACAATTTACTAAAGTGTCTTTAATGCAATCTCAAACCTTATTTTTCCTAGACTATAAACAAAACCAACATAAGCTGGCCGCGCGACGTTATACGTTACTCGACCTACGCGCGGCCAGCTTATCTTGGTTTTGTATAGCTTGATGTGTCGCCGTGTGTACACCCAACAAGTAAATAGGTTCAATACATATGAAAGGCCAAGAAGGTTTGAATGCTGTCATATTCAGGGCCTATTTCGAAAAATAATTGAACCGAAATGGTAGCTTATATTACTGCCTGATGCGAGAGAAAGAGATGGGGCGGCGCGCGCGCCTATAATTGCGAAATAATAACTTAGAACTTAGAACGTTTGGGGTTCACACGAGACTACTTTTCATGATTTTTAACATTCAAAATTAGAATCTAAAGTTATGGGGAATAAAATCCAAAGTTGCGGATTTCATGTTACCTCGCCCCCCGCAAAAAGTGGCAGAAATGTTTGTTAGTAGAATTACACGCGGAACCAGTCCACATATAAATAGTCAAAGGGTCCAAAGGATTTCTCTAGCCATTCAACGTGGTAATGCTGCTAGTGTGATGAATTCCTTTTAGCCAGGTGGATTCCGTGGTGCGGAGAGCATTTAAGTCTGTTTTTGTTGGATTACTGACGAAGCGTGAGGTGGATTTTGGTTAGGTAAGTTGACGAAGCATGTTGCGGATCTCAATCTGTTTATTTAAGGTTTTGACGAATCATGTTGCTGATTAACGGCTGTTTTATTATTATTGACGAAGCTTGTGCTGACTACTTATTTTGTGTAGACTTAAGAGGAAGGATCTCCATAGAGTCCGCATAAATTTGCGATTGTAGTTGGTCTCTTTTGTCTTATGACGTACCTTTAATAGTAGAAGGAGATGGAACTATAGATATTTGTTTATGCGGCTGTCCACTTTTTTTTGAGCTAGTGTGTGTGAAAAGTGACCGTAAACATAAGGCCATTTGTCACTTGGTGCCTTTTGTCCATACTACTTGACTTGACACCACACACTCAAACCTAAACGTCAAAAAAAGTGGACACTTTACAACTGGTATGGCTCACTCTAGTCTTAAAGACAGATCCTTCCTCTTAGGTGTAGACATTAACCAATTGTTTTTATCAATCAAAATTTAGTCATCTACCAACCAAGATATAATTTTGAACACAATGAAAATCTGCGAAAGTTTCACTTTTTTTAGAAACCTAGACTTTTTTAGAAAACAATCTAGTTTACAAATTAACACTTAATTAACTCTGTCACTTAAACAATTAACAATGCGATTCAGACTTACTGAAACAAAGACGATTTAGATATCAAAAGATTCTACAATAAGCCATGTTTCCGGCTAAGAATATAATACTCCACTTTGAGTCAAAAATTCAAATTTCAATTTCAGAAATTAAAAGTTTTAATTTGCAATAATATCACATAGCTTTTTGACTCTAGCACCGCGTCGGATCTCACCGATCCCAGCTACCCAATCCGCCGCGTAGCCCCAGCAACGTCCTATGCCGAGGTCCGTACCCCTCTGGGTGCCCCTAGCTCGGTTGCTTAAGTTCATTTATTTGGCTCGGTAGACCCTTCGTGGTCCCTCCAATAGTCCGCAGTAAAAAGCAGTAACTGCTCCCTGAGCAACACTGTATTAGTCATTTCCAAAAAAAATCGCGTAGGAAGGTTTTCCGTTGTAGAGAAGATGCGGCCAGAAACTCTACAACACACTTCTTTTAAACAAAACAAAATATATCTGTGTTCTATTCTGTTCCAATTCAAAATGCTGTTTCATACATTAGTCGAGTAGGCATTGCAGTTCAGTATTGAACAGCTGTTTTTTAGGGTTCCGTAGTCAACAAGGAACCCTTATAGTTTCGCCATGTCCTTCTGTCCGTCTGTCCGCGGCTTAGCTCTAAGACGCTTAGTACTAGAAAGCAGTAATTTGACATGGGTATACATATTAATCACGCCGACAAAGTGGTAAAATAGTCGACCAACTTGCAAAATGTACTTTCTGGACTTTATTAGCCGTTAAACCGTAGTATAAAACAAAAAGCCCCCTTCCAAGTCCGTATTTTGTGACGGGTAACTACGGAACCCTACCCTGCGCGTGGCCCGACACGCACTTGGCCGGTTTTTTTTGTGTTCCGATCGGTTTGCTCCCAAATTAAAAGTTGTTCAGTTTGATGGGTAGACTCTTAGTTTAAAAGGATGCTAATGATATCAATTTCACCCTGTACCTTCTTCTTATCGTGTGGGCAAGCCCTGGTGTCAGAGTTTTTTCAGACCGCCTTACGGCCTCTGACGTGGTTTTTGTGTAACGACTACTGTACGAGAGAGATAGTAGCCGGGACCAACGGCTTCGGCAACGGAATCATCTTTCTTTTCAGACAATCAGTTGATTCGGCCTGCAATGTCCTAACCAACTGGGGAAAAACGCACAAAGTGACATATCACTAGGTGTACCCCGTGGGAATCGAACCCACGACCTCCGTGTCAAGAGCCCAATGCTCTTAACCATTGGACCACGGAGGCAGTACAGTGTAGACTCCTCATTCTACAAGGTGTTACAAAAGTAAAAATAAACATATAAAACTTTTAAGAGGGTTGTTTAGACCATCAAACTGAACAACTTTCTCTATGGGAACAACAACGAAATCGCGAAAAAAAATCTGCTGTCCCATACATTTGGCTCGAGTAGATTTCATAATCATAATCATAATCATTTATCAAATCATCACATTATCATCATCATTTTTTATCATTTTTTTTTTTTTTTCTAGTTTAGTATGGAACATCAATTTTTTTTCGCGATTTCGATATTGGTCCCATAGTGAAAGTTGTTCAGTTTGATAGTCTAAATCACCCCCTTAAATGTTTATTTGTATTTTTGTAACACCTTGTATAGGTACCTACCTTCATTCGCCAGTAGCGCCTCCTAGAGGCCGGCGCGTAGATTTAATGAGTGAAATTGTCATTTAAAACTTGATTCGTCACTCGCGTGGTGATCGAAGCGGATGCACGACCTCAATTCCGATTTCCGAATGAACTTCACAGGCACAGATTTTAGCTTAGACTTGTCATTTAGAGGGCCCGGTAGCATAGTCGGTAGTGAACCTGCCTGCTGTGCCGAGGGTCGCGGGTTCGAATCCCGTAAGGGACAAATATTTGTATGATGAATATGAATATTTGTACCCGAGTCATGGACGTTTGTATCTATATATGTATTCTATATCGTTGTCTAGTCATCATAATACAAGTCCAGGCTAGATTCTGGTACTTTAAATGTGACTAGATAATTTGTGTGACAATGTCCAAGATATTTATTTATAAAAATTTACTGAGATCCTCTTTAGTTTTTTGTTATTTCTAATAAAACCGGTCAAGTACGAGTCGGGCTACTCGCGCACTGAGAGGATTCCGTCCGCAACACACCACCAAACAAAATATTATTAACTTACAAAAAAATAGTTTTCTCCGGGACCTTTAGCGCATGATTGACTCACACTTGGCCGGTTTTTATACTGTAGAGTTTGCTCTATAATCACACCAAGTTTGACACTTGTATGTATTACCGTTTTTACGATAGAGCGAGAAGAAAAAACGTTGCTAAAAACTAGTTTCTTGTATGAGGACCCCCCTTAATTTTTTACTTTTTGACATTTTTATTATTTGTTAGCAAATCCGCCGTAATAACGCACATTTTTTGTAAATTTCAACTGTCTAGATATTACCGTTCAAAAGTTACAGCCCTAAATAGGTTGGGCAGACGGACGGACGGACGGACAACGTAGGCTTAGTAATAGGGTTCCGTTTTCACCCTTTGGGTACGGAACCTTAAAAACCGTGGTGGTCTAGTGAAGAGTAACCTTGCCTGCCGTGCAGGAAGCGTTGGTTCTATCCCCGTCCAGAGTTTTTCGGAATATATGTACGATTTGTAACAACACTATCTTTTCGGTGAAGGAAAACATCATGAGGAAACCTGCATGTTTCAATATCGAGGCATGGTTTGGACCGACTGTCCATTACAAGTGGCGACGTGCTCACTCCCCGTCACACTAGAGAGAGTTTCGGTACTAGTGAAACGTGGATGTTCTGAGTTTTCAGAATACCTTTGACTACCCCCTCGGGGAATATACAGGTTGACATTGATATCAACCAGAGCCAGAGTCGTAGCGTGTGGCGGTCCGTGGTCTCTGCCTACCCCCATGGGACAATGGCGTGAGCTTATGTATGTATGTATGTATGTACATTGATATCATTAGGATCCTTTTAAACTAAGAGTCTACCCATCAAACTGAACAACTTTTACTATGGGAGCAAACCGATCGGTTTCCTCACGATGTTTTCCTCCACCGAAAAGCCAGTGTTGTTACAAATCGTACATAAATTCCGAAAAACTCATTGGTACGAGTTGGCCTGGACGGGGATCGAACCATCGCCTCCTGCACGGCAGGCAAGGTTACTCGCCACTGGACCACCACGGCTTTTCTCATCTAATTAGTAATTAGTATACTACAATATAAAACTGCATGGAAATCAAGTTGGTAGTTGTAGCAATGTTCCTGACTACCCCAAAAGGTATAATAGTCGTGGGTTTATGTTATGTACCTATCAATCAATCAAATCAGTCCACACTCATCAACACACCGATGGAGTGCGATGTTTGAAACTCGTTGAACTCAGCAGTTGAAAATGTCAAAATTTGTATGGAAATATGCATCTTTCTACTACTGATTTGACTTTCAAAAATCATACTTCAGGAGTACGATTTTTGAAAGTCAAATCAGCACCTTACAAATTTTGACATTTTCAACTCCTGAGTTCAACGAATGAGTTTCAAAAATCGCATAGTCGCGTCATCTCTAAAACACTTGCCCAAAGAGATTAATACCTAATAGAGTGAGCCATACCAATTGTAAAGTGTCCACTTTTTTTGACGTTTAGGTTTGAGTGTGTGGTGTCAAGTAGTATGGACAAAAGGCACCAAGTGACATATGGCCTTATGTTTACGGTCACTTTTCACACTCACTAGCTCAAAAAAAAGTGGACAGCCGCATAAACAAATATCTATAGTTCCATCTCCTTCTACTATTAAAGGTACGTCATAAGACAAAAGAGACTAACTACAATCGTAAATTTATGCGGACTCTATGGAGATCCCTCCTCTGAGCACTTGCCGATTATAAAAAAAAAATATACGTCAAAAAAGGTAATGTAGTTCCAATTTATTTATACAGGGTCCTTCTTAATATGCTGACACTTTTTTAAGGGGATGATCAGACCATCAAACTCAACAACTATCTCGAAATCGAGAAAAAAAATCAGTTGTCCCATATATTTGGCTCGAGTAGGCTTGCAGTTTAGTATGAAACAGCTGATTTTTCTTTCGCGATTTCGATGTTGGTGCCACAGAGAAAGTTGTTCAGTTTGATGGTCTGATCATCCCCTTAAAAAGTGTCAGGATATTAAGAACGACCCTGTATATTGAAATTTTCGTTAATTTTAGTTTTTTAAAATTATCGCGCAAGATTAAACCTGCAAAATATTTAAATCAAACTCTTAACATAATTGTATGTCTATCTCAAATTTTACTCACCATTTTTCCGGGCAAATTAACAAAAAAATATCCAACCACTTAACAAGAGTCAATCGGAACAAAGCACAAACACCTTTGTCTTTTTTCTTTAAAAAAAAAACCACAAATGTCACACACTTCCCGCGCTTATAACTGTCAAAGTTTTTTTTTCACCCGTCAGGGTTGTATAATTGTAAGTCCATTTTTTTTCTTACGTGCTGATCTAATGAATGGAGATGCACGACTGTAAAGTAAAGATGTTTTGTATGAGAAAGTGGGGTGTAACTTCCCATATGCCAGTGTGTCGATTCCGAAGCTCTACTGCGACGTTCTCTTAGACTTTCCCCACTCTAAATTACACTTTAGAACCTTCAGTTAAGGTTGCTTTTTGAAGCGTGTAAATCGGAACTATGTTTTCATTCGACATTGAAAAGTCGTGCCATCTCATGGAAGCTGCGTTCGGAAATGAACTTTAACAGCTAGAAATAAAATGTAATTTGTATTTTTTTACGTTAAAACAGGATTTAAGCATGCTTACTTAAAGTATTTTCTCTTTTATTTGTCGCTGAGATGTCACAAAGGTGTGGCGGATGTGTGGAAGAATTTGGCGGGATTTTGCATAACCGATGACGGAAGAAAGTGATTTTTTAAATGTTTTTTTTTATTGTTTTTTTTAACCGGATTGGAAGGCAAAGGGTAAACTTTAGGTCACCGTACATCGAGTTTATAGCAGAACAGTTTTTATTTCAAATTGGCTTTTACATACAATCATACCCCTCAATTTGAATGAAGGGCATTTAAACCAACTATATTGATGGGTTTTAGCATATGCTCACGACTAAATTCCCCGAGGGGGTAGTCAGATATACAGGGTCCTTCTTAATTTCCTTAGTTGCAATACGAGCGGCATTGCGTGATTGAGTAACTTTTTTATTTTAGGTGGAATAAAGGTACCACAATTCCTTCGGGTGCTTTTACTCGTTGTACAAATCATTCAAAAAGAAAAAACTAATCACACTGCATTACTTTTCACTCGTAAGATACATGAAAAGCAGGTCCATTTTTCGAGTATGTAATGCAAGAATGTTGCCTACCTTCCTGTTTTAATTTAATCAAAGGGTGGTAGATACATAGTTTTTGGTCATCTCGAAAGGTGTAGTCGCGATTTGTTATTATTATATGTTTTTTGTATTTGGGTCAAGAAAGTTGTAAGTACCTAAGTTGGTACCTAGTTGGATTTATGTAATTGTACTTTGTATATTTTGTTTCGTTTAAATGAAGTGTGTTGTAGAGTTTCTGGCCGCATCTTCTCTACAACGGAACACCTTCCGACGCGGTGGTAGATTCAAAAACATGACGTCAGAAAGTTATCTATGTGATATTATTTTGAATAAACAATTTTGACTTTGACTTTGACTTACCTGCAGATAATTTGACTTTGGGTTTATAGATTACTAGAGTTAACCCGCGACTTTGTCCGAACAAATTATATACCAGATTTTAAGTCCGATCATAAGTTATCAAACAAAAAAGTTTCATCAAAATCGGTTCAGTAGTTTTCGGGTGATGCTCGCACAAACAGACAGACAAAATTATAAAAAGGTTGATTTGTAGGGTCTATAGTCTAGGAAAAATAAGGTTTGAGATTGCATTAAAGACACTTTAGTAAATTGTGTTTGAAATAATATTACTGTTAGTTTATAACACTTTTGTCGAGATTTCGTGGTTATATAGGCTCAGGAACCTGAGAAATACCATAAAATCGATATTAATGTACAAATGGCAAGCTTATTTCTAAAATATTTCGTCCAGCATACCAGAAATAGAGACAGTTAGTTATCAATTGGCAAATTTAATGCGTAAAAACAAACAGTAAATAATTTTGTTTCGAGGTTATAATTTTTGAAGACTTACAAAATATTAAATATCTACCCAAATTAACGATATTAACCGGGGATTATTATTGTTATAAGTAAAACGTATTGAACGAAGCCATCCTGTACAAAATCACCAGTTTTCCATTTTTTGTTCATACCTAAATTTAATGTTTTGTAAATGTCTTAATTATTCAATAATACAACATAAAAAATCGGGGATTATTGAGAATTTATGTTTTTCAGGTATTTATCTACTATATTCCAAATTTTCACCAAAAGTGCAATTAATGCAACCTACTCCATACAAAAATCCGTAGATTTCCCCGACTACTAGTATGATTCCTCTAATCGCGCGCGAGGCGCCTTCGCTGCCAGATTACCCTTTCCCGCGCATTTCAGTCGCGCATGCCGCTACTGGTAGTACGAAAGAAGGCCGAGGCGCGCGTAAGTAGAGATATCATGCTAGAGGGTCTGGAGTCAGGGACACCTAAAAAACATATCGTCATCTGTTTTTGTAAATATCTTCAATGTACAGACATACTCGTACTTCTGTTACAGTTTTATAATAGTTAAGATTTAGAGTGTAATAAAAAGGGGTAGAGTATTATTTAGAAGGGTGGCACCCATCAAACTGAACAACTTTCACTATGGAAACAATTTTCTATATTTTTTAATTAATGGACGTGGCTTGTGCGTTAGCACTGCATTTCCGCCAATGTCAAGTAGTTTGTGGGAGTATCTATCCCAATCTCAGGGATTGTTTTTGATCAAGAACAAGGAGAGATTGAGGATTGCGGAGCCTCGTGGCAAGCAAAAACGCGACGGTCGAACACCACGCGAGACAAGTGCTCGGGTCAGAACTTGCAACGTGACTCGGTAACAACTTTGAAGTTGTGCTCACGTGCATGCACTAGCATGCAATCCCAGAGAAAACGATAGAAATCGACTTGTGTCTCCATCTTTGTTATTTTACGCATGCCAAAATGAGCGCGCATTAGGTACGGATTTGTCGCTTTGTCGTGGGTGGTATTCTAGCCCTACTAGGGCGACGCACCCACAACATAAAAGAAAATTAAAAAAAATCGCACGTAGGTTATTTCATCCAACATTTGAGTTCATTCACCTCAAATATAGTCATCTATCGATCACTGATCATAACGCTGTGACCATAGAGAGCTGGCAGAGATATTTTTAGGATTCCGTACCCAATTCCAGCCAACGAGACCCATTGCTAAGCCTACGACGACGACGCCCGCGCCATCTGTGCTTAAAAGAACTGTATCTTTCTTTGACTAATTGTTATAAGGACTAGCCTTGCGGTAGCATTTCCCCTCTGCCACGGTATAAGCACAATTGATCTTGTGCATTTACATTCAATTTTACACCTTATCACTAAACGAGACAGCCTATAATTGCGAAACAATAACTTCGAACTTAAAACGTTAGGGGTTCACACGAGACTACTTTTCATGATTTTTAACATTCCAAATTAGAATCTAAAGTTATGGGGAATAAAATCCAAAGTTGCGGATTTCATGTTACCTCGCCCCCCGCAAAAAGAGGCAGAAATGCTTGTTAGTAGAATTACACGCGTAACCAGTTCACATATAAATAGTCAAAGATATCTTTTGAACATTAAGGGTATATTACTGTTGGCGCGCTCCATACAAACGAAGTCTGGTGATATTTTCAATACTAACCAATTAATCTCAATTAAATTTTGCAGAAACAATCTAGAAACAAATCTCTATGCTTGTTTCGTGTCAGATTTTTCCTAAAATGTACTGTATTTTCCTATATGTGTGTTGATTTCATTAATTGATTGAAGGAAAAGGAACCCTCAGTGCGCGAGTCCGACTCGCACTTGCCCGGTTTTTAACATAAAACGTGAGATATTGCCGAAGACTAGAATGGGTTTACAACCGGTTGGTCTGTGAGGAATTTCACTTTTCTGCGCTAAATTATAAGTGCCTTCATTGACTGTTTGTTGAAAGCGCCGCGCGCTTGACCGTTTTCAAATGTTTTGTTTTTTAAGTTTATGACACGGCAGTTTTAGGTAGGTATAGGACCTTTAGGTATATGCAAAAATCTTAGGCTGAGATTCCCCGAGACCATTTTGAATCTTTCCGAAAACATGTTTAAAACTCAAATCAAAAAAGTCCTCTGTAAAAAAGCATATTATAAACTGGATGATTATTTAAATGATCAAAATGCTTGGGTCTGAGGTCACTAGCTTATAGTTTATTTACTTTATTGTATAGTAACAATTATTTTATTAAATAGACTATGTATTATTGTATACATAACTTTAGCTTAAGAATTTATATTGTAATAGTTATTAAGTCGTGTTATGTTGTAGAAAAAATAAAAAATAAAAAATCTGCTGTCCCATACATTTGGCTCAAGTAGGTTTGCAGTTTAATATGATACAGCAGATTTTTTTTTCGCGATTTTGATGTTGGTGCCATAGAAAAAGTTGTTCAGTTTGATGGTCTGATCGTCCCCTTAAAAAAGTGTCAGCATATTAAGAAGGACCCTATACAAGGCGTTACAAAAATACAAATAAACATTTAAGGGGGTGATTTAGACCATCAAACTGAACAACTTTCACTACGGGACCAATATCGAATTCGCAAAAAAAAAATCTGATGTTCCACACTAATAAACTAAATAGTTATTAAGTCGTGTTATGTTGTAGAGTTTCTGGCCGCATCTTCTCTACAGCGACAACACGTTCCGACGCGGTGGTAGCTTTAAAAAAGATTTGACGTTTGATAAGTGTGCTGTAAGCTCCTATATTGAATAAATTATATTGACTTTGACTTTGAGATTCTTATGAGCGTGAATTGAGTGTATCGAGAATGTATTTGACACACGGGAAAATTCGAAGCCAAACTTAAAAATCATATCTATCTTAATACCTATCTAAAGTAATAGATTCAGTAGGAATGGAATGGATTGACGGACGGCATTTGGTCCATAAAATATGCTAACCTTTTAACCGACTTAAAAAAAAGGAGTAATAATGTATGGGACAGCAGAATTTTTTTTCTCGATTTCGATGTTGGTCGTATAGTGAAAGTTTTATATCTTGGACATTGTCACACAAATTATCTAGTCACATTTAAAGTACCAGAATCTAGCCTGGACTTGTATTATGATGACTAGACAACGATATAGAATACATATATAGATACAAACGTCCACGACTCGGGTACAAATATTCATATTCATCATACAAATATTTGTCCTTTACGGGATTCGAACCCGCGACCCTCGGCACAGCAGGCAGGTTCACTACCGACTGTGCTATCGGGTCGTCAAAGTTGTTTAGTTTGATAGTCTAAACAAAATAAGTGTTAAAAGTTTTAAATGTTTATTTTTACTTTTGTAACACACTGTATAGTACTAGATACTCTTATAAGCTCAAAGTCAAGCCCTTTATTTACTAGACACAATACATATAAAAAATTGCTTTCGGTCACAGACAGACAATTGTGCCGGGGTACGACACTGACTCTTCCGGCGTTTCCATGTATCTTTCATAGCTTATTAGGTACTCTTTAGACCAAATTTCATTACTTTTAAAAAACAATCATTGACAACCCTAGTCCTAGAAAAAAAGTTAAAAAAACTAAGTTTGACAGCCCTATTTATAACACAAGGAGTGGTTGCAAATAAAATAAATTCTTGGCTTCCGTGAAAGTTATTGTTCAAAACAAGTTTGTAGAGGTGGACGTAATCGATCAATTATATGGTATAACTTTAGCAATTTGCAATTATATCGATTATAATTATAATGGTCATAGATTATGAGTTAGGTACATGTAATATTTAATTGTGTTCAGACAATTTTTGCGTAAGCGTTATAAATACAACTTGTAATGTAAAGTGTGTGAAATTTATTTATGGAGACGATTCTGTTGGTTGATTATAAAATGTTTACTTAGCTTAATTTTCAGGGGTGGTTCAGGATCAAATTGAACAACTTTTACTATGGGAGCAGTGCAGTAAATAGCCTTCTATGCGCCCAGAGCGAGCTTCTATTTCTGCGCCCTCGAATTTTTTTCTTAAGGAAGCGAATTAATTGTATTAGGCCATACGAAGCAAAAGGTTACCTAAAATGTTTTGGGTAAGCAAACTAATTCTGTGAAAACGTCCCTCCAGGAAAGACAAAGGCAAAGAAACAGAGCGAGCGAAGCGAACTCGAAGTTTTAAGAGGATATAATTCGGAACGCGCTCTATACAAACGTACTATGGTGATATTTTCAATACTAACCAATTAAACTCAATGAAATTTTTCAGAATAAATCTAAAAACAAATTTCTATGCTTCTATAGAGTCAGATTTTCGTTAAAATGTATAGTTTTAAAGTTACAGTGCCTCAAAGATTTCCATACAAATCTTAAATTAATCCTAGCATTGAAACTGTATATTTTAACGAAAATCTGAATCCATACAAGCATAGATATTTGTTTCAAAATTGTTTCCGCAAAATTTCATTGACTTTCATTGGTTAGTATTGAAAATATCACCGTAGTACGTTTGTATGGAGCGCGCTCCGAATTATATCCCCTTAAACACCATGATTTAAAAAGGTATTAGTACCTTCTAGTGACATTAGCCTGTGTAAGCTTAAAACACTGTTCAAAGGCTAGTGCTAGCGAAGAGAGCCCGAAATTTCACATAATAAGACTCAAAATGGTAGTGAGTATGAGTTCCATTAGCCTATAGATACGCACGCTCAAACCATTATACAAAGGTTGGAGCGAGCGAAGCGAGTTCGAAATTTCACACACCAAGACTCAAAACAGTAGTGGGTGGTAAGAGTTCTATTAGCATATTCATGCTCAAACCACTATTCAAAGGTTAAAGTGAGCGAAGCGAGGTCGAAATTTTACACACCAAGACTCAATTTGGTGTTGGTATCAGTTATATTAGCCCGTGTATGCTTAAAAGACTATTCAAAGGCTAAAACCTTTGACTAATTATTATATGGACTGGTTACGCGTTAATTCTACTAACAAACATTTCTGCCACTTTTTGCGGGGGTCGAGGTAACATGAAATCCGCAACTTTGGATTTTACTCCCCATAACTTTAGATTCTAATTTTGAATGTTAAAAATCATGAAATGTAGTCTCGTGTGAACCCCAAACGTTCTAAGTTCGAAGTTATTATTTCGCAATTATAGGCTGTCTCGTTTAGTGATAAGGTGTAAAATTGAATGTAAATGCACAAGATCAATTGTGCTTATACCGTGGCAGAGGGGAAATGCTACCGCAAGGCTAGTCCTTATAATAATTAGTCAAAGGCTAAAACGAGTGAAAAGAGCCCGAAATTTCACAGCACTGCGACTTAGTTGTCACCAGAATTCTAACTAAAAATGTCACTAAAAGTCGAGCGAGCTCGAAATTTCACGGAGAAATACGACTCAGATATGACAAGCTTTGCCGGTTTGTATTAAAATTACATAAGCAGGAAGGAGTTAGCGAAGCGAGCTCGAAATTTCTCAGCTCCGCGAGCTGCGACGTTATTGCGGCTAAAATATTATAATGTTAATTTAAGAATGAACTCATTCTGACACTAAAAGAAGAAGGTCTTGTCATAGTATCACTTTGCCATAGTATACGATATGATGAGGAGTTTGGCAAAGATGGTATTTGTGTTCTTAAATGATCAAAATGCTTGGGTCTGAGGTCACTAGCTTATAGTTTATTTACTTTACTGTATAGTATCATTATTTTATTAAATAGACTATGTATTATTGTATACATAACTTTAGCTTAAGAATTTATATTGTAATAGTTATTAAGTCGTGTTATGTTGTAGAGTTTCTGGCCGCATCTTCTCTACAGCGACAACACGTTCCGACGCGGTGGTAGCTTTAAAAAAGATTTGACGTTTGATAAGTGTGGTGCAAGCTCCTATATTGAATACATTATATTGACTTTGACTTTGACTTTGTTTGGGTAATTTTTAAGGTCCACGCCCCACGACATGCATAGACCAAAACTTGATCATGTCCTGGTATCATCTCTGCGCCCCCCAGGGACTGCGCCCTGTACCTGAGCATGGCTCGCATCGCCCTATTTACGGCACTGTATGGGGAGTAAACCTGAAATTGCAAAATGATCTGGTATTTCATACATTTGAATCGAGTAGGCATTACAGTTTCGTATGTAGGAAATAGAAAATCTTTGAGAGTTTTTAATGGATAATTACGTCAAACCAAGAACAATTAAAAAAGAACTAGAAACATTAAATAAAAACCGGTCAAGTGCGTGTCGGACCACTCGCAGGGTAGGGTTCCGTAGTTGCCCGTCACAATATACGGACTTAGAAGGGGGCTTTTTGTTACTTACTACGGTTTAACGGCTAATAAAGTTTAAAAAGTACATTTTACAAGTTGGTCGACTATTACTCGTTAACTTGTAAAGCCTACTTAGCGGTGATAGTTTTCCTTTTAAATTTCGTTATATACACTAGTGCTGTGAATTTTTTCACGTATCCAGAAACAACCATTTAGCTGGCAGGGGGCACACTTGACTCTAACAAAAATTTTCACTTAAAAGCTTAATATTTCGTTAACGGATCCCTAAATTGAAAAACACCTATCCAACAATACCCCACACCCTGGAATAGACTAGAAAAAAAAATCATCCCCACTTTTCTTATATAAATCTTGAAAAATATTGTTTTACCACTTTATCGGCGTGATTAATATGTATATCCATGTCAAATTACAGCTTTCTAGTACTAAGCGTCTCTGAACTAAGCCGCGGACAGACGGACCGACGGACGGACATGGCTAAACTATAAGGGTTCCTTGTTGACTACGGAACCCTAAAAAAAATGCCGAAACGTCAAAACAATTTTTCCTCTACCCTTTGACTAATTATTATATGGACTGGTTACGCGTGGAATTCTACTAACAAACATTTCTGCCACTTTTTGCGGGGGACGAGGTAACATGAAATCCGCAACTTTGGATTTTACTCCCCATAACTTTAGATTCTAATTTTGAATGTTAAAAATCATGAAATGTAGTCTCGTGTGAACCCCAAACGTTCTAAGTTCGAAGTTATTATTTCGCAATTATAGGCTGTCTCGTTTAGTGATAAGGTGTAATATTGAATGTAAATGCACAAGATCAATTGTGCTTATACCGTGGCAGAGGGGAAATGCTACCGCAAGGCTAGTCCTTATAATAATTAGTCAAAGCCTCTACCATAATCAATCTCCAAAAATTTACCATTAGTTACATAAAAAACCTATTAAAATAAACCATTAACAAGGTACCTACCTAGATATAACTATACTTTTAACTCTGTTAATGAACACACGAAAAGACTTTAAAAACCTTCACCTAATTTTAAAAACCGCCATTTTGAAAACAATGGCACAATGGCGTCACACAAAACTTCGGCAAATAGTTTGACAAGATTTAAAATCTTTTGGATATAACGAAAATCTGACTACATACAATCATAGATATTTGTTTCAAGATTGTTTCAGCAAAATTTCACTGACTTTAATTGTTTAGTATTGAAAATATCACCATAGTACGTTTGTATGGAGCGCGCTCCGAATTATATCCTCTTAAAGTCAGTGGTCTACGCGAACGGTGTCGCGGGCGCCGCTACTATAACATAAAACAAACAACATTCTTGCTAAAAATGGCAGCATGGTCATAAAATTAGGCGTGATTCAATATGACGTCATGTTATTGCAAGTTTTTAAAAATGTAGAAAGTTACAATAATATCCGCGTTCAAACTAAATCGAATGAACTGAATCGACTGAGTCACTTCTTGACTGCGTCCCAATTTTAAGAGGATATGTGAAAAAAAATGGATTCTTCAAAGCTTCATATATCATGAAGTACTAACAGTAGGAGTATGATTTGCGGATATGTGTAAATTGAACATATAATTGAAGTTTTGATTAGAGCCAAAACAAGATTAAGAGACATTTTCTCGATAGAAAAATAAGCCAAAGTAGCCTCCATCTTTATCGATGAACGCTTGAAACTGCTAAACGGTGAATAATAGAAACACGAGACTTGATTTAAAACAAAGAGATTGATATTATATAAAGTTTGATTAGAGCAGAAATGAACTTACATAAATAGTACAATCACAATTAAATAAAGTTTGTTTTATGCTGCGCGCGCACCGCCCCATCTCTTTCTCTCGCATCAGGCAGTAATATAAGCTATCACACGCCCATTTCGCTTCAAATATTTTCGACATAGGCCCTTAAGTTCCAATCCTTCGTTTTATAACCATGTCTTAACTGACTAATAAAACTCAAAAAAACTTAAAATTTTAAATCATAACTTGTTTCCACAATGGTGTGTTGTAATAGGTACCATTGACGTCTTATAATACAAACGTAAAACAGACTTTTTCAATAATTTTCCTTTGAACACAGGTTTCATATGTATTTTATAGAAAAATAAGAAATAAGAAATTTACAAAATAAAGCCGAGATGTTCAAGATCATCGCTATATTTATCATGAAATAAATTAATGAAAAATATAGCAATGTCTTTCAAATAGCTTCTTAGATCCAGCAAAATATGCCCCCCGGCAGACCCTGCGTTAACATAGTGGAAGTAAGCCACGGTTTTTACAGAAGAGACGTGTGGCGGTGGTGGATAATCTTAAGTAATCTAAGTAACACAATACAGGATCCTTCTTAATATACTGACACTTTTTTAAGGGGATGATCAGACCGTCAAACTGAACAACTTTTTCTATGAAACCAACATCGAAATCGCAAAAAAAAATCAGGTCTTCCGTACAAAACTGCAAACCTACTCGAGCCATGGTATGGGATAGCAGATTTTATTTCGTGATTTCGATGTTGGTGCCATAGAGAAAGATGTTCAGTTTGACGGTCTGATCATCCCCTTTAAAAAGTGTCAGCATATTAAAAAAGACCCTGTATAAACCTTATAGTACTTATACGTAGCATAGCGTCGTTTTTGTCGTCGAGGCGCCTCCAGACCCTCTAGCATGATATCCACCACATACCACAAGTCGCGGCAAGCAAGGCTTTCACTCTCCGAAAAGCGCGGGAACAGGTTATTTTCTATGCAGCGAAGGCGCGTCGAGCGCGTGTAGAGAAATCATACTAGACGTGCTGGTGACGTCGCCTGGAGGCGCGGGCGTAATTATCCAACGACGCTATGCTACGTACTATAAGGTTTATACAAAATACAAAAAAAATACAAAATATTTATTGAACCAACGTGTGATACAGGTTTTCAGGACTCTTTATGATTATGATTAACAACCCAACACGTCTTTCATGGGTCACTGTATACGTTGTTATAATAAAATCCCCGAGACCATTTTGAATCTTTCCGAAAACATGTTTAAAACTCAAATCAAAAAAGTCCTCTGTAAAAAAGCATATTATAAACTGGATGATTATTTAAATGATCAAAATGCTTGGGTCTGAGGTCACTAGCTTATAGTTTATTTACTTTACTGTATAGTATCAATTATTTTATTAAATAGACTATGTATTATTGTATACATAACTTTAGCTTAAGAATTTATATTGTAATAGTTATTAAGTCGTGTTTTGTTGTAGAGTTTCTGGCCGCATCTTCTCTACAGCGACAACACGTTCCGACGCGGTGGTGGATTTAAAAAAGATTTGACGTTTGATAAGTGTGCTGTATGCTCCTATATTGAATAAATTATATTGACTTTGACTTTGACTTTGAACCTTAGATTACCTATACCTAGCACATTGTATAGATAATACAATAAAAGATTATAAGCTGTGATCCCTCACTAGACTCAGGGCCTGGTCGGGGAGGATCAGCATTAATATTAACATTTAGATACAAAATGAGCGGCAGTTATTTATAATATATAGTTATGTCTTTACATCTAAGTAGTTTAAGTATGGTTTGGGTAATATATGTAATACTTGGCTTACAATTGTGTTACTTCGACTATCCGCCACCGCCACACGTCTCTTCTGTATAAACCGCGCCTAACATCACAATATAGTCGCTATTCCATGGCATCTCGTTACAAATCAGTGGGCCTCAAAATTACATAATCTGGTGAAATCTTAGGTGACATCTGTTTTCTATTGTTTTCATTACGTAAAAGTTATGTAGGTAACTCAAATAAATGCTTCGGTAACGAGATATTGGAAAGCGGGGTTTGGATTTCTATGAAATATCTGTACCATAAGTACTTCCGTACTTTGTAAAAGTATACCTACATAAATTCACGATCAAATTTATATAATTTGGGAGAGCCGGTAGCGCGTTGCGGAGATGTGTGATTAATCACTCAATCATGAGGACCGGGGCTGCAATCGCGGTAAATATTCGGTGGTTGAACCGTGACTGTACTACATACGAACCATAACTTTTGACAGATTTGGTATTGCGCTAATCGCGGTACAGCTCATGACAGCCGCTAGAGCCATTTTGACTGATCGCTCAGACGTTAAGGGTATATTACTGTTGGCGCGCTCCATACAATCGAAGTCTGGTGATATTTTCAATACTAACCGATTAAACTCAATGAAATTTTGCAGAAACAATCTAAAAACAAATTTCTATGCTTGTATAGAGTCAGATTTTCGTTAAAATGAATTGTTTAAAGTTACAGTGCCTCAAAGATTTCCATACACATCTTAAATTAATCCTAGCATTGAAACTGTATGTTTTAACGAAAATCTGACTCCATACAAGCATATATATTTGTTTCAATATTGTTTCAGCAAAATTTCATTGCCTTTCATTGGTTAGTATTGAAAATATCACCATAGTACGTTTGTATGGAGGCTTAAAGGCTGTCAGTTATTGAATGGTAATTGGATTGCAATATGCCGAGAACTGAAATTGGATAAGAATAGAACTTCGATGTTTTAGCTAAGCGCAATCGGGTGGCGGGTTCGATTCCACACGGACAACATGCCATGTACCAATGAGTTTTTCTAACTTATGTTCGTAATACCGACTGCTCTCAAACGTTGAAGGAAAACATCGTAAGGAAACCTGCATACGCTGAAGAAGAAATTCTGATGCGTGCGTGAAGTCTACGAATCCGCATTGTACACGCGTGGTGGACTAACGCCCATACACCTTGAGGCTTGTGATGAATCAATCAAATAAACTTAATTTTAAGGGGATATAATTCGGCGCGCGCTCCATACAAACGTACTATGGTGATATTTTCAATACTAACCAATTAAAGGCAATGTAATTTTGGTGAAAAAATCTTGAAACAAATATCTATGCTTGTATGGAGTCAGATTTTCGTTAAAATCTACAGTTTCAATAGTTCATTTTAACGAAAATCTGACTCCATAAAAGCATAGATTTTTGTTATTAGATTGATTCTGAAAAATTTCATTTAGTTTAATTGGTTAGTATTGAAAATATCACCATAGTACGTTTGTATGGAGCGCGCTCCGAATTATATACTCTTAAACCAAAAAGTATAGCATAAGCATAGCATATCCTACGAATATATTCCCCGAGGGGGTAGTCAGAGATATTCTGAAACCTCAGAACATCCACGTTTCACTAGTAGTACCGAAACTCTGTCCAGTGTGACGGGAAGTGAGCCCGTCGCCATACCAAAAATAGACTCAGCAAAAAATACAGGAGGCATAAAATAAGGTGGTCTTTTCGCTAAGAAGCTATTACTTCCAGACATCCATAGAGTAGAGGAGACCGTATTCAAAATATACATAGTGTAAGTTACATCCTGGTGAATACTGAAACGGTGAATTCAGACCATCAAACTGAACAACTTTCACTATGGAGAACGTGAAAAAAAAATCAGCTGCTTCATACAAAACAGCAGTAGAAACTCGACTCAAATGTATGAAAAACGGTTTTTTTCCACGTTTCCTGAGGGTGGCTCCATAGTGAAAGTTATTCGTTTCAGTATTTACCAGGCTGTCAGTTACACCCTGTATACTCGACAACAAGTAAATTGAAGGCATCAGCTGCTGTTGGTACCGTTGATGTCTTTTGTATGGTAACAGTATTAAAATAAATGTACCTACGTCATTTTGTATGTGACATGACAATAATAGCGAGACGAGAAACTGTGTGCCTACCCTCCTGGGATATCAGCGTGAGCCTAATATGCTGACAACAGTATGCTGTTTGCAGTTTTGTATACAGGGTCCTTCTTAATATGCTGACACTTTTTAAGGGGATGATCAAACTGAACAACTTTCTCTATGGGACCAACATCGAACCAACCTGTCCCATACATTTGGCTCAAGTGGCATTTTTATATAGAACAGCTGATTTTTTGCGCGATTTTTCTATGTTGGTGCCATAGAGAAAGTTGGTCAGTTTGACGGTCTGATCATCCACTTAAAAAAAATTCAGAATATTAAGAAGAACACTATAGGTATGTTTTGTGCATTTTTCCCCAGTTGGTTAGGACATTGCAGGCTGAATCACCTGATTGTCTGAAAAGAAAGATGATTCCGTGCTTCGGATGGCACCTTAAGCCGTTGGTCCCGGCTACTATCTCTGGTGGTAGTAGTCGTTACATAAAAACCATGTCAGAGGCCGTAAGGCGGCCTGAAAAAACTCTGACACCAGGGCTTGCTGCCCACACGATTATATATTTTTTCGTGATTTCGATGTTGGTCCCATAGTGAAAGTTGTTCAGTTTGATAGTCTGATCATCCCCTTAAAAAAGTGTCAGCATATTTAGAAGGACCCTGTATGATTCAAAAGATACAGCCTTCTGAACCCTCTGACAACGTAGGCCAATTGGATTCAGTTTTCACCCTTTGGGTACGGAACCCTAAAAAACGGTTCTAAAAAAGAAACGACGCCAATAACATGAGAACATCAACAATTAAATCAACACAAAACAGGCGGAGTCTAACTAGAAATCAATCCAACATTACCTACCTTAAACTAGGTCTATTTAAACACATAGTAAGTGAAAGCTGCTCACCCTCGGGTCGCATAGGCGTGATGGTAGTGATGGACAAGTGTAAGACTTGTTAATTTGAGGTAACTAAACGCCGCGGGCGCTGATTGAAATATTTGAAAGTGAGAATTATTTTAAATTGGTATTAACATGAAATGCCTACAAACATTCTGTATAGGTAGATGTCGATAGCCTGTGGAATCCCACTGCAGAGCAAAGACTTCCTCTCACGAATAACGGTGAGAGGGAGTGGGCGATACTCCACCACGCGGGCCCAGTGCGTGTTGGTGGAGGCGAGTTAGTGGTCAACTTGCTGTCAGAGAATTTTCAAGCCGCCTTAATAGGCCTCTTACCTGGCATAACGAATAGTTAAAACGCCTTCTGACGGAACTTTCCGAGACCAACTGCTTAACGTGCTTTCCGAAACACGGAAACGCTCGAGATGAAATACCACTAAAATACTACAAACATCCAAACATTAAAAAAATATTATAGACCCTGTATACAGGGTGTAAGGAAAAGTATCTTTAACCTTTAAACCACATACTCTACCCATCAAACTGAGCAATGGGAGTAAACCGATCAGACCAAAAAAATATCAGCTGTCCCATACTAAACTGCAACTTGAACCTACTCGATTCAAACGTATGGAACAGCTGATATTTTTTTGCGCTGACAGGTTTGCTCCCACAGTAAAAGTTGTTCAGTTTGATGGGTAGAGTATGTGGTTTAAGGTTAATGATACTTTTCCTTACACCCTGTAGTAGCTAGACGGTTGAAATTTTTACAGAATATGCGTTGTCACGGCGGATTTGCAGAAAAATAAAAAATAAATATTTATTGGGGTCTCTATACAGGGTGTAAGGAAAAGTATAATTAAATTTTAAACCAAATTTACAGAAAATCTGCTGTTCCATACGTTTGAGTCAAGTAGGTGTTGCAGTTTAGTATGGAACAGCTGATTCTTTTTCTGACAGGTTTGCTCCCATAGTAAAAGTTGTTCAGGTTGATTGGCGGAGTACGTGGATTAAAGTTTTGCCTTTACTTAGTTTACATACTCTCTTGAATATCTGTGACCTCCTTGTTTTTTGGAAATATAGAATAATTATTCTACATTTCATTTTATGGATAGAAGACATAATTTTAAGAAACCAATTTAATTTTTATTCGATTCATAGAGTTTATCAATATACATTTAATTTTTAAGAGAAGTTTATTCCGAATGCGTAAATGCGCGTTGCATACAAACGAAGTCTGGTGATATTTTCAATACTAACCAATTAAACTCAATGCAATTTTGCAGAAAAAATCTAGGAATATATCTCTATGCTTATATCGTGTCCGATTTTCGTTAAAATATACAATTTCAATGCTAGTATTAATTAAAGATTTGTATGGAAATATTTGAGGCACTGAAACTTTAAAACTGTCCATTTTAGGGAAAATCTGACACGATACAAGCATAGAGATTTGTTTCTAGAATGTTTCTGCAAAATGTTATTGAGTTTAATTGGTTAGTATTGAAAATATCACCAGACTTCGTTTGTATGGAGCGCGCCAACAGTAATATACCCTTAAATTACTTTGATCTGTAATCTCTAAATGCAAAAATGGTGGAGAGAAAATAATTCGAACTCCATGAAGAAAAAGTACTGCTTTATTTAAAAAACAAAAAAAATCCTGCCTTATCTTTCTACCTCTATGCTGGAAACAGAAACAGCTCAGAGGAAGGATCTCCATAGAGACCGCATAAATTTACGATTGTAGTTAGTCTCTTTTGTCTTATGACGTACCTTTAATAGTAGAAGGAGATGGAAATATAGATATTTGTTTATGCGGCTGTCCACTTTTTTTTGAGCTAGTGTGTGTGAAAAGTGACCGTAAACCAAAGAGAGAAACCAAAAAGTGACCGTGAACCTAATAGAGTGAGCCATACCAATTGTAAAGTGTCCACATTTTTTTTACGTTTAGGTTTGAGTGTGTGGTGTCAAGTCAAGTAGTATGGACAAAAGGCACCAAGTGACATATTATGGCCTTATGTTTACGGTCACTTTTCACACACACTAGCTCAAAAAAAAGTGGACAGCCGCATAAACAAATATCTATAGTTCCATCTCCTTCTACTATTAATGGTACGTCATAAGACAAAAGAGACCAACTACAATCGTAAATTTAGGCGGGCTCTATGGAGATCCTTCCTCTGAGGATTCAGCCCTCCAAAAAAAACTTGACATACCGAATTGTACACAGTAGGAAAGGAACCATATGGATCATTATTCATAACGCTATAACAAAAGAGGTCTGCACAGTGGGCGGCGCACCAAAACTTTACATTTAATTAATATCACAGAACATAATGAAATAAACTTTCACTATGAGATAAGTATAGCGCATCTCATGGCATATCCCTTGATTCAAGCCATTTTAGTCTTTGTAGAGTTAGTGTTAAGAGCTATGACAGGAGACTTTTGTGTGGAATGTTGAATATAATAGAGATGTTACGATGGTTCGTATGTATATCCGAAACTATCCCCACCAATGTCTATAAAGTATCAAATGTTTCATGACTACCTACTGAGATTCAGTTGTGTTAGTTTGGGATTATGTCTGTGATCATCATTATGTATCGTTTTTTAAATTACATTGCATATTTTCTTTTTTTGGTTTTTGTCTAACATTGCTTTGTCTTATGTTATTTTATAGCGAAAGTTGTGTTTGCTTATAAGTGATGTATTCATCTACTTTAAAACCACTGAGTGTTTAAAAATAGGTAAGATTGTGAATGTATCGTTAGCAAACCTTTAAATAAATTAAATTAAATTATCCATTGTCTGAAATTTAGCATAAGCATAAGCATTGTCTGAAATTAAGAAGTAGAATCGGGTAGTTACAATTAAACTTGACGATTACAATTAACGGACGGATAAGTTAACAAGAACTTATTCGGAGGAGTCGCGCTGCAATTCTGGCGGAGTACGGACGCGTGCGTATCGGCGCGTTGGGATTGCACGTGGCTCCACCATTTTGTGAACTCTTTTGTGTTTTAACCTTAAAATAATCACTTGAGATTATAACCTACTTACATTGGCAAAACTGCCACTCTAGACTTAATAAATACTACTGATCATTTTCCTTCATATACTATCCACATAACGAGACATTGGCTGAATTTTGATAACACATCGGATGCCACTAAACAAAAATTTAATTGAATTGAAATTATTTGGAAGTGGTGGAACAGGCCCTTAGAATTTAATTGTAAACGTCAAGTTTAATTGTAACTACCCGATAAGTGAGCTGTCGGATAAGCTAACCAGAACTTATTCGGAAGTAATGAAACAAGGCGTAAATCTCATATTCCATCACTTGTAAGCGGTAGGTAATAATCTAATAAATGACAGTGTACAATGATAAAATTCTAAGAACAACCCTTGCGCCTTAATTTAAAGGCGTGTAAATTTCATTCGCGTTCCATAAAAAGTTAAGACGGACTCACTACCTGTCACATCGGGCTTATGCTATCTAATAAAACTTTGTCGGATATCTTCGGATACGGATACGAAGTAACATCACTAGTAGACACGTTGGTGACACTGCGCAAGGCCGAGGGCGCAGCGGTCACGCACTTTCACTGGCCGGTGCGAGAGCATTTGTATGGTGACTGTGATTTTGAAACAGGTCGGGACAGCCCTTTGACATAGATGACCCGAATGGGGCTGTCTTAATTTAAGTAATTGACAACATTTCATTTTAAGAAAGGTACCAAAATAAGAAAACCATTTGGAGATTATGTGATTCAAAGCTTATATCAAAATCATCAGAATTTTCTATCCATTATTTCTCGAGTTATTTGAAAAATACTGAAAAATATAATAGAGGTTGAATGAGATTTTATTCCTTTGCCTGATTGACTTTTCTCAGCTCTTTTGGCGGCCAAGGTATCTTAGCCATAAATCCTACGTTTTTCAGAAAATTCAAACCTAAATTAAAAACAGAAATATCGGTCAAAAATAAAATCGGAAAAATACGTAAGTATCTCTTATATTTTAATCTATTTTTATATTTTGTATTAAAAACAGGTGGTTAAAAAAATGTAATGTTGTCAATTTACCTACTTAATATTAAAATACATAATACATTATTATCAAATCAATATAAATTGAATCTCATGTTACCTTTCAACAAACGCAAATTACGCCATTTCGATAACCTCTTCTATGGAGTCACGTTGCAGGTTCTGACCCGAGAACTTGTCTCGCGTGTTGTTCGCGCGTCGTGTCTTTGCCTGCCACGAGGCTCCGCATTCCTTAATCTCTTCTTGTTCTTTATCAAAAACAATCCCTGAGATTGGGATAGATACTCCCACAAACTACTTGACATTTGCGGAAATGCGGTGCTAACGCACAAGCAAAAAGTCCATTAATTATAAATTAAAAAAAAAAAGAGTTTAGCGCGATGCGAAATTCAGCACAGTTGAATAGTAATTGGATTGCAATGTGATTAGAACTGAAATTGGATAAGAATAGAACTTCGTTGTTTTAAATTAGCGCAATCAGTCACCTCTGCCGCTATATCCCAAACAATCGGCCCCACATAGCCACTCTACCTGCAAGTTGCGTAAGCGCCGAAACTCTGAGATTCCTGCGTAATTGCCATATTGGGCCCAGCGCTTGTTACGCAACGCATAAGCCTCTGCGAGACGTATCGGTTGTTTGTTTAAACAATTTGAGACCCACTTTACCGTCGACCATGGCAGAATACTTATTTTTTCAGGTCCGTGGGCCCGTACTAGTAAACCAAACCACTGTCACAGAATAGATGACAGTATACAACATAATTAACCAAAAAAAAATTATATACTTCATCGAAGCCAATTATTAAAAATCCCAACTCTAGTGTGACATTTGAAAGATAGACTATTTTTTCAGAAGGGTAGTGTTTGTAAGTCATTTGTACCTACATTTCAGTAAGAGACGAAGAAGCTTTCTTTGCCAAAAAAAACGAATTGTAATATGTTTAAAATATCTTACAAAATGATGACAAACATGAATACTTTATATAAAATATGAATACTTTATATATTATATAATACTTTATATTTAATTTAGTACAAAACTAAAAAATAATAATAGGATATATTAGTTTTTAGTTTTGTATCAATATCAATAATGTAACTTTTTTGTCAGTCAGTTTTTTTGTAGTTGCCATAAGTAGGTCTTGTTAACATTCAAGTTAGATTTAGTAATAAACATAACTTAGATAAAAATCATCTTTTAAATTAAGTACTTACAAGATAGGTAGTGACATCTCGGGGACCTTACGACGTATCTACTGCCGTTTAGTCTTTGAACTACTGGCAGTCCGTAAAATAGTGCTGAGCTTCAATGATTACTATTTTACTAACGAAAAAAAAAATTTGGTAAATAACTCAGAGGAAGGATCTCCATAGAGTCCGCATAAATTTACGATTGTAGTTAGTCTCTTTTGTCTTATGACGTACCTTTAATAGTAGAAGGAGATGGAACTATAGATATTTGTTTATGCGGCTATCTACTTTTTTTTTGAGCTAGTGTGTGTGAAAAGTGACCTTAAACATGGCCATGGCCAAGTGGCCATATGTCACTTGGTGCCTTTTGTCCATACTACTTGACACCACACACTCAAACCTAAACATCAAAAGCCTTTTTTCTTTAGGGGTATTTTTGTAACACTTAGTATAGACATACAGAACGACCATTCCCCGCCCCCCTCTGACTTCAGATACCCCACAATGCACCCCACTATTTTTGTCCCTTAGAGAATGTGGTTCAGTTTGGTTCATCATCATCATCAGCCCATCATCGTCCACTGCTGAACATAGGCCTCTCCCAAGGCGCGCCACAAAAATCTGTCCTCGGCCTTCCTCATCCAATCGCTCCCCGCTACATTTTTTAGGTCGTCTGTCCAGCGGGCAGCAGGGCGTCCCACACTACGCCTACCAGTTCGCGGTCTCCACTCTAGAACTCTTGACACCCCACCGGTTGTCAGTTCTTCGGCAGATATGACCAGCCCATTGCCACTTCAGCTTGCTAATTTTCTGAGCTATGTCAACCATTTTAGTTCTCTGACGTATCACTTCATTTCTGATGTGATCTCTCAGAGCATCCGAGCATCAAAAAACTATCAGCATAGTAAGAAAGACCTTTGTTAGTCGGGGAAATCTACGGATTTTTGTATGGAGAAGGTTGCATTAATTGCACTTTTGGTGATAATTTGGAATATAGTAGATAAATACCTGAAAAACATAAATTCTCAATAATCCCCGATTTTTTAGTGTGTATTAATGAATAATTAAGACATTTACAAAACATTAAATTTAGGTATGAACAAAAAATGGAAAACTGGTGATTTTGTACAGGATGGCTCCATTCAATACGTTTTACTTATAACAATAATAATCCCCGGTTAATATCGTAAATTTGAGAAGATATTTAATATTTTTTAAGTCTTCAAAAATTATAACCTCAAAACAAAATGATTTACTGTTTTTTTTTTGTACACATTAAATTTACCTTGTGATAATTAACTGTCTCTTTTGCTAGTATGCTGGAAGAAATATTTTTCGAAATAAGCTTGCCCTTTGTACATTTATATCGATATTAAGGTATTTTTCAGGATCCTGAGCCAATATAACCAAGAAATCTCGACATAAATGTAATAAACTAACAGTAATATTATTTCAAACACAATTTACTAAAGTGTCTTTAATGCAATCTCAAGCCTTATTTTTCCTAGACTATGTGGTGTGTTCAATTATCCCTGTTAGAGGTCAAAAAACTAAGATTAGAGGTGATGTTTCAAATTAATAGCCCAATTACGGCTACATGGCCTACAGTATTTTATGACGCAATTTTGTAGGAATTTCAAAATGTTATGATACTCATAATTAAACTGAAGAGCTCATTGGAGTAGTATAGCTTCGGTATTGGAAACGATCACCGAAGTTAAGAGAAGTTTATTCCGAATGCGTAAATGCGCGCTGCATACAAACGAAGTCTGGTGATGTTTTCAATACTAACCAATTAAAGTCAATGACATTTTGCAGAAACAATCTAGAAAAGAATCTCTATGCTTGTATCGTATCAGATTTTCGATAAAATAAACAGTTTTAACGCTAGGATTAATTTAAGATTTGTATGGAAATCTTTGAGGCACTGTAACTTTAAAACTATATTTAACGAAAATCTGACTCCATACAAGCGTAGAGATTAGTTTCTAGATTGTTTCAGAAATCATTGACTTTAATTAGTTAGTATTGAAAATATCGCCAGACTTCGTTTGTATGCAGCACGCATGCATATGCTCACGACTATATTCCCCGGGGAGGTAGTCAGAGATATTCTGAAACCTCAGAACATCCACGTTTCACCAGTAGTACCGAAACTCTGTCCAGTGTGACGGGGGGTGAGCCCGTCGCCACATAATGGACAGTGGGTACAATACATGCCTTGAAATTGAAGCATGCAGGTTTCCTCACGATGTTTTTCCTTCAACGAAAAGCCAGTGGTGTTACAAATCGTAAATAAATTCCGAAAAACTCATTGGTACGAGTCGGTCTGGACGGGGATCGAACCATCGCCTCCTGCACGGCAGGCAAGGTTACTCGCCACTGGACCACCACGGCTTTTTGCATAGAGATGTGCCTCTGATTTTAAGATATTTTAGTCAGTGCGAAAACAGTAAATGCAGTCTACTTGTCAAACTGAACAACTTTTACTATGGAGCTAACTCAGAGGAAGGATCTCCATAGAGTCTGCATAAATTTACGATTGTAGTTGGTCTCTTTTGTCTTATGACGGACCTTTAATAGTAGAAGAAGATGGAACTATAGATATTTGTTTATGCGGCTGTCCACTTTTTTTTGAGCTAGTGTGTGTGAAAAGTGACCGTAAACATAAGGCCATATGTCACTTGGTGCCTTTTGTCCATACTACTTGACACCACACACTCAAACCTAAACGTCAAAAGGACACTTTACAATTGGTATGGCTCACTCTATTAGGTATAATCTCTTTGGGAGCTAACTTCAAAATGGCGAGAAAATTGCGTGCGGCGAACGCTCCGAATTATAATCCCTTAACGTGCCTGCCGAAGCACGGAAGATGATATAATGCAGACAGAATGTTTTAATATAAATAAGAAGCAGAAGGTCCTTGTGATTTCACCGCGATGCCAAAAATAAAACGAGTTTTGGTTTCACTTTCAGAAAGCTGTCCATTTAAAATGTATGGCCGAAAGTGGTCGGCCATCTTGTATGAACGAATGTTATAACTAAATTATGCTAAATGATTTAAAACTTGTTTTGTATCAGCTGTTCTTTATTTAATACATACTCGGATTCTATAGAGCGTGTTAATGAATAAGCGCAAAACCTCATACACCCAAACTGATTTATGACAAAATAAATAGATTGAAACAATAATGTCATTATTTTGATAGTTAAAATTTAAAGTTATTCGCATTTTAAGTGTTGAGCCAAAACAGATTTGTTATCATTTCAGTAGTTAATGAAATCTGGTGCTCATGGATACATTTTAAGAATCTTGTTTTGGTAATAAGTAGGCTGAGAGTGCCCGAGCGGTGGGTTGAGATCGAGTTCAGTAAATATAAAATTTTACAAACAAATTATTTAATATTGTGAAAAAAAATTCCTATGTTGAAACCATAATAATTCGATTCTAAACGAACTACTTTCCAGTTTTGCGTTAATTCATTAACACGTTGTATAAGATACTATTATTATTTGGAAAACAGTTTATGGATAGTTTATTTATGAAAACCTTTCATATGTGTATATGTTTTATTAAAAAAGTCCTCTGTAAAAAACTAAATTATAGTTGAATATTTTTGGTTGGTCATTGATTGGTTTGCAGGCGGGGCCTGCAATACCTACCTTATAAGAATCAAATTATATTTGCTCAAACAAAGCTGTTATAGCTGATTAGTGATTATAGAGCTTGTTTTTCTCTTTTCAGTTAATAGGTTTTTTATGCAGTCGGGTTTTTTGTTTATCTTAATAATTTAGTCTATTGCATACTTTTTAGTCCTATGTCGAAACGAAAACATAAAAGTACTAGAATATTTATATATTCGGAATCGTCTAATTACTAGCTTTCATTTGATACCCATATTGTAATTTTTAACAAAAAAAAATTGTTTATAGGAGAGGTGGGCCTTCCCTTTTTACTTCGTAGACGCCATCTTGAAATAATATAGCCTATGTCACTCTCACGATTTTTATGAATCCAATGACACCTCATACGTTAAAATCCATCAAGCCGTTTAGGCTGTAGGCCGTGCCAAAGAAATAGACATACATACATACATACATATACAGGGTTACAGGTTAAGTCGACCTAAATCCTTTAAGAGGTGATAGTTTCCATCATTCCTGACTGATTTGACTATGGAACCCCATACCCTAAACTTAACCGTTCTCAAGTTATGGGACTTTGAAGTTTTTTTTTAAAAAATCCAGATTTTTTTGTCTAATGTCCCCTTTTTTTGTGTTTTGTACATCTAATGTTTTTGTTTTTGTATTTTTTGTGTAGCAGATTAGCTGCTTCATTATTTTAAACACAAAAACTGCAAGTAACTGTACCAACTGAGTCGTATTAGACGATTGATAGTTAAAAAAAGAAATTAATTTGTGAAGAGTTTTTTTTTTCTTTCTTTTGTATTTAAAAAAAAATCTATGACAGTTGTGCTGCAGATGTGCTTAAAAATATCTACGGTTCTTCAGCTTTCCGATAAGGTATAATACAATAGGGTATTATTGGAATTTTATAACAAAAACATCGATGATATGCTACCAGGTAGTAGTAAAAAATAACGATATTTAAGCGTCAAATTTAACTTTACTCAGAAAACAAAATAAAACAATCCAAATAGGTAACGCATGAGGTTTATTAATCATTTTTACAATACATGTTCCACATGTCCGCCCCTATTTCGCACACATACACGCATTCTGTGCCTTAAGCCACTTTTCACTACCCCAGTTGTGAGTCCTCTTCTTATTTCGTTAGCAGCATCAATTATTTTCTGCCTCAAAACATCAACAGATGTTATTGGGTTAGGTTCATCGTAAACCAAACTTTTCATGTGCCCCCACACATAAAAATCCATTGGTGTCAAATCTGGACTTCTAGCTGGCCACGGTGTAGGCCCACCTCTCCCGATCCACTTATTTGGGTAATTAGTGTCTAGCCACTCTCTGACACTCCTTCTAAAGTGCGCGGGGCACCCGTCGTGCTGAAACCACATGTTTCGAATGAGGTTTAATGGTATGTCGTCGAGCAAATCGGGTAAATCTTGCCTTAAAAAATTTTCATAGGTCTCTCCATCCAAATTTGGAGGAAGAAAGTAAGGCCCAACCAGATGGTTTGAAATTATTCCCATCCATACGTTAAGGCTGAAACGTCTCTGTGACCCCTTTACCCTTTTCTTATTAGGATTTCTTCCTGCTTTCGGAGCCCAATGATGGGCGTTATGATAATTGGTTATCCCATCTTGATCAAATTTGGACTCGTCAGTCCACAAGATGCTTCGAAAAAACGAAGGATCTTCCAAATCTGCATTCAACATAAACCTGCAGAAATCCAGCCTCCTCACAGGATCTCCTTCTTCGATAACATGCACTGGCGTGTAGTGGTAGGGGTAGAGACCGGCAGTATGCACAGTAAACCACACTTTCCATTGTGAGATTCCAAGTTCTCGGGCAACAACGTTGGTTGACGTAGTCGGATCCAGTCGAAATCGTCGAACAATCTCATTATCTTCCTCTTCATCATCATCATTAATACGTGGTCTACCCAGGTCTGTTCGTCGCCTCGAAACAGAGCCAGTCTCTCTAATTCGTCGGTAAACTCCGTCGAAGACACTAATATCCGGAATTCGGCGGTCAGGAAAACGTGCTATGTATTCTTGACGAGCTTGTAAGGATACACAGTTGCAGTACCCATAACAAATCAAAATATCAGCATATTCTTCGTTCGTAAAGGTCGCCATCTTCAACAGTTCCAAATCAGAAGCACAAATCAAGGTCCAGTTAACAAGCACAGTCACGAATAGGAGGAAACAGTCCAGAAAAACAAGCTAAGTCGAGTAAAAAACGAAGAGCACCAAGTATCGCATCTACCACGGACGAATGGCGTAAGCAGACTAACCATAACCAAACACAATAACAACAAAATGGCGTTTGAAATAACTTGTCTCTCTTGCACCCGTTTACATTGTATGATATCCCGCTCGCACGTGACGCGCTACCCATTGTACCCATTGCAAGACAATGGGCGTTGCGAGCAACTTTACGAAATACCGTTATTTTTGTTATTACCTGGGAGTCTTTCATCGATGTTTTTTCCGAGAATCCTGATAACACCCTAGCAAATTATACCTTATCGGAAAGCTGAAGAACCGTAGATATTTTTAAACACATCTGCAGCACAACTGTCTTAGACTTTTTTTAAAATACAAAAGAAAGAAAAATAAACTTTTCACAAATTTATTTCTTTTTTTAACAATCAATCGTCTATTACGACTCAGTTGGTACAGTTACTTGCAGTTTTTGTGTTTAAAATAATGAAGCAGCTAATCTGCTACACAAAAAATACAAAAACAAAAACATTAGATGTACAAAACACAAAAAAAGGGGACATTAGACAAAAAAATCTGGATTTTTTTAAAAAAAACTTCAAAGTCCCATAACTTGAGAACGGTTAAGTTTAGGGTATGGGGTTCCATAGTCAAATCAGTCAGGAATGATGGAAACTATCACCTCTTAAAGGATTTAGGTCGACTTAACCTGTAACCCTGTATACATACATACATACATACATACATATATACATACATACATACATACATACATACGCTCGAAAAACATAACCCCTATAATCGAAAAATATAACAATATCCTTCTGGCGCAGTCGGGTAAAAAGCATATTATAAACTGGATGATTTATTTATTTATCATACACTTTAACTATTTATGCGTGGACTGGAGACGCTTGTAATTCTACTAACAAACATTTCTGCCACTTTTTGCGGGGGGCGAGGTAACATGAAATCCGCAACTTTGGATTTTATTCCCCATAACTTTAGATTCTAATTTTGAATGTTAAAAATCATGAAAAGTAGTCTCGTGTGAACCCCAAACGTTCTAAGTTCGAAGTTATTATTTCGCAATTATAGGCTGTCTCGTTTAGTGATAAGGTGTAAAATTGAATGTAAATGCACAAGATCAATTGTGCTTATACCGTGGCAGAGGAGAAATGCTACCGCAAGGCTAGTCCTTATAATAATTAGTCAAAGGTCACTAACTTATAGTATCAATTATTTTATTAAATATACTATATATTATTGTATACATAACCTTAGCTTAAATGTATATTGTGTTGTAGAGTTTCTGGCCGCGTCTTCTCTACAGCGACAACACGTTCCGATGCGGTGGTAGCTTCAAGAAATTGAATAAATTATGTTGACTTTGACTTCGACTTTGACTATGACTTTGAGGCGTGAAAATGGGGTTTAAGGGAATATAATTCGGAGCGCGCTCTATACAAACGAAGTCTGGTGATATTTTCAATACTAAGCAATTAAAGTCAATGAAATTTTTCAGAAACAATCTAGGAACTAATCTCTATGCTTGTATGAAGTCATATTTTCGTTAAAATGTATAGTTTTAAAGTTACAGTGCCTCAAAGATTTCCATACAACTTTGAAATTAATCCTAGCACTAAAACTGTATATTTTAACGAAAATCTGTCTTCATACAAGCATAGAGATTATTTTCTAGATTGTTTCAGAGAATTTTCATTGACTTTAATAAGTTAGTATTGAAAATATCACCAGACTTCGTTTTTATGCAGCGCGCATTTACGCATTCGGAATAAACTTCTCTTAAGGGGATATAATTCGGAGCGCGCTCCATACAAACGTACTATGGTGATATTTTCAATACTAACGAATTAAAGTCAATGAAATTTTGCTGAAACAATCTTGAAACAAATATCTATGCTTGTATGGAGTCCGATTTTCGATAAAATATACAGTTTCAATGCTAGGATTAATTTAAGATTTGTATGGAAATCTTTGAGGCACTGTAACTTTAAAACTATACATTTTAACGAAAATCTGACTCTATACAAGCATAGAAATTTGTTTTTAGATTGATTCTGAAAAATTTCATTGAGTTTGATTGGTTAGTATTGAAAATATCACCATAGTACGTTTGTATGGAGCGCGCTCCGAATTATATCCTCTTAAATGGGATTATGGGTAAGATGGGATAGTTTATCAACTTCGTAGTGAAGCTCGGGGCATTAGCTAGTTTTGTTACGATCATCTCTGAACCCGCCCACAATGCTCTACCATGAATTAATTCCTTTTATAGAGTTTCCTTTGAGCTATCGGTTATATTATATCCATACCTTGGTAGCGAGGACGTAGGTATTGGTTTAATAATTAGGTTTGCGCACACAAGTGACCGCCTGAGTGGGGCTGGTGAAAATGATGAACAAGAGATCTATGGAGACGCATAGCTATTGAACTTTTGGTAAAATTAAAAGTATAGCCCACTCTCATTCCCACCGCAGTAGGTTTATAAGGTCTATCAAAATTAGGCCCTGTTGGCCTCACAGAGAAAGTTGTTCAGTTTGATGGTCTGATCATCCCCATAAAATAGTTTCAGCTGAATTTGTTAGACCTTATATAGGAGCGAAATTGATATCATTAGCATCCTTTTAAACTAAGAGTCTACCCATCAAACTGAACAACTTTCACTATGGGAGGAAACCGATCGGAGCAACAACAAAAAATCTGCTATTCGACTCAAATTTATGCAACAGTTGATTTTGTTTTGTTCTAATCTGTTTACTCTTTAGCAATTTTTCGACATACATTATTTGGATACTTTGACTAACAGCATTTCCCCTCTGCCACGGTATAAGCACAATTTATCTTATGCATTTACATTCAATTTTACACCTTATCACTAAACGAGACAGCCTATAATTGCGAAATAATAACTTCGAACTTAGAACGTTTGGGGTTCACACGAGACTACTTTTCATGATTTTTAACATTCAAAATTAGAATCTAAAGTTATGGGGAATAAAATTCAAAGTGGCAGAAATATTTGTTAGTAGAATTACACGCGTAACCAGTCCACATATAAATAGTCAAAGTTTGGATATGAAATAAATTATATGAAACATACAAAAAAACGATTCATTTGATTTTTAAGTAAAGGAAGGTCTTTTATAATAAATATAATACGCTGGATATGCAACAGCATATCACTGAGAACAATGTTCCTGAAAGTTAGGGTTTTAGAAAGCATACCCTTAAACGGTCACCCATCCAGAGACTGACCGTGCTTGACGTTGCTTAACTTTGGTGATCGTTTCCAATAAAGTTTCACCACGGCAATGAGCGCCTCTAAAAATAATAGTTTCGTTTCAAAACATTGTACTTGGTATAAAGCGACTCCACGCCACCTCTGTTACGTGTTGCATGCGCCACTGGTTACCCCGCACAACCCTTAATTAAAACCCATCGCACAATGTCATGAGCGGAGCTGTGTTAGTGACTTTAATTGGTTAGTATTGAAAATATCACCATAGTACGTTTGTATGGAGCGCGCTCCGAATTATATCCCCTTAAGCAGAAGCTAATGTTGAAATCCAACTGAAAGCTATATTTCTATGCTAAAAGCATGCTTCGGAAGGCACATTATAAAACAGAATAGAAAACTTAGTTAATTTATTACGTTTAGTTGATTCCGGATAGTTCCGTCAGTGAAAATTTTAAGGCGCAAGTAGGCGGTTAAATGGAAGACATGTGACAATTTGCCACAAGCTAGTAACCAGATATCGGATATGTTGCGATTAAAAAACGAAAATCGATTTTATTTGACATGTGACATATTGCAGTGTCAACGACGACATGACAAAAGGAGTCGCGCTGCAATTCTGGCGGAGTACGGACGCTTGCGTATCGACGCGTCGGGATTGCACGTGGCTCCACCATTTTGTGAACTCTTTTGTGTTTTATCCTTAAAACAATCACTTGAGATTATAACCTACTTACATTGGCAAAACTGCCACTCTAGACTTAATAAATACTACTGATCATTTTCCTTCATATACTATCCACATAACGAGACATTGGCTGAATTGTGATAACGCATCGGATGCCACTAAACAAAAAAAATTGAATTGATATGACAAAAACGCGTTTCCCGGCGTCTGTCGGTTTTTGACGCACATAAAAGGTGTGAAATGGGCAAATATGTAACAAAAACATCCCCTAGGATCCACGTTTTTATAGTTTTATTGCCTATTTTCTCGTAGAAAGTAGAAACGCGTATTTGTCATGCGTGATATTTGCTAAATACGCCATGTGAAGTGCCACCATAACGTCAAATTGGTACACTTGCATCTACCAATCTGTACTGAGCATTAGCTAACTAGATCGAAAAAAATGAAATTAAACGGAAAGTACACCGAATGTATTGTAGTAAGTAGGTTGTGTGTGTGTAGGTAAAGCCAAGTCTCCTGCGCTTGTTTTTATATGAAGAAAACAAAACATAGATTCACTTTTTGTCGTGCGCCATCTTGTTTTAAAACAAAATTGTATTGGGCCACGCCAATGAGATTATACCTAATAGAGTGAGCCATACCAATTGTAAAGTGTCCACTTTCTTTGACGTTTTGGTTTGAGTGTGTGGTGTCAAGTAGTATGGACAAAAGGCACCAAGTGACATATGGCCTTATGTTTACGGTCACTTTTCACACACACTAGCTCAAAAAAAAGTGGACAGCCGCATAAACAAATATCTATAGTTCCATCTCCTTCTACTATTAAAGGTACGTCATAAGACAAAAGAGACTAACTACAATCGTAAATTTATGCGGACTCTATGGAGATCCTTCCTCTGAGGGCCACGCCAATTCGTTTCATGTTTTTGTGTAATATGTAAATGTAGACATACATACAAAAACTCACGACCGTGATCCCTTTCGGGGTGATCAGAAACAATGTTACACATCCGTGGTAAATCCAAACCACGCCTTGGACACTTAGCTGTAATTTCAAACAAATGGGAAAAATTATAAAGAGCAGGTAAGCATGTGCGATACTGAGTAAGTGCGAGCGAGTCAGGAATACGCATTTGCTTACATTTTACACCACGATCCTGCCAGTGGGGGTGAGGTAAGAAAATGGTGGGAGGCAGGGAGTGTTTAGTACACACAGAACATTATAAGAGGGGTTATAAGTGCAAAGTAAGCGTGGAACGTGTCGCCACAGGTTATGCAATGATTTGCATAACACCATAAGGCGCGCGGCGTGGTGCGAGCGAGAGGGCATTAGTAATTGTAGCAGCGTAAGCGGGAAGACAAGTGGCGACAGCCGTCTCCGAAGCAAAAGCGCTACTTTGCATTTCTAACCCCTCTTATAATGTTCTGTGGTAGTACTAGATACTCTTTCTTATACTGTGTTCATACTGAGGTTGTGACAAAATGTCCACCATCTGTTTAGCCACGCCTTTGCTTTAGTCGGGGAAATCTACGGATTTTTGTATGGAGAAGGTTGCATTAATTGAACTTTTGGTGATAATTTGGAATATAGTAGATAAATACCTGAAAAACATAAATTCTCAATAATCCCCGATTTTTTATTGTTTATTATTGAATAATTAAGACATTTACTAAACATTAAATTTAGGTATGAACAAAAAATGGAAAACTGGTGATTTTGTACAGGATGACTTCGTTCAATACGTTTTACTTATAACAATAATAATCCACGGTTAATATCGTAAATTTGAGTAGATATTTAATATTTTGTAAGTTTTCAAAAATTATAACCTTAAGTTTGTTTGTACACATTAAATTTGTCTTGTTTTATTTAACTGTCTATTTTGCTAGTATGCTGGAAGAAATATCTTTCGAAAAAAGCTTGCTCTTTGTACATTTATATCGATTTTAAGGTATTTCTCAGGTTCCTGAGCCAATATAACCACGAAATCTCGACAAAAGTGTTATAAACTAACAGTAATATTATTTCAAACACAATTTACTAAAGTGTCTTTAATGCAATCTCAAACCTTATTTTTCCTAGACTACTTATGCCCTTGTTTATCGTAAAACCGCCCACGCTTATCGCTCAGCTCATCACACAAACAACACCCGTATCTATTCATGCGTGACACTGGATCAGATCCCTTCTGTTTTCACTCAGTTTGATACTGTCTACCCACCTGTTAACAACACACGAAGGGACAAATATTGTGCAAGTTATTATATAGGGTCCAACTTAATATGCTGACACTTTAAGGACATGATCAGACGGTCAAACTGAACAACTTTCTCGGGAAAAAAATTCAGCCGTTCCATCCGAAACTGCAAACCTACTTGAGCCAAATGTATGGGACAGTTGTTTATTTTCGCGATTTCGATATTGGTCCCATGGAGAAAGTTGTTCAGTTTGACGGTCTGATCATCCCCTTAAAAATTGTCAGCATATTAAGAAGGACCCTGTATATCTTGGATTAGTGCGGTGTCTGACGAAGTTTTCAGTGTTTAAAAGAACTCATTTTCTAATATTTTTGACTAGCTGTTGCCCGCGACTCCGTCTGCGTAGACCTTAAAAAAGTATCCTATGTGTTAATCCAGATCATATTCTAACTGTGTGACAAATTTCATTAAAATCCATTCAGTAGTTTTTACGTGAAAGAGTATCAAACATCCATCCATACTTACAAACTTTCGCGTTTATAATATTAATAGGATAGGATGGGATTTCACATCAAATAAGTCTCGGCCGGGACTTGAACCCGCACTCTTCCAAACCGGGGAATTGCGTTTTCCAATTCCGCCCTCGAACACACGATATTTTTAATATATTGCTTCTTAAGGGACGTGGCGCCATCTACTGGCAATTATTACAAAATAACCAACGTCTCTTAAGACGCAATAGATTGACAATTTCGTTCTCTGGGTAGTAGGCTCGGTGGCGAAATTAGAAAACGCAATTCCCCGCATTCAAAAAATTTAGAAAGAATCATATAAGAAACTAGTTGTTATCAACGTTTTTTCTTCTCGCTCTATCGTAAACACGGTAATACATACAAGCGTCAAACTTGGTGTGATTATGGAGCAAACTGTACAGTATAACAACAAATAATAAAAACCGGCCATGTGTGAGTTGTCATAAGCATTAGCATATGCTCACGACTATATTCCCCGAGGGGGTAGTCAGAGATATTCTGAAACCTCAGAACATCCACGTTTCACCAGTAGTACCGAAACTCTGTCCAGTGTGACGGGGGGTGAGCCCGTCGCCACTTGTAATGGACAGTGGGTAACAATGCATGCCTCGAAATTGAAGCACTCATGTTTCCTCACAATGTTTTCCTTCACCGAAAAGCCAGTGGTTTTACAAATCGTACATTCTCTAAAATAATTTAAAAGGATTGTAAAGATATCAGTCCCTTGTACCTTGAGCTTTGTAGCGTCTGGTGGCATCATAATCAGCCTTTCTTTGTCCACTACTGAACACAGGTCTCTACCAAGGCGTCAATCAATTAAGAAATGATACGCAGAATTACGGGAGTATAGTATATTGTGGGTCGGAGATCGTCCGCCAAGAGTAAGAGGCCTAATCCTAGATTACAATAGCTTATATATTAATTAGAAACTACTTTAATGTTAACTAAGCATCGGACGCTGGCCCAGATTAAGAGGCAAAGGTGAAAAGTGGTGTCGTGTGCATCAGCAGTTCCAAGCACAATTGATCTTGTGCATTTACATTCAATTTTACACCTTATCACTAAACGAGACAGCCTATAATTGCGAAATAATAACTTCGAACTTAGAACGTTTGGGGTTCACACGAGACTACTTTTCATGATTTTTAACATTCAAAATTAGAATCTAAAGTTATGGGGAATAAAATCCAAAGTAGCGGATTTCATGTTACCTCGCCCCCCGCAAAAAGTGACAGAAATGTTTGTTAGTAGAATTACACGCGTAACCAGTCCACATATAAATAGTCAAAGGCAGTTCCGTAGTGATCTACTTTACTTGAACTGGAAGTCGGATGCTGCAGCATCATCCTTAACTCGCTTCCGTCTTCCGAATCCGTGCTTTACTCCATTACGTTCTAGCAGTGGATTGATTTGATTCTTCTAGCATTATGCAGAGGAGTGACAAATGGCCAGAAGATTACGATCCTGATGCTCCAAAGAGTCGTCCAGGATCCAGGAGGAACTCCGCCTCACTCACGAGGAGAAGCAGCACCAAGAAGGAGAAGGAAGGGAAGAAGAAGTCGCCTCTGAACTCAAGTCCTAGCTCGAGTAATTCCACTCCGAAGGTTGTTGTGAAGCCACAAAATTTGGACTTTATTGTTACTGGGAAGCAGATTTTCAAAAGGTATTTGGGTTTTTCTATCTACTTTGACTAATTATTATAAGGACTAGCCTTGCGGTAGCATTTCCCCTCTGCCACGGTATAAGCACAATTGATCTTGTGCATTTACATTGAATTTTACACCTTATCACTAAACGAGACAGCCTATAATTGCGAAATAATAACATCGAACTTAGAACGTTTGGGGTTCACACGAGACTACTTTTCATGATTTTTAACATTCAAAATTAGAATCTAAAATTATGGGGAATAAAATACAAAGTTGCGGATTTCATGTTACCTCGCCCCCCGCAAAAAGTGGCAGAAATGTTTGTTAGTAGAATTACACGCGTAGCCAGTCCACATATAAATAGTCAAAGTCTGTGTATTAGAATCAAATGTTTTCGCACTGACAACATGCCACGTACCAATGAGTTTTTCTAACTTATGTACGTAATACCGACTGCTCTCAAACGGTGAAGGAAAACATCGTGAGGAAATCTGCATACGCTGAAGAAGAAATTCTGAGGCGAAACGTGAAGTCTACCAATCCGCATTGTGCATGTTTTATACAGAAGATACGTGTGGCAGTGGCGGATAATCTATGTAACACAATATAAACCTTATAGTACGTAGCATAGCGTCGTTTTTGTCGTAAAGGAGAATCGCGCCCGCGCCTCCAGGTGACGTCGCCTGGAGGCGCGGGCGTAATTCTCCAAACGACGCTATGCTACGTATTATAAGATTTATAATTGTGTTACTTTGACTATCCGCCACCGCCACACGTCTCTTCTGGTGGGTCACGGTGGGACGTGCATAGACTGATCATGACCCGCTTTGTATGGAAGTGAACGAACGGACAATGACGAATACACGTTTTACTTCAAGCACTATAACTTCGAAGTATGTCGCGATAAATGATTGAGACTAGTAGCATTTGACAGAGAAAGGAACGCGGTTCCTTATGGTTTGATATGAATTTTGATTCCGTGATGAAATAGATAGGTAAGTCGTCTGGGATTTTAGGACGTCTTAATTATTGTCGTTGCCGCTTATTGGGGAGCCACATTGGAAAATAGATTGAAAAAGACGGCCGACCGACACGAGGCTCGAACCATAAGCACCCGAATCGTGAGCCGGTTGTCTAGACCACTAGACCAACAAGACAATGATTGATATGGGCGAAATCTCTCACTACTCCAGCGCAGCGGTGAGGTGTAGCGCGAAATCGCTCCAATTTAGATACGAACCCAAATTTCAACACATAGTGCTACGAAACGTCACCGATAGATGTCGGAAGCTGTCTATCAGCGTTCCACTTAGTTTATACTAAGAGAACATAGCGTGGATTTACCAAAGGAATTTATTTACTACCACACCCTGGAATTTTGGTTTTTTAGTTGACATCACTATCTTGCCTCCACCAATACGCACTGGGCCCGCGTGGTGGAGTATTGGCCGACTCCCTCTCACCCTTATTCTGTGTCGAGAGAAGGTCTTGCCCCTGCAGTGGAATCCTACAGGCTACAACTTACTTTCCAGGACGGATCGCGCAAACTCCCTCCCAGTATCCTACCACCGTCGACCCTCATCAGACTCCACGAAGAAGAAGACGGATGCCAAGCGTGTGCCTGTCACCCCCCAGTCATCCCAGAGTCGTGAAACTTCTCTCGAAGATGACATGTCGTTGGATTTATCACAGGTGTGTTTTTTAGAGGTCTAGGTCCTAAAGGTGCACAACGAGAACCGCCGAGATTATATTCTGTCCTTAAAATTTGAGCTCATAGGTAGTATCCAGACCAAAGAGTACTTTATTATACCAGAAAATCCAGACCGAAGTTATGATCGCTGAAAAATACGCCGAATCTCTTCAGCGTTATGCCGTGTTGTTGCGTCAGAAGCTTATATCTTCTGTTTTTCCTGGTATTTTCGCTTGAGTTGAGAATCCTTGAAAAACCCTAATTCTTCTTCATTGTATGATATAATAATATCGTTGATTACTTTGTTCTTTGATCAAATATCAATATTTTTGCACTCCGGAATAACTGTATACGTCTTTGACTAATTATTATAAGGACTAGCCTTGCGATAGCATTTCCCCTCTGCCACGGTATAAGCACAATTGATCTTGTGCATTTACATTCAATTTTACACCTTATCACTTAACGAGACAGCCTATAATTGCGAAATAATAACTTCGAACTTAGAACGTTTGGGGTTCACACGAGACTACTTTTCATGATTTTTACCATTCAAAATTAGAATCTAAAGTTATGGGGAATAAAATCCAAAGTTGCGGATTTCATGTTACCTCGCCCCCCGCAAAAAGTGGCAGAAATGTTTGTTAGTAGAATTACACGCGTAACCAGTCCACATATAAATAGTCAAAGGTATACGTACCTATAACTACAAGTTCTATACAAACTAGCTTGACGACAGCAGCGCCAAAACGGAAATGTTGGAACTAAGTGCAAATTTCACTGTCGCATCCGTAGCTTGCTACATATCAGTAATCTGTGATCCACAGGCACAGAACATTATAAGAGGGGTTAGAAATGCAAAGTAGCGCTTTTGCTTCGGAGACGGCTGTCGCCACTTGTCTTCCCGCTCACGCTCTCTCGCTTGTGGTTTTATGCAAATCATTGCATAACCTGTGGCGACATGTTCCACGCCTAGCTTGCACTTCTAACCCCTCTTATAATGTTCTGTGGAGTATACGACATAATTTTTTAACACGGTCTACTCAGTAGACCGAGAAAAGACCACGGTCTTTCCAGTAGACCAACACTTTTTTGACACCAAAACTCAATAGGATTTCATCCTTTATCGATAAAAACTTTCTTATAGCAAATTTTACAGCGAAATTTTACTGTTTGTCAGTTTCCTTAATTTTTTATAACAGAAGTCTGTGTCCAGCCTTAGAACTCTTGTGGTGGGTGAAGAACGATGAAGGCTCGCCGACTGATCTATGTTTTCTCAACAAAGTTGTGTGCTTTGGGTCCAGCCTAGCTTGCACTTCTAACCCCTCTTATAATGTTCTGTGTCCACAGGTATCCGATTTCGAAGACACAATATCAAAATACGGGATCAAAAAGGCTCCTCTAGCGACATCAACGCCGAAGAAACACCACAAACCGCGTGGATCTCCCCATAGTTGTGTGCAAGCGCACAAGACCACAGACGCTTGTAGAAGAGAGAAGGGGAAAGAGAAGAGTAGAGATAGCACGATGTCGAGTAAGGGAGACAGCTATAGAAGTTCTCCTGTCAGTCACAGGTGAGTTCGTAGAGGGAGAAGTATTTATATTCACTCAATAAGAGATGCACATAGCCAGTAGGCCATTCCATGGTGTGGAGTATCGTTGGATAGGTCTTTTAATTATACAACGTGTTAATGAATACGCGCAAAACCTCATACACCCCAACTGATTTATGACAAAATAATTAGATTGAAACAGGCAAAAATGATTTGTTATCATTTCAGCAATGAATGAAAGCGCTAACGTGCTCATTATAAGAATCTTGTTTTAATGGTAAGTAGGGTGAGATTGCCCGAGCGGTGGGTTGAGGTCGAGTTCAGTAAATTTTAAATTTTAAAACCAAATATTTAATATAGTGAAAAATAATTCCTATGTTGAAACCATGATAATTCGATTCTGCTCTCGATTCCAAACAATCTGCTTTCTAGTTTTGCTTTAATTCATTAACACGTTGTATTGTGGGTGTGGGAAACCCATTTTTCTATTTAGGGATCCGTTAGCGAAATATTAAGCTTTAAAGTGAAAAATTTTATTAGAGACTCGTGACCCCGGTCCCTGCCATCTAAACAGTTGTTTCTGTTCACGGCAAAAATCACGGCAGTAGTGTATATAACGAAGTTAAAAGGAAAACTATCATCGCTAAGTTAGCTTTACAAGTTAACGAGTAATAGTCGATCAACTTGTAAAAGGTTCTTTTTAGACTTTATTAGCCGTTAAACCGTAGTATAAAACAAAAAGCCCCCTTCTATGTCCGTATATTGTGACGGGCAACTACGGAACCCTACACTGCGCGTGGCCCGACATGAAATGAAATGAAAATGAAAATTATTTATTTCTCCTCAGAGTAGGTAGGTACATTCCCAGTAAAATTTAAAACTAAACTATAATTAAACAACGAACTTAATATTACACATAATCAAATACAGTACAAATTAACTTTAACATTTTGGGTGGAATGTACATCGACTGTTACCAGGGGTCCTCAATACAGGCAAGGCTTGAAACTTGAGGAACCAATTACAATTTGTTTCTTTGACAATTTGGCTGCGTACAAGTAAGTGGGTACTTGGTGGTTATCTTAGTAATCAAATGTCCACACACTAATAACTATATAATAATACATAATAAATAAATAATAATAATAAATTAAATATATACGAGTCACTGCTGATTAATATGGTGATATTGGTGATAGGTGAAGGGATGATTTATACATAGATAGGTTCTTTAGATTGGCCGTGGCCAAAATGCGGTCTATGGTTACTACATGCACTTGGTCGGTTTTTATTTGCAGTTTTGAATGACCAGCAATTTTTTTTCGCAATTTCTACGTTGTCTTCTTTCCATAGTGAATGTTGTTCAATTTGATGGTCTGAAGCACCCATGAATACTGTATGATTAACGCATTATGCTTATTCATGGTCCTTCTTAATAAATATGCTGAAGGTTTTGTAGGGGATCATTAGTCCATCAACTTGAACAACTTTCTCTACAGGGGGCAAACAACGAAAGTGGGTACAAAAATCTGCTATTCCATACAAAACTGCAAAGCTTCTCGACCTGAATGTATGGGACAGCTGCTGATTCTTTTTCTGCGATTTAAATGTCTGTCGCGTCTATAGCGAAAGTTGGTGAAGGTTTGGTGATCTGAAGCACCCCTAAATTTATCCGTAACGCATTTAAGTTCACACCCTGTATAAATGTGGTCATATTATAATTCCCCAGGCACGCAGCGAGCACAGACCTGGACTATTCTTCAGTTTCCCCGGAGTATTCCGGACAATCATCCACGGAGATATCCCCCAGGACCTCGCTACAGACCCGGGACACTGACGTCACCGCCTCGCCGAGGAGCCAGGAGCTGCAGATGTCCAGGTGCATCACACACACATACCCACACCCACCCACCTACCCACACACAAACACCCACCCACCCACGCACCTACAACCACCCAGCTACACACAATTTACTTAACCGTTTCGTAACTGGAGGAACCCAAACTTAATATGTTTTGAAAATACTTTTTGGATTTTTAGAAAACAAGTGTCTGAAAGGTAATGGTGTAGTATATTTTTAGAACCGGCTCATGAAACCCTTTCATTTGATACCCCACACGATAGGTTTCAGAAGTTCATAACATTACATTTTTAAATCCCAAACAAAAAATTAATGACGTCATAACTAAGGGAAATATTTTTAAGAACTGCCGGTCAAAATAATTGTTCTGACCGAAAGTACAGGCTATCGATCGATTTGCGGCTTTTTATAGATTTTGGACTTGTAGGGCTACCATATCAGCGCAAAAAAATCATACTAAGCTATAGGACAACATTTTTTTTTTCGCGATTTCGATATTGGTCCCATAGAGAAAGTTGTTCAGTTTGATAGTTTGATCCTCCTTAAAAAACCGTCAGCATATTAATTTGAACCCTGTATAATATGGATTATGGAATAGCAATTTTTTTGCGGTACCTACGCGGGCATGTTGAGGGTAGAAGGCTTGTGCCCCAGCAGTGAGAATGATACCATCTAATGCAGATGATGATGAAGAAGATGATGATGATGATGATTATTATTATTATGTTGGTACATGAAAGATTGACGGGTCCACTGGGACCCGGTCCTTTGGGAGGCATACATGGGGCCGAAGCCAACACGAAGAGGCCTTTTTTGGTACCATTTATTCTAAATGTGAGATGGCTTGCACCTATCGAGGCCTATCCCTAAATACACCATGGAGATGCACTAGAAGATAATTCCCGACACATGCCGAACTATTGCCAGGAAGTGATAAATTTGTCTGGGCTATGGGAAAGGGATTCTGTGTACTGGATGACTGGGCTATGGAGTGAGATAACGGACGCCTGCTCTAGTTAAATATCTCACAAATTTAAAATCTAGCAGGCGGTGACTTGCCAACTCATTGAATGGGCCCCCCAAAAAGGCCGCTCGCAAGGAGCGACAAGGCGGCAACATGTACTGAGCGGCTAAGGTTGTAGAGAGGTGAGTCTGCGTGCGCCGGTTCCCGGTGCTAAGCGCACCAGTCAGCAGGTCCCGGCGTTATGACATTTTACACTTCCAACCTGGAGCATAGGTTCCGCTCTTGCAACTCCACTCCTGGCCGGCCGGTTAAGGCAAGACAGGAGGCGAGGGCCAAATCAATGCGGGCCCTCTGGAGAATCGGGTCCGTGATGTCGCCACGGCTCGCCACAAGCTGCCCTGCGGGCTTATTATTATTATTAGCCACATAACGCCGGGACCTGCTGACTGGTGCTCTTAGCACCGGGAACCGGCGCCCGCAGACTCACCTCTCTACAACCTTAGCTGCTCAGTAGATGTTGCCGCCTTGTCGCTCCTTACGAGCGGCCATTTTGGGGGGCCCATCAAATGAGTTGGCAAGTCACCGTCTGCCATTTTCGACAAACTAGAGACATTTGTTACGGCAGGCGTCCCGACTCACATCGCAATAACCCAGATTTCCCAGCCCACCCAGTTCACCCCCATAACCCGAGTAGTTTTTGTCCTTTCTACAATAGTCTCTGCACTAAACGTGGTATGTCTTCTGGTGAGTTTTCATAATGCATTCAGAGATAGACCACGGTTGGTGCATCCCATCTCATTTAGATAAGAGTGCCTCAAAGGGGCCTCTACGTGTTGGACCTGTGTCCCCACGCAAGCCTTCCAAAGGTCCGGGCTACTAGTCGAGGAAAAATAAGGTTTGAGATTGCATTAAAGACACTTTATTAAATGGTGTTTGAAATAATATTACTGTTAGTTTATAACATTTTTGTTGAGATTTCGTGGTTATATTGGCTCAGGAACCTGAGAAATACCTTAAAATCGATATAAATGTACGGGCAAGCTTATTTCGAAAGAGCATCCTAGCAAAAGAGACAGTTAATTATTACAAGGCAAATTTAATGTGTACAAACCAACAGTAAATAATTTAGTTTTGAGGTTATAATTTTTAAAGACTCACAAAATATTAAATATCTACTCAAATTTACGATAATAACCGGGGATTATTATTGTTTTAATCAAAGAGTATTGAATGAAGCCATCCTGTACAAAATCACCAGTTTTTCATTTTTTGTTCGTTCCTAAATTTAATGTTTTGTAAATGTCTTAATTATTCAATAATACACAATAAAAAATCGGGGATTATTGAGAATTTATGTTTTTCAGGGATGTATCTACTATATTCTAAATTATCACCAAAAGTGCAATTAATGCAACCTTCTCCATACAAAAATCCGTAGATTTCCCCGACTATACGGCCCGTGAAATGCCGTTAGAGTTATTATTATTATGATTTACGCTTGTTTCCCTTAGTTGCTGCTTCAACAGCACCTGGCATGACTACAGCGACGACAATACCAAAGTAGAGGACTACAAACGCGGTGAGAACGGAGAATGGAACAACTTCTGGGCAAATTACAACAATTCTGTGTCCAAAGTGCCCATGAAGACATATTATGATCAGTGCCCAACGCCGTACCGCACCGAGAACATCGATCTAGCTGACTTGGGTATGAAAAGTTCAATAAAACTGGTCAAGTGCGAGTCGGGCTTCACGCGGACCGCACCCCACCACACAACATATTGACTTACAATTTTTCTTTTCTTCTTTTTAGTTGGGACCGACTCACACTTGGCCGGTTTTTATTATTTGTTGTTATACTGTAGAGTTTGCTCTATAATCACACTAAGTTTGACGCTTGTATATTTTACCGTTTTTACGATAGAGCGAGAAGAAAAAATTTTGATAAAAACTATTTTGTATGAGGAAACTTAATTTTTAACTTTTTGACATTTTTATTATTTGTTAACAAATCCGCCGTCATAACGCATTTTCTGTGAACATTTCAACTGTCTAGCTATTACGGTTCAAAAGTTTCAGCCCTAAATAGAGGACGGACGGACGGAGGGACAACGTAGGCTTAGTAATAGGGTACCGTTTTCACCCTTTGGCTACGACATTCTAAAAATGATTAGTTTCAAAACATACTACTAGCGCCATCTAGTTTCATTTTGTGTAAGCATATGCTCTCGACTATAGTTCGTCCGCGATAGCTCTGTGATTTTGACAGGCGGTTTTAGAGATTTTATTTTACTTTTTCAAGCTGTTTGAGCTGTTAAAACTTTGTGATACAATAAAAACATATGAGATTAATTAACATTTTAACATAAAATCGCTTAGAGTAGGTTACACAATGCTAATTTGCTAAGATATTTTTACCAGGCCATTGAAAATTTAGTCAGAAATAGTTGAAATAGTCAACTCCATTAAACTGTTAAAATTTATAAATGTTTTCAATATAATGTTCCAGATTTCTCGACCGACGGTTCCAGAAAGAGATCGCCGGAAAATGTGAAAAATATCAATAAGATTATAAGAACAGAAGGATTACATCTCACACCGCGCGAAACTCAAAATATAATTAAATGCGCCCACATTCTTGGAAACGTTTTAACCAAAGCAATCGAAAGGCGATCACAGGTAATGTACCATATTCTGGCAGATAAATATGTTGAATACAATTCAATTCAATTCCATTCCATTCTATTCTATTCTGCAGGAAAAAGATATCGACGAAGAAAAAGTACAAGAGTTGAAAATTGAAAAACCGGATCCAGAAGTTGAAATTAAAAAGAAAACGATGACATTAGAACTGAAAGAGACAAGTATACCTCTAGAAGTGAAGGAGGAAAAGAGAAGCGAGACAGTGACGACGCAAACTGACATTTCGCTGCCAAACACGAAAAGCGCGCCGAGAATTTTCGAGAAGATTCTGAGGCAATTATCGAAGAGTTCTTTAGAAGAGACTTTGGAGAAGATTGCTGCTGAAAATGCAAAGAAGGAAACAGAAGATAAGAAGGACTGTAAAGAAGGAGCGCCCCATTAAGAGAAGTTAATTCCGAATGCGTAAATGCGCGCTGCATAGAAACGAAGTCTGGTGAAATTTTCAATACTAACCAATTAAAGTCAATTTTACTTTATTGCACACCAAAACAGAACATACATTTGTCAGATAAATACAGATACTTAAAGAATTAAAAGTAGGTACAAATAAGGCGGCCTTATCGCTAAAAAGCGATTTCTTCCAGACAACCTTAGGGTAGAGGAATTAACAAACGAAAAAATAGGAAGGCTAATTATAATTAAAGTCAATGAAATTTTGTAGAAACATTCTAGAAACAAATCTCTATGCTTGTATCGTGTCCGATTTTCGTTAAAACATACAGTTTCAATGCTAGGATTAATTTAAGATTTGTATGGAAATCTTTGAGGCACTGCAACTTTAAAACTAAACATTTTAACGAAAATCTGACATGATACACGCATAGAGATTACTTTCTAGATTGTTTCTACAAAATTTCACTGACTTTAATTGGTTAGTATTGGAAATATAACCAGACTTCGTTTGTATGGAGCGCGCGTGTGAAAAACTCCCTCTCATTAGTGGACCGAACAACTATACTCTATTTCAAATAGCAACGAAATTTTAAGGCTATTTTGCATTACAGAAACAGAGAATTGAACCACTTCCTCTCACTTATTCTTAGAACAGCTTTAGTAACGTCCAAGATATGTCGGATAGTATCTCTTTTTGATAAATAAATTATATTTGCAAATCATAATTGTCCAGAAATCTATACAACGTGTTAATGAATAAGCGCAAAACCTCATACACCCCAACTAATTTATAACAAAATAATTAGATTGAAACAATAATTTCATTATTTTGATAGTTAACATTTTAAGTTATTCGCATTTTAAGTTTTTAGGCAAAAATGATTTTTATCATTTCAGCAATGAATGAAAGCGCTAGTGTGCCTCCAAAACAACAAGCTTTTTCAAATTATTTTTAACAGTAGCCTATAAAGTAGCCGTTCCTAAAAAAACAGGATTTCTCTGAAATATCTAAAAAATAATAAATGAACAAAATCTTTCAATTCTTTTCTATACCTATACTCCATTCAAAATAGCAACGAAGTTTTAATGCTATTTTGAATTACATAAACAGAGATTTGAAACACTTCCTCTCACTTATTCTTAGAACAGTTTTAGTAACGTCCAAGATATATCGGATAGTATATGTATCCAATAAATTAATTACATTTGGTAATCAGAATTGGCCAGAAACGTCCTTATGAAGTATAGTATAACTATAATTTCAGCTAATCTCATTCTATGTATCTGCGTGGGTTATAACTATTGTATTTTTGTTTTCAAATGAGATTAGAATAATGATTTATAATTTTTCTAGTCAGACTGAGCCGACCTTATAATTAAGAGGATATAATTCGGAGAGCGCTCCATACAAACGTACTATGGTGATATTTTCAATGCTAACCAATTAAACTCAATGAAAATTTTCATCAATCATCAATCTAAAAATAAATTTCTATGCTTGTATAGAGTCCGATTTCCGTTAAAATGTATAGTTTTAATGTTACAGTGCCTCAAAGATTTCCATACAAATCTTAAATTAATCCTAGCATTGAAACTGTATATTTTAACGAAAATCTGACTCCATACAAGCATAGATATTTGTTTCAAGATTGTTTCAGCAAATTTTCATTGACTTTAATTGGTTAGTATTTAAAATATCACCCATAGTACGTTTGTATGGAGCGCGCCCCGAATTATATCCCCTTCATAATAATTAATTAATAAAAATTAAGTCTATAATCCGTGTTATGAGTGTAAAATGTTTATCAAAGAATAAAATTATTATTATCCGTGTTCTAAACATATTTTTTAATTACATTTCCTTTTTTTTTATTGTTTTGTACAAGCGGTGCATTCCGATTCATAAAAACAGTGCTGTGAGCGATTACAGCGCTAACACCCGTTCCATTTGCGTTAGCGCGCCTACAGCACTGATAGCGTTCTACCAATTCGGAACGCTAGATATCGCGCTCACACCGTTCACACCACAACATTCAAATATTCACATTATTTTCTTCATCACTAATCGTTATTAAACTTTTATTCGTCTTTTTTAGAACATAATCAAACCCAGTACTACTAAAGAAACCTAAATCGAGACCTAAACAAACCAAAAATATACGGCAGCAAAACTGTCAAGCGTTATTTTTGAAAATTCGCTCAAAAATTTACTAGAACAAAACTATCAAACGTCACTTTTGACAACTCGCTCACAGTGCTAACGCTACGAACCGTGAGCACTGTTATTGCAAGATGGCGTCGGTAGTGATGTCATGAATGACGTCACATTTTCGATTGTGGACGCGCTCACGTCAAATCGGAACGACATTTATCGCGATCACAGCGCTGTCGGCGTAATTCGGGACGCACCGAAGGTGTTACGCCAGAAATGACGCAAAACCGCCAAGAGTCGCGAAATAGTATCAGGAGGGCTGACTCCAAATAGGGAACTAGCCAGGAGATTGATTGATTGACAAGATGTTACAAAAATAAAAATTTAAGGGGTTGGTTTAGACTGGTTGGTTCTTTCTTGGGCGGATTATGACATGCTTAAATACATCCTCTTATTCAACGTCGGGTAACGAGTTTTATCAAATGTTTAAATTGTAGGACTAGGTAATTAAACTATGAAGCGACAAAAATGTTACACTTTTTTTAAACACCCTGTATAGAAGTGCCAATTTTTGTCTATTGATACGAAAAAAAGAAAAGATTGTTTTTAAAAACAAATTCTTGTGGCCAGAAATATAGGGTCCTTAATATGCTGACACTTTTTAAAGGGGATGATCAGACCATCAAACTGAACAACTTTCACTATGGGACCAATACCGGAATCGCGAAAAAAAATCGAATGTTCCATACTAAACTACAAATCTACTCATGCTAAGTGTATGGGACAGCAGATTTTATTTTTTGCGATTTCGATGTTGGTCCCATAGTGAAAGTTGTTCAGTTTTATGGTCTTAAGGGCCTATGTCGAAAAATAATTGAAGCGAAATGGGCGTGTGATAGCTTATTGCTTGATGCGAGAGAAAGAGACAGGGCGGCGCGCGCGCCTGAAACGACGCAAGCATAAAACAAACTTTATTTAATTGTAATTGTACTATTTATGTAAGTTCAATTCTGCTCTAATCCAAATTTATAAAAAATCTATCTCTTTTTTTAAATCAAGCCTCTTGTTTCTAATATTCACCGTTTAGCACTCCCAAGCGTTTATCGATAAAGACGGAGGCTACTTTGGCTTGTTTTTCTATCGAGAAAATGTGTCTTAATCGTGTTTTGGCTCTAATCAAAACTTCAATTATATGTTCAATTTACACATATCCGCAAATCATACTCCTACTGTTAGTAGTTCATGAGATATGATGCTTTGAAGAATCCTATTTTTTTCACATAGCCTCTTAACAACTCCCTTAAAAGTTTTAAATGTTTATTTTTACGTTTGTAACACCTTGTACTTATTTCTGTAGAGTAGAAAAAAATGATACAAAAACTTATATTTTTATAATTTATTCAACTTACAAAAACTACATTTTACAAATTATATTCTAAACATATTTAAAGTTAAAATTAAACATAATATATTATTTTATTTACTAGAATGTGACCGAATTATTTCGCATGCCAACGAATTTTATTACCTAACATCAGACATAAGCGCCATATCGAGGATTTTCACCGCTCAGTGGCGCCCTCATTCCAAAATTTAAGATTTCTTAAAAAAAGCTAAAATAAAAATGTTCGGTCCTAATTTTATCCAAAAGTATAAAAGCTATTTATACACAACCTAGCAAATACTGAAACGGTGAACTCAGACCATCAAACTGAACAACTTTTACTATGGAGCCTATCTCAGGAAACGCGAAAAAAATCAGCTATCCCATTTGAGTCGGGTAACAGCAGATTTTTTCGCGTTTCCTGAGGTAGGCTCCATAGTAAAAGTTGTTCAGTTTGATGGTCTGAGTTCACCCTTTCAGTATTTCTTAGGCTGTCACTTACACCCTGTATACAATACTGTTATAGGTTCGAAACATTCTCCTCTTTTAAGAAAATCTAAATAAATAGTAATAGTGGTAGTTTTTAGTCAACTTAAAAATTTCTATAAAACCTATAAGAGTCTTATAATTGTTTATAAGAATAGCTTAGCAAGTAACTGTTTTATTTTAGGTTTTTCTCCATGAGGACGTTACTGAACAGTTTAAACCATGAAAACTAATGTCATCTCACTCACACTTCTGAAAGTGCCCATTTGAATAAGCTACGATAATTAAATAGCGCTCATACTGAAGATATTTCATTGAAATCGTATCAACTTATTATAAATTTAGTACGAAAAAAACAGTGCATAAAATTTTATAGAGGTCAATGCGTGTCAAAAAATCTACTCTTAGAATGAGTTTGAAATGGTAATAGCGAATCTTGAGAATCTCAACAACGCCATCTAGTAGCATTTTCAACAACTAAAAATATTGTTAATAAAAACGAAATCGAATAATTTCGGTTAATTAAAAAAGAAATTACGAAATAAAAATTTTGTTTAATATTTTTCAAAAAAATATGGACATTTTAACCATTGACGGAAAGACAGTCTTATAATAATATTTTTGTAGTTTCACCGTAACATAATATTAATATATTTTAAAGTAGTTTTAAGTAGTTTTAAACTTAAATTAATTCTCTTTTTAATTATTTACAATAAAGAATAATAAGCGTAAATTTCACGAGACATTTTTTTTTAACTCGGAAAAATCTCAGAATGTTTTTTTTATCTTTTTGAGAAAATTTTGATAAAAAAAATATTTTTTACGTTTTTTAGTAAGTTTTGCAATTTAATTTAGAATTTTAGGACGAGAAATGGAAAAAAGTAAGAAAAAAGAAAAGGTTTAATATCAAATTTTTTCTCAAATAGTAAAAAACTATAAAACTTATACCATAGAATATATGAAATTATTCTTAAAAAGTCATAATTTTTTTTTGTTTATATAAAACTCTTTACTAAACTTATTTTAATAACCGTTACAAGCGTATTAATAATATTGCCTTTTATAAAAGAAATTATTTGCCTTTTGTATACAATTTTGAAAGCTACGCGAATTTGTTTTTTAATTTTTGTGTAAAAGAAAAAAAAAATCTTTTTTTTAAATTGACTTACACAGAAATAGTGAAATAAAAAAGAAAAAATATTATACAGAGTCCCTCTTAATATACTGACACTTTTTTGAGGATGATCAGACCATCAAACTGTACAACTTTCTGTATGGGACAACATCGAAATAGCGAAAAAAAATCAGCTGTCCCATACATTTGGCTCCAGTAGGTTTGGAGTTTTGTATGGAACAGCTGATTTTTATTTCGCGATTTCGATGTTGGTGCCATAGAGAAAGTTGTTCAGTTTGACGGTCTGATCATCCCCTTAAAAAGTGTCAGCATATTAAGAACGACCCTGTATAATTATTTAGTTACTGGCAATCCCGAAACGGAATAAGTCGCAATTATATGAAAATACACAAAAGACAAAATTACCTAACTTTTTAATATACAGGCTGCTTTCTTCACCACAATCTGTATTATTATTAAAACTAAAAAATTATGTACAAAATTAAGTTTAAAAAAAAAACTTAAAGTTAAACATTATCTTGGGTTTTACACGGCACTCAGAAAAGATTTTTAAAGCTTTCATAGACCTTTACGTGAAAAAATCAAAATTATAGTCTTGTTCCATTGAAAATGTCTTAAAGTTTACACATAAACCTAACCTCAAAATTGAAAATGTAAAGATATTATTGATGTAATATGCATTAGCTGGTTATTAGTTAGGACATTGCAGACCGAATCACCTGAGTGTCTGAAAGAAAGATGATTCCGTGCTTCAGATGGCACGTTAAGCCGTTGGTCCCGGCTACTATCTCTGGTGGTAGTAGTCGTTACATAAAAATCACGTCAGAGGCCGTAAGGCGGTCTGAAACGCCTGGACGCCTAGCATAGCATAGCATATGCTCACGACTATATTCCCCAAGGGGGTAGTCAGAGATATTCTGAAACCTCAGAACATCCACGTTTCACCAGTAGTACCGAAACTCTGTCCAGTGTGACGGGGTGTGAGCCCGTCTCCACTTGTAATGGACAGTGGGTACAATACATGCCTCGATATTGAAGCATGCAGGTTTTCTCACGATGTTTTCCTTCACCGAAAAGCCAGTGGTGTTACAAATCGTACATAAATTCCGAAAAATTCATTGGTACGAGTCGGTCTGGACGGGGATCGAACCATCGCCTCCTGCACGGCAGGCAAGGTTACTCACCACTGGACCACCACGGCTTTTGTATAGATTCTCCCTCTGCCTCTGATTTTTAGATTTTTCAGTCAGTGCGAAAACAGTAAATGCATTCTACTTGTCAAACTGAACAACTTTTACTATGGAGCTAACTCAGAGGAAGGATCTCCATAGAGTCCGCATAAATTTACGATTGTAGTTAGTCTCTTTTGTCTTATGACGTTCCTTTAATAGTAGAAGGAGATGGAACTATAGATATTTGTTTATGCGGCTGTCCACTTTTTTTTGAGCTAGTGTGTGTGAAAAGTGACCGTAAACATAAGGCCATAATATGTCACTTGGTGCCTTTTGTCCATACTACTTGACACCACACACTCAAACCTAAACGTCAAAAGGACACTTTACAATTGGTATGGCTCACTCTATTAGGTATAATCTCTTTGGGAGCTAACTTCAAAATGGCGACAAAATTATATATTTTATTTTTTACTTTAACACGTAAAGGCTTCGAAGATGAAATTTGAAATTAAATGGCATGAAGAAACCATTAAAATTTCAAATTTTTGAGAAATATATTCTAGGGTACTTAATTTAAAAAAAAACATACAATACACACATTAAAAACCTCAATATTTCAAGTCGGTTAAGAATAATATTTACATTATTTTCAATCTATACAGGGTCCAACTTAATATGTTGACAGTTTTTAAGGGGATGATCAGACCATCAAACTGAACAACTTTCTCTATGGGACCAATGTCGAAATCGCGAAAAAAATATCAGCTGTCAGCTGAATTGGGTCGAGTAAGATTTCAGTTTAGTATGGAACAGCAAATTTTTTTTCGCGATTTCGACATTTTTCCCATAGAGAAAGTTGTTCAGTTTGATGGTCTGATCATCCCCTTTAAAAAGTGTCAGCATATTAAGGACCCTATATTTCTGGCCACAAGAATTTGCTTTTTAAAACAATCTATTCTTTTTTTCATAAAAATAGAAAAAATTGACACTTCTATACAGGATGTTCAAAAAGTGTAACATTTTTGTCGCTTCATAGTTTAATTACCTAGTCCTACAATTTAAACATTTGATAAAACTCGTTACCCGACGTCGAATAAGAGGATGATGTATTTAAGCATGTCATAATCCGCCCAAGAAAGATATAAATCAATGGAAATATTATAATACTTTTCGAATACAGGGCTGCAATCGCGATAAATATTCGGTGATTGAATCGTTATTAGACTACGTACGAACCATAACTTTTGGTATTGCGCTAATCGCGGTACAGCTCATGACAGTCGTTAGAGCCGTTTTGACAGATCGCTCAGACGTTAAAGGCTGTCAGTTACATAGTTTAGAGCGATGCTGAATTCAGCACAGTTGAATAGTAATTGGATTGCAATGTGATTAGAACTGAAATTGGATAAGAATAGAACTTCGATGTTTTAACTGAGCCGAGTGACAGCCTAGCAAATACTGAAACGGTGAACTCAGACCATCAAACTGGACAACTTTCACTATGGAGCCTACTTCTGCACGTCTAGCATGATTTCTCTACACGCGCGCGACTCTGCTTTTTTCCATACTACAAGTCGCGGCAAGCGCGGCTTGCGTTCTCCGAAAAGCGCGGGAACTGGTTATTTTATATGCTGCGAAGGCGCGTCGCGCGCGTGTAGAGAAAAAAAAAGAGAAATCATACTAGACGTGCAGGAGTCGCGAAAAAAATCAGCTGTTCCATACAAAACTGCAGTACCCCACCCGACTCAAATGTATGAGCCAGCTGTTCGCGTTTCCTGAGGTAGGCTCCATAGTGAAAGTTGTTCAGTTGATGGTCTGAGTTCACCGTTTTAGTATTTGCTAGGCTGTCACTTACATCCTGTATATTTAAAAAAGAAAAATATACAACGTGTTAATGAATTAACGCAAAACTAGAAAGTAGTTTGTTTAGAATCGAGAGCAGAATCGAATTATCATGTTTTCAACATAGGAATTTTTTTCAAAATATTGTAATAATTAGTATGTAAAATTTAAAATTTACTGAACTCGATCTCGACCCCGGTCACGGGCACACTCACCCTACTTACTACCAAAACGAGATTCTTAAAATGTGTCCATGAACACGCTAGCGCTTTCATTCATTGCTGAAATGATAAAAAATCTTTTTTGCCTCAAAACTTAAAATGTGAATAACTTTAAAATTTAACTATCAAAATAATGAAATTATTGTTACAATCGAATTATTTGGTTATAAATCAGTTGGGGTGTATTAGGTTTTGCGCTTATTCATTAACACGTTGTATACAGTCACTACCATTTTCACTCAATAAATGTGTCGATTCTAGGATTTCCATTGATTCATCCATCCAAAGGGAGATGACGTCATGGCACTATAAATACAATATGGCCGCCACGGTAAACGAGTTAGTAATTTTAAATTATTTATTTAACGAAATGCCTAATATTGCGTAGGAAACTAGAAATAATGGCATAATATAAATTAGAGGTGGGATATATAGGGTCCTTAATATGCTGACACTTTTATAAGAGGCTGATCAGACCATTCTGAATAACTCTCTATGGCACCAACATCGAAATCGCGAAAAAAAATCAACTGTTTCATACAAAACTGCAAACCTACTCGAGCCAAATGTATTGGACAGCTGATTTTTTTTCGCGATTTCGATTTTGTATGTATGTATGTATTTGCTCACGACTATATTCCCCGAAGGGGTAGTCAGAGATGTTCTAAAATCTCAGAGCATCCGCGTTTCACCAGTAGTACCGAAACTCTGTCCAGTGTGACGGGGGGTGAGCCCGTCGCCACTTATAATGGACAGTGGGTACAATACATGCCTCGAAATTGGAGCATGCAGGTTTCCTCACGATGTTTTCCTTCACTGAAAAGCCAGTGGTGTTACAAATCGTACATAAATTCCGAAAAACTCATTGGTACGAGTCGGCCTGGACGGGGATCGAACCATCGCCTCCTGCACGGCAGGCAAGGTTACTCGCCACTGGACCACCACGGCTTCGATTTTGGTTCCATAGAGAAAGTTGTTCAGTTTGATGGTCTGATCATCCTTTTAAAAAACTGTCAGCATATTAAGTTCGACCCTGTATGTTTTAAAACTAACCTAGTTTTTGTACTAATAACTTATTTTTAATATGGCAATGATTTTTTTGTATTTACACTTAAACTAACGAATAAGCTAAGCGTATTGAATGAAGATTGCTCGGATATTTTTTAGTTTTAAAAGTCGTTGGGACTTCAATAATATTAATGCAAATTTTGAATATTTTTTCTTCTGACAACGTCAAAATCAAAATTTTTATATCTTTTAAGAAAATCTTGGTATAAGAGGGGCTAGAAATGCAAATTAGCGCTTTTGTTTCGGAGACGGCTGTCGCCATTTGTCTTCTCGCTCACGCTGCTATAATTACTCATGCCCTCTCGCTCGCACCACGCCGCGTGGCTTATGTTGTTATGCAAATCATTGCATAACCTGTGGCGACACGTTCCACGCCTACTTTGCACTTCTAACCCCTCTTATAATGTTCTGTGGAGTATACGACATAATTTTTTAACACGGTCTACTCAGTAGACCGAGAAAAGACCACGGTCTTTCCAGTAGACCAACACTTTTTTGACACCAAAACTCAATAGGATTTCATCCTTTATCGATAAAAACTTTCTTATAGCAAATTTTACAGCGAAATTTTACTGTTTGTCAGTTTCCTTAATTGTTTTATAACAGAAGTCTGTGTCCAGCCTTAGAACTCTTGTGGTGGGTGAAGAACGATGAAGGCTCTCCGACTGATCTATGTTTTCTCAACAAAGTTGTGTGCTTTGGGTCCAGCATGGCCGTGTACCCAACTGGGGTACATAATTCTGGGTACTTTTGATAGAAAGTACTGTAACCTTTGTCTAGGAGATATATTTCAGGGTAGTTCAGATGTGGATAGTTCTCCATGTTCTTGGATCGGTCTGAGGAGCGAAGGTAGCGGTATCTGAAAAGAGGATGATTTTATATTAGTATTTTGTCGATTATAACTGGCGAAATTTGAATGGCCAAATATTTTGAGTGATCAATTTTGAGCGCTTTCGTGCTTCGAAAGATAGGTTTAAGCAATTGGTATTTATTTATCAGCATGCAGGTTTCCTCACGATGTTTTCCTTCACCAAAAACCAGTGGTGTTACAAATCGTACATAAATTCCGAAAAACTCATTGCTACGAGTCGACCTGGACGGGGATCGAACCATTGCACGGCAGACAAGGTTACTTAAACATCGTGAGGAAACCTGCATGCTTCAATTTCGAGGCATGTATTGTACCTACTGTCCATTATGTGGCAACGGGCTCACACCCCGTCACACTAGACAGAGTTTCGGTACTACTGGTGAAACGTGGATGTTCTGAGGTTTCAGAATATCTCTTGACTACCACCTCGGGGAATATAGTCATGAGCATATGCTATTCTATGCTTTGGTTTGTGTAGTTTAGTCTCGGACACTTTTTTTCGAGAATTTTGTACTAGACCCGACGTCCATTTTACGTCAATGTATGCTATGCTAAGATGACTTACAGCTTAGGCCCTCTCTCCAGAGAGAATTCGCAGTGGAACACAAGTATGCTTCTCTTGGCTCCACCGGGCCGATGCTCCAGCGGTCTGTTGAGTAGCGCTTGCACTTGAGCCGGGGTATACAGGTTCAATGCTCCGGGAATGTGTCCGCCTTCGAACTCGTACGGGTAGCGACAGTCTATCACCTGCGGGGTAGGTTTAGTATTGAGTGATGATGGACTAAGGCATGTTGATATGATTTAAATCGAGATTAAAATCAAGTTTTTTTTTTACCCGACTGCGCCAGAAGGAGGGTCATGTTTATCGAGCGTATGTATGTATGTTTGTATGTCTATTTCTTTGGCACGGCCTACATCCTAAACGGCTTGATGGATTTTAACGTATGAGGTGTAACTCAGTTATTAATTAAAAATAAACACCGATTTAAATCAATTAAATTCTATTTTTTTTATTTTTATCAACCCTGCTAAGGTATAAAGTGCGGCACAGGTCCGGCACTCTATAGAACGTTTTTGAATTTCGAAATGGTGTCTGCACATGCGCACTTTGTGCAAACCGTCTATGACATTGCGTTTTGGGTTGAAAGCCACGCTTTGCATTTAACGTCATCGACATTTCAATACATTTAATTGTTCGTTCAATTATTAAAAATAGTATTTGAGCTAAAGAATTACTGAAAATGTGAATTTAGCGTTATTTTCAGTTTTTTATGCACAGAAAAGACTCAATTTTATGTAGTCAAATCCAACGGGTGCGCCTCGAGACTGCATTCCCTTGCTCCCCTAAAGTATCCCCAGAAAATGTGTAGGGTCCCGTTTAAAACCTAATAAACGAATACATACCTGATAATCCCCTATGGTATCTTGGAACTCCCCCCTCAACAGGCAGGCCAGGGTGTCAGGGGATATAGACTTGAGGTCCGGATGGTCACCCCCAGAGAGAGGCAGCACGTATGGAAGAGAGAAGTCACCTATCAGGTCCGGTTCCACGGCCGCTGTGGATGAAGGAAAATGTTGATTATAGGTTTTAATTTTTTTAGTTAATTTGTACTTGTTGTATGGAAAAACTAGTTTTTTAGTGAGAAGACCATCTTATTTTGTCTTTGTTTTGCTGCTTATGTTTTAGTGCAAAATAATGTATAATTTGATCATTTTACTATTATACTCCATTTCAAATAGCCACGAAATTTTATAGCTATTTTGAATTACAGAAACAGAGATTTGAAACACTTTCTCTCACTTATTCTTAGAACAGCTTTAGTAACGTCCCAGATATGTCGGATAGTATACCTTTCTGCTAAATAAATTATATTTGCAAATCAGAATTGGAAAGAAAGCTATATAGGAATCGAAAAAACCTTTGAATAGAATTAACACGACAAAAAGACACCTTAAACATATTTTATACAGTCCCACTGCTGGGAAAAACCTCCTCCAAATATCTAGAAAAATCGGACCAATCCTTCAATAAGGTATTCAAATCAACATAAAGTCATAATAAGAAGGGATTTGATTATGATAGTAAAATGATCAAGTCTCTAGAAGGGTAGGATATGATAGTTGAATGAACAAGACATAAGAAGGGACTTGATACATACATAAGCTCACGCCATTGTCCCATGGGGGTAGGCAGAGACCACGGACCGCCACACGCTACGACTCTGACACACCTCTTTAGCCTCATTCACATTCATACATCTTTTCATGCACTTCCATCGATTGAGGGTGCTACGCACTTGTCCTTTTCGGAAAAGATTATTGATTTGATCATGGTATACGGTATGGACTTGATTATGATATTAAAATAAACAAATACTCACATCTAGCCAAAGCGGACATTATAGACGCATGGTTTTCTGAGAACGCTCGCTGCAGCACCGGCCTCGTTGGCTTCAGTACCTCAGGACTTGCACAATTCGACTTCCTTCTCTTATTAGAAACATTCTCCATCTCTTCCAGTTCACTCCGCTTCTGAGATCGCTTCGATGGACTCTCTTGTTTTGAAAATAGAGATAGTTTTGCTTTGGGTTCCGGGTTAAAGCTCAAACTACGATGCAACGATGGTCGTTTCATAAAGTTCCTATCCGTAATAATGTTACTCTTAATTTGACCGGATAGTAGCTCGTTGAAATTTGCCATTTTTGGAGAATTAGAAGCATCTTCGAGGTCCAAAAACGGCTCTTCCAGTTCAGATATGAACCCGCTTTCCATTGACGTTGTACTATCGGAGGTAAACAGCCTAAGTTGACTCGAACACGGAGATGAAGTCATGGAACCGATGCTCGAATCGCTCCGTTCGTGCCTCAACGGATTCTTAGTCGGTGTCTCATTGAATTTCAACGATTTCTTCACAGAGAAACTTGATGTCGGCTTTTTTAGAGCTGGTGATGTGAATTCGAAAGTCTCATCCTCGAAATTAAGCATGCGATTAGCGTTGTTAGGTCTGTTGAAGGACGTGGATTGCTCGTTTTCAGCTAACGGAGCACCAAAGACGAAATTTCTTGAATTAACTTTCCTAGACGTTGATGATCTGCCTCTAGAGATAATATTAGGGCTGTCCGTAGATATGATTTCGTATTTAGTGCATTGATCGAAATTGTCAGCGTCGAATTCGTCTTCCAAATTGTGGAGCGTCTCAAATTCGAGATCTATATCTGTGTCGATGTCTTTCTCTGGTACAAACATGTCTTGTTTCATATCTTTTTCTGTTCCAAAGGAGGTCGTTTGGAGAGCATCGGTGAAGGATAACTGGAATTGAGAAAGAGATAATTAAGATATAGTTGATGGTATGAGAGCTCAGTTGGTACTGAATTTGGCTACTGTGCCAAGTGTAGCAGGTTCAAATCCGCATTTTGTAAGGTGAAAATTAATATATGTACCGAAATCTTGACGGTTTTTTAAGAGGATGATAAGACCATCAAACTGAACAACTTTCTCTATAGGACTAAAACGAAATCGCGAAATGAATATCAGCTGTCCCATACATACGGTCGAATAGGTTTGCAGTTTAGAATAGAACAGCAGATTTCTTTTTTGCGGACATGTTTGCTCCCATAGTAAAAGTTGTTCAGTTTGATGTAGCTAGACTCTTAGTTTAAAAGGATGCTAATGACATCAATTTCACCCTGCAAATTTTTATTACTTTTTAATTTGGGTCTTGCAATATATCTGAGTATGAATATAATGTAGTTTTATTTATTTTACATCCTGAAAAAACGAAAACCAAAAAAAACAACACTCACCTTAGTCGAAGACCAATTCCTAATGCTCCGGCACGACTGAAAGCTGTCTCCAAAACTGCAATCTCTCGTCTCTTCCTCGACATCAAGTTTAACAAAAGTTTCACTAATCATCGCTTCATTCTCCTTATTTGCCTTAAACCGCGATCTCTCCTCAAATATCTTAGAAATCTTCGTTGATCGCTTAACAGTTCTACTCGTTAACGGAGATAAAGAATTTCTATCGATCAACGGAGATATTTTCCGCTCTGTTAACGGTGACGGTTTCAGTCGTTCCATGATCGGTGAATTCTTCGGTCTGAATAACGGCGAGTTTTGTATTTCTCCGAGTATTCTTCGTTTTGATGGTGTGGCTATCGGGGAGCTTAACGGTGATTTGAAGTCGAGTGAATGCGGGTTCATTTTAAACTTGTAGTTCGTTGTTAGAGCGTCTTCTTGCTTTCGTTTCGTTGCGTTGTTCCCGGAGTTTATTTTGAAGCTCTCCGTTATTAACCTGGAATAGAAAAAAAATACTGTTAACATAAAGTAAAAATAAATCAAAATTTTTTTTTTAATATAGGAGCTTGAAGCACACTTTAACATCAAATCTTTTAGCTACCACCGCATCGGAACGTGTTGTCGCTGTAGAGAAGACCAGAAACTCTACAACATAACACGACTTAATAACTATTACAATATAAATTCTTAAGCTAAGGTTATGTATACAATAATACATAGTATATTTAATAAAATAATTGATACTACATAGTACTACAAGTTAGTGACACTCAAGACCGATATTTCGATCATTTAAATAATCATCCAGATTATAATATGCTTTTTACAGAGGACTTTTTGATCTAAGTTTCAGACCACCTTACGGCCTCTGACGTGGTTTTTATGTAACAACTACTACCACCAGAGATAGTAGCCGGGATCAAAAGCTTAACGTGCCATCTGAAGCACGTAATCATCATTCTTTTCAGACAATCAGGTGATTCAGCCTGCAATGTCCTAACCAACTGGGGAAAACGCACAAAGTGCTATACCACTAGGTGTCCCCCATGGGAATCGAACCCACGACATCCGTGTCAAGAGCCCAACTCTGGCACCAGGGCTTGCTGCCCACACGATAAGAAGATCTAAGTTGAATTTCAGCATTTCTTCTTCAGCATATGCAGGTTTCCTTCACCGTTTGAGAGCAGTCGGTATTACGTACATAAGAACCACTTTATAATTAATTATTTAGCTATTTTAAAGGGTTAATTTACGTTCTCACACCCCAAAATGTGATATCCTAAACACAACACCCATTTCTGTAACTTAACACCCTGTATACAAGTCTGAAAGTCCCACAACAGACGTGAATCGTCTAAACTTGACATAGGACATAAAGAATCGAAGATAACAATGTATTTGTACCCTTTAAGAGGGTTGAATGACAAAAGAAACTAAACATTTTTTTCCATCTTTCTTTTAGCCGATATAACCTATCAAAACTCGTAAATAAATCGAGAAACTGGTTCCACATACCTTTAGGCCCTTCCTCTAACGATATAGAAAGCATTGTGATCTTTATTCAAGTATAATTTAACAAAAAACTAAAGTAACACGAAAGGTTATGTCGGGTTATGAGAACACTTTTCGATATCAATTTCAACACTAATTTCTCTTGTGAACGCTTTAAATTTTACAATGTAAAGACTAGGACATGATTTTTGACTAATTTATGGCACTTTTAGTTGAAATAACAGTTAAAATGTGGTATTTTTGAGGTAGAAAAAATCTTGAGATGGAACCATCTGATCGAGCACTTCGCGCGCTTTGTAACTTTTTTTTTGAGCTGTCAAACGGGAACGAGTTTCGTTCAGAAATCTAGATAACGTGCCATTCTTACTCTTTAAAATAAATTTAATATTTCGAAGAAATTAAATGTTGCAATCGTTTCTTTAACTAAATAGTGAAGTTAATAAATCAAATAACTTAATTATCTCCGAGGTCAAATCTGAAGACGATTACCTATGTGCATTTCTTGACAATAGTTAAATAGCATATTTTAAGTAATCGGTTACGATGTTACGATCAATATTCATCAGGATAATAGATAAAAATGGGGGCTAGGGCGGTGAATTCATGAATAAAATTTTACTATTTTTTAACCGTTATTAACGGCTTATTTTACTTCTTTTCAACTTCTTATCAAACTGTAGTAAGCAGTTTTGTACAAACAAAATTCATCTTAAATTAGATTCAAAATAGCAAATTTTTATCACAATGTGTTTTTTTTTAGCGAAAGATTATTTTCAAACTAAGGGCGAAGACATACAATCTTGTTTTCGATTCTTAAAACCGTACCTGATTTGAACACCATTCCGCTTCGCCGTGCTAATTTGACTGTTACGTAAATTACAAGAACAAGTAAACTCGCGTGTAAGTTACATATCCCTTAGTCACTTCTTACAAAACCCACGGAAAGAAATAGAGTGGTCAATTCTAAGCCGGAACCACACGGCACACGAGAAGAGGTAAATAGCACAAAGTAGCTCAAATAGGTTTTCAAAATCGAAACCCAAATGGTATCGTACGTTGTACGGTTTACGGTATGTATGGTATTGTTACGATGTCGTTTTTGTAATTACTTTGTTGAATAAGATGTACTCTTTGTTGTAGAGTTTCTGGCCGCATCTTCTCCACAACTTAACACCATCCGAGTTCGTGGTAGAATCAAAAAAAAATCTACTTATGTGATATTATTTTTGATCAAAATGTTTTTTTTTTTCTTTACCTAACCGGAGATGGATAAACCTCTTCATTGAGACGTGTTCCTCACTTGGCGTTCGTCAATAAAGTCCACAACTCCACAGTAAAGTGATTATATTCTCTTCGGTCCATAGAAAGTCCCCTCGGAACGAACAATAGCTGCAGTCGTTGCATTTCTTATCACAAACGACTTTGGGGAGATTTTTTTTGCCAACTTAACGGTAAAGTTCGTCTCAGACAGACAGCGGGGATATTTGAAGGAATTTTTGCGAAAGAAAATAAAAATAAGTTAATTTTATTTTAGAAAAAATAAAACATGTTATTTTGAAAACGAACCAGGGAATTCATTTTAGAAAAAGAAATATTTTCCTGTTATGTACGCTAAAAAATAACGATGTAGGTAGGAAATCTCTTAAAATAGTTTCACCTAATTTTGTTAGACCTTATACAGGGTCCTTCTTAATATGCTGACAGTTTTCTAAGGTGATGACCAGACCATCAAACTGAACAACTTTCATTATGGGACCAGCAAAGAAATCGCGAAAAAAAAATCTACTGTCCCATACATTTGCCACAAGTCGGTTTGCAGTTTTGTATGGAACAGCTGCGAGAGCTTTTTCGCGATTTCGATGTTGGTGCCATAGAGAAAGTTGTTCAGTTTGATGATCTGATCATGCCCTTAAAAAGTGTCAGCATATTAAGAAGGACCATGTATAGGTAAAAAAAATCTGTTATTCCATACATTTGAACTTGTACTGCAGTTTTGTATGAAACAAAAGTTTTTTTTTAAATGTTTCTTAGGTCTAAACCAGCCCTTTGAATATTAGTTACTGGTATGTTTTGTTACATTTATGTTTTGTTACATAAATTCACGACAATAATCCTTAATATAGGTGGCCCGAAATTTCGCTACTCGACAATTAAATACTATCTTTTGACAGTTATTGTTTAATTAAAGACACTTTCTTTTCTTAACTACTTATCCTTTTTTTCTAAACCTGTAATATCCCAAGACGGTTAAAATAGATACCAAACCAACCTTTGTTTCCGCAACCCGAAAACGATAACCTGTATTGCACTGCATTTATACAAACAACATTACACTTTATTGCTAAACAAAATAAAGTTTAGAACCGAACGAAACTGGTTGACTTCAAAAAGGGGTCGTTCAAAAACGTATTTATTTAAATCAGAGTTCGTTATAACAACTTTTTGTTGTAACAAGTGGTGCATCAACGTTATTGTGTCCCTGCTGAACTGCTTTATGAACGCTAGTTTTTTTTTCGTTATTTTTTATGACCTCTTGAAAAAAATCGAGTTTATGTATCAACACGACTTTTTTTGGCAACTTGCAATTTTAAAAATTATGTCCTTTCGTCAAATTGCTTTCAAAACCTGCCCAGTCTATTATATTACTATTGTATTGTGTTCTAATATTTGATTATTGTATTATGTTTTACGTTCAAGAGATGACACGTCCTACGACAAACAAACGTCATGCCACATGAGGGTGAGCGCGGGCGTGTGAAAGAGATCCTAGCGATGTTGGTACTAAGCTATGGAATATGTGGCGATATCGCCGCACTTGAATGGGACAGCGTACACACGGCGACACATCAAGCTACGTAAAACCAATATAAGCTGACCGCGTGACGTTATACATTACTCTATCTACGCGCGGCCAGCTTATTTTGGTTTTGCGTAGCTTGATGTGTCGCCGTGTGTACATAACGAAGTGCAGATTCTCCTCTCTATAAGTAATAGCTCTATATTTATTACAAGCTTTTAACAAGACTGAACTTTCATGAATCTGAAATAGGAAGACCATTTTCTATCTTTTCTTTTTTGTGCCAATTGTGGTTTTGTATAAACCACGAAAAAAAAAGGGTAAGTATGAAACTTTTTTCATAACCGAAACTGTAAAAGTCGGTTACTAACATCTGGTATTTTGGAATCTATATTTAAACCAAGGTTGGAGGAAGGATATCGGCTCAAATTCACCGTGACATCCTGTCGCGTTTAAAATATTTCACAAAACATATTAACTAGGTACGTACCACATGCTATGTAACCAATGAGTTTTTCCAACTTTCAAACGGTGAAGGAAAACATCGTGAGGAAACCTGCATACGCTGAAGAAGAAATTCCGATGCATATGTGAAGTCTACCAATACGCATTCGGCACGCGGGGTGGATTAACGCCCATCATCCTCCCTGAGGGTAGGCCTGTGCCCTGCAGTAGGACTTAATTAGGCTGTGATGATGCTGGGAATTTTTGCCTTCAGGAAGACTTCCTGAGGAGCTAGATGTACCAGCTGCTCCAGAATATAATAATGGGCAGAGTGGAAGGCATAAGAAGCGTCAGTAGACCAAAAATGTCATGGCTCGCGAACCTCAAGGAGTGGATAGGCATTGCCAGCGTTGAAGAGCTGTTTATTTTGGCGAGAGATAGAAAGGGAAATGCGTGCTGACTGCCAACCTCCAGTAAAAGAGAGGAACCCGAAGAAAAACGGGCGTGACTTCATTTTATTTTATGTATGTAGAAAATATTGAGCCGTGGTGATCCAGTGGCGAGTAACCTTGCCTGCCGTGCAGGAGGCGATGGTTCGATCCCCGTCCAGGCCGACTCGTACCAATGAGTTTTTCTCACCCCCCGTCACACTGGACAGAGTTTCGGTACTACTGGTGAAACGTCGATGTTCTGAGGTTTCAGAATATCTCTGACTACCCCCTCGGGGAATATAGTCGTGAGCATATGCTATGCTATGCTAGAAAATATTGTTTGTTCATCGAAAACTGGTCTTTTTTTTTACTTTTCCTACTAAATCAGCTTTTTTCAGTTTTCTAATTCCGATCATGTTCCTTTTAATAGTGGTCAAACACTGCTTGTAAATCACAACCCAGTAATCAGTTCCCCGATTTCAAAAAATAATTACTTAGCGCCACCCCTAAAAAAAACGAATCGATCAGAAAACCGTTAGAACGTTACGCGGTAACGCACACAACATTACGTTAGGGGTTTATCACCCCATTCATTTCATAGCTGAAACATCTTGGCTGTATTAAAACCGTTATAATTAAACGGAAAATCACGAAAACTGTTTTTACTCATTTAATATTATTATTACAAAAATTATTACGTTATTTTTATTCTGAATGAACCATTAAAAATTTTCCCACAAACTCTAAAATTTTATTGGCTTTTTGTTTTTTTTCGCAGTGTTTAAAAAGTTTCATTATATCCAAATATAGCTGTGAAATACATAAAGTCTCGATTAATATGTATCAACGGTTTTGCGTTCATACTTTGTAGGTACTAACTTAAATTAAAACAAAAAATTTGAACAATAAATATTATGAATGTAAAAAAAGATTTTCAAAAAAAGGATAAATTATTAGAATAAGAGACAATTTCGCCCAAATATAAAAAGGTTTCAACTTTTGGTTCAATTTCTTTAAAATCATTTTTTTTCCATGTCCTTGGAAAAATAAAAATAAAAAAGCTATACCTATTGCTGTGAATAAAATAAATAAATATGTAATTAATAATGTAACGAATAGTACAGTACAGTTCAATAACTTTTTAATATGACACTTGTAAAGTAATGGCGACACGCGCGTAAATGCACCCGCATATTCAATAAACTAATGCAATATACACTTTATTCGCTAAAAATAGGACTGTGAATCCGATAACACAATAATTTCGATATAGCACGTGCTATTGGGGGAGTACTTCAACAATAAGTGTTTTTTTATGTATTAACGGTTGAAATAATGCAAAAAATAACGGAAATTGTGATTCGATGCAGTGTCCTAGTGACTTAATTTTAGGAATTGAGATTTAGCAATAATGTACTTAGGTAACCTGTGATAAGAATGGGTATTCAGAATAGGCTGATAATTATAGCGAATTAACTACCATTATTATTAATTAAGTATCATTAACCTTTAAACCACATACTCTACCCATCAAACTGAACAACTTTTACCATGGGAGCAAGCAAAAAAAATCTGGTTCTCCATATATATTTCGGTCGAGTAACCAATGAAGTTTTCTTTTTTCGCGATTTCGATGTGAGCTCCCTCCATAGTGAAAGTTGTTCAGTTTGATTGTAGAAGTCTTAAATATTACTAGGGTTTCAAACTGAACAATTTTTATTTAGTATGGGAGCACTACACTACTGTTGATATATTTTAGTCGATTACCTAGGCAATTAGGCATTGCAGTTTAGTATGGAACAGTTTTTTTTGCGATTTCTGGTTTCCTCTGACAGTTAAATTTGTTCGGTTTGATGGTCTGAAGTTGATCCACCCCTGAACATTTGGAAAGTTATTACAAAATCACCTAGCAGACAAATTGTGTACGTAATTTGATTTCACGATCTACAGTGGTAGATCGGCATTTTGGGAACCATTAATGTACTTTCTAAGTAAATTTCGTTTTTCATTTTGTTAAAACTTCTTTTCCCTTTAGGTTACCAAATAAAACAATGCAATCAAACGCAATGATCCAGAAATCCAAGCAGTTTATCACCATACAGATTTCATGCATCCCCATTGCCTTCCGAAACCGTTACATTAAAAAAAAACGTTGCAATAACGTCTTCTTGACAACAATAACGGTAGCATCACTATCTTCAACAATGGCGCCCATTTAGGTTCAAAGGTAAAGAATTATACGAAATAATAATCTAAAAATAGTCGCGTGCGGGGGAGAGCAGATGCATCTTCAATAAGAAATTGCGACAAGTGCATTTTTCAATCTTGCAGACAGCTGTTGCAGCTGCGAGCATCCGGCCATAGAATGATTCCACTATAGTCGCTTCAATTACAGAAATTTCATCTTTAATACACGGTGATAAAGATTTTGATATGAGAATTCTTAAGGATTAACGTAATATTTACGTTACTTTTGGACTATTTGTCCCATGAATCAGGAGAATTGCATCTTTAATAAATGGTTATAAAGATTCCGATACGAGAATTCTTAAAGATTATTGTAAATAAGTCACTTTTGGACTTTTGTCCTATAAATCAGGGGAATTTAATCTTTAATTCAAAAGGTTTAAGGGTTTCGATGCCAGCATTCTTAAAGTTTAATGTAACTAATAAGTAACTTTTGAGTACACCAACTTTTAAAAGGCGAAGGCGTTTGGTATATTCTGCCCTATTTTTTTTTTTTGAGACTGACCTCGGTATCCGGAAGGGGAAGTAGGCAGATGGTTTTCGCACTATTAAAGATAAGATTAAGAAATGATTTGTGTATTTTTATTTTATTGTATATCGATATTTTAAATTATTGTTTTTACCGACGATCGATCTAATAGATTGAGATATTTTTTTCTTGTTTTAATTTAACAGTGATGCGATAATTTGTTCTGTTTAGATTATTAGCTTTTTAATCAACTATAAAAACAAAACTAAGGACAAAGGGATTGAGACCATACAGCCTTTGTCATATAAATGAATGAAAGATCTTTTAAAACTAAATTTTGAAAGTTCGATATTGGTCATAGATAAAGTATATTCAATCTACGGATATTGGTAGATTTTCACTGCTATGTAGCGCCATCTAGCGAAGGAAAAGTGCTGGAAAAACGCTTAGTAGGTACGTCAAAAAATCACTGCTCACTCAAAACAATTTTTTTATCTGCATTCACTTGTTTTTTTAGGCCAAGGTTTTCGTAACGGCATTGACAAATAAAAAAAGAACTTTTATTTTTATTGACACACCGGATACGGAAGCGCACGTGCGCGCGCCATTCATAAAATAATAGCAGCCACGCATCCCATTCACTTTCTCATTGAAATTAATATTTTGTTTGGCACGTGTGTTGTATATTATGGTTTTATACAACATCCATTGGTGATAACTCTACCATTATTTAAAGGTAGGAAAAAATTATAAAAAGTTTATGGAATACCTATAGAGGGTCCAACTTAATATGCTAACACTTTTTTAAAGTTATGATCAGACCGTCAAACTGAACAACTTTGTCTGTGACACCAAAAATGAAATCGAGAAAAAAAAATCAGCTCTTCCATACAAAACTGCAAACCTACTTGAGTCAAATGTATGGGACAGCTGATTTGTTTTTCGCGATTTCGATGTTGGTCCCATAGAGAAAGTTGATCAGTTTGACGGTCTGATCATACCCTTAAAAAAGTGTCAGCATATTAAGTTGGACCCTGTATAGGTATAGGACCCAGTTGTTTAAGAGGATGATCAGACCATCAAACTGAACAACTTTTTCTATGGGACCAATGTCGAAATCGCGAAAAAGACATCAGCTGTCCCATACAATTGGGTCGAGTAAGGTTTCAGTTTAGTATGGAACAGCTGATTTTATTTTCGTGATTTCGATGTTGGTCCCATAGAGAAAGTTGTTCAGTTTGACGGTCTGATCATCCTCTTAAAAAAGTGTCAGCATATTAAGAAGGACCCTGTGTGGTTAATTTTATGTTATGTTGATAATTTTATTGTCATATCTATATCTCTTGTTAAATAAGATATATAAATGTAGTTATAAAAGTTCAAAACAATGCAACATTTAGTTACCATAAACAATCCCCGCGTTTATTTTTAAATGCCACACCGACGCGGGCAAGCGCCACACATCCATACAGCCGACCGTTACGGATCGATACGATACCGGCTCATTGTGCATTGTTCTCTATTCAAATTCGAGGGTGGGATTATGTTTATCGAGAAAAAAAATTGTCTATGGTCTTGAAACAAGTTGCGTTGATTAGGATGACCATTAAAATGTTGTTATGATTTATGTATTATTATTTATTATTTATTTGCCTGGACAAGGTGGTGGGAACCCGTTGGATGAGGGCAGAGCAGACCCTCTAGCATGATTTCTCTACTTACGCGCGACTCGGCCTTCTTTCATACTACCAGTCGCGGCATGCGCGACTGAAATGCGAGGGAGAGGTTCAGCAAAAAAAAAAAAACATTTTTTTTAATTTTTTGAATGAATCATGTTCATTCATACATGTATCATAACGCTACAACGGAAGGTGGGTGACCACAGAGGATTCAAGCTTCACTTACTTAGCTTCGTAATCTGTGGTCCCCTCTTTAATTTCATTCTACATACTTAGTCACTTGAAACAAGGCATTTTGACACTTATGTTTTAAGTCGTAAGAGTTGTGTGAAGGGATTCGTGTGTTGGTTTGAATATAAGTGTTGTGTTACTAAAGGAAACGGATACTTAACAAGTTTTATTGTTTTAAAAAAAAGTGTGTACAAGGCAAGTGACATGATGCAACATAAGATTTTCTTGGCGCCATTTTTCGGTTCCGCGACTTAATACGCACAAATTATATATTAGATTTTAAGTCAGATCATAATCTATCAAACAAAAAAGTTTCTTCAAAATCGGTTCAGTAGTTTTGGCGTGATGCTCGCACAAACAACCAGACGGACAAAAATTCTAAAAAAGGTTGATTTGGAGTCAGAGAATTTTTTTGTAAATATCTTCAATGTACAGACACACTTCTGTTACAGATTTATAATTAGTTAAGATTTGTATACTAAACTGTTGCGTGTATCGACCAATAATAACGTGAATCTCAAATAAATATGAAAAGGTAACATAAGCTTTGGTTCTAGTAATTTTGCGGCAACGAGCGAGCTTCCAATATTAACCACATTCAAATATAAACTACTGAAGTCTAAGGCTGTATGGGCTAGATCCCATTAACTTTCTGAAAGGATACATTTATACAGGGTCCTTTTTAATATGCTGACACTTTTTAAGGGGATGATCAGACCATCAAACTGGACTTTCTCTGTGGGATCGACATCGAAATCGCGAAACTGCAAACCTACTCGGGACATCAGATTTTTTTCCGTGATTCCGATTTTGGTCCAATAGAGAAAGTTGTTCAGTTTGATGGTCTGATCATCCCCTTAAAACGTGTCTGCATATTAAAAAGAACCCAGTATATTTAAAAAACATCATTGCAAAAAAAAACTGGTCTACATAAGTTTGTAGGTTGTAGAAAATATCTAGACCACCCCCTAAAGAGAATATAGTCGTGAATTCATACATACATACATAAGCTCACGCCATTGTCCCATGGGGGTGGGCAGAGACCACGGACCGCCACACGCTACGACTCTGGCACACCTCTTTAGCCTCATTCACATTCATACATCTTTTCATGCACTTCCGTCGATTGAGGGTGCTATGCACTTGTCCTTTTCGGAAAAGATAATTGATTTGATGATGGTATGTTTTCCTCGGACGGCCTCTCCCAACACTTCCGCTCACCTTTGCTTGGTATATTTCATTCGTAAGTCTTCTTTCATTCATTCTCTCTACGTGACCGAACCATCGTCGTGAATTCATGTAATAATAAAACAAAATGTCAGTTTAAAGTTAAACCATATGCTGGTAAAGCAATACTTGAGTAAGCACGTCCAGTGTGTAGCCTGTCATGCAAATTTTATATTTGGGTGCGTTGCGTATGCGCATAGGGAGCGGAACGGTTGCCATATGTCCCGACTCGATGTGGGAGACTATAGTAGTGTTTTATTAATTACTATTAGCGACAGGCTGATCGAATAAATAAAGCATAAGCATATGCTCACGACTATATTCCCCGAGGGGGTAGTCAGAGATATTCTGAAACCTCAGAACATCCACGTTTCACCAGTAATAATAATAATAATAAATATCTTGGACATTGTCACACAAATTACCTAGTCACATTTAAAGCACCAGAATCTTGCCTAGAGGCCGATTGCGCTAATTTAAAACATCGAAGTTCTATTCTTATCCAATTTCAGTTCTAATCACATTGCAATCCAATTACTATTCAACTGTGCTGAATTCCGCATCGCGATAAACTCTATGTAACTGAGAGCCTTTAACGTCTGAGCGATCTGTCGAAACGGCTCTAACGGCTGTCAAGAGCAGTACCGCGATTAGCGCAATACCAATTGTGTCAAAAGTTATGGTTCGTACGTAATCCAATCACGGTTCAATCACCGAATATTTACCGCGACTTGTATTATGATGACTAGAAAACGATGACTCGGCTACAAATATTCATATTCATCATACAAATATGTCCCTTACGGGATTCGAATCGAACCCGCGGACCTCGGCACAGCGGGCAGGTTCACTACCGACTGTGCTATCGAGCCGAATTCGGACTAACACATGCTTTCGACTATGTTTACCTATAGGGAATTCAGACATTTTAAATGCTTAAGATCTCTTTGGTATGTACGATGTGGTTAGGCTTTTTGGTTAAATTCAAATTCGTTTAAATATTCAAAACAGTTCTAGAACACGTGCACTTAACTTTTTTACAATCCAAGGGTAATGATTAGGCAAGGTTTTTTTTCGTACCGCGTCTGGCTCTCATTTCGAAGATAAGTATTTTTAAATACACAGATGGTTGTTCTTGTTTGTTTTAAAGTTCTTAGCAATATTTCAAGGGACAGAAATAATGGGCTCGCTTGACCGGATATGAGAAGAAGCCATTGGAAGAATTCCGATATCCGGTTGCAAAAAAAAGCACTTGATTAAAACTATGACTTGTCGCTTTTATTCCATTATTTGTATGTCACTATTATGTTATAATTAAATAACAGAAAGAAATTAACGTATGTACCTAACCTAGGTACGATTAAGGCGGACTTCTAACCAAATAGCTATTTCTTCCATACTTTCTTAGGGTAGAAGAATTCTATCCCATCAAATCCCAAGTGATTTGAAATATTATTTTTATTTTGACACTAGATTTAACCCGCGACTTCGTCCGCACAATTAATATACCAGATTTTAAGTCAGATCATAAGCTATCAAACAAAAAAAGTTTCATCAAAATCGGTTCAGTAGTTTTTGCGTGATACTGTTACAAATATACAGACCGACAAAAATTCTAAAAAAGGTTGATTTGGAGTCCGGGATACCTAAAAATCATATCGTAATCTTTTTCAAGTACATATTCAATGTACAGCCAAACTTCGGTTACAGTTTTACGATAGTAAGGATAAAAATTTTCAACCATTTTTCATATGTAATTTACGGAAATGATACTTGAAAACATTTTTAATACCTCTTTTTCGAGATGACACTGGTTGAAACTGATTTCCTAAATACCTCTGCACAATTATATTGCCCTTGCCTAAAAAGTTATTTCTCTAGATATAAAACAGTAGTTATTTGTTTGTAGCGAGTGTCATCAACTAATCTAACCAAGTACCAATAAGTAGCACATCTCAATTTTACACAATTAAGGTCAAGGCGTCCCCCTAGAAACACGTTATCAAACTCAGAGGGACGCGAAGTGGCTGTATGGCTCGTCTCTATTGCCTTTTCTTTGAAGACTTGGTGTAAAGTGTTAAAATATTAAAGGAAAGCGGATTTATTTTATATTAAAATAAACAAGCTCTTACATCATGTCGGTACATAATCATCAAACTGAAGAAATTATACAAATATTAATGATTAAAAACTGAAATAAATTCGCGGCTCAGTTTCGCGCTAATTTCTCAATTCGAAACTTTTAGAACTTTCCGTTTCCGTCAAAATAAAGTCACAGTAACATCATATTTTGGACTTATAAATAGCTTTACTTTGACGGAAACGGAAAAACTCCGAAAGTTTAGAACTGAGAAAATGAGAGCGAATCTGAGCCGTGAATTGGGTATTTGACTACATACAATTTATTTTATTTTTCTATAAAAATAGGTTATAAAATAACGCTATACTGCCAGTGTAAAAAGTAATGAAATGTTGATGACGTCACAACTCAGAATTGAGTACAAATTTCATACAAAGCGAACGTTTTGACGTCCAATAAAGAGTAGCTGATTTGACTAGTTGTCAAGTAGCCTATTAATTTCAGTTTTTAGTAAAATTTCGTATTGTTATCGACGAAATGACCATTCTTTTCTTTTATTTAACAAGCTTGGAATTCGACAAATATTTCTTAAAAGTAATCTGTAGCTAAGGATCACGAACAGAACCATAAATTATCTTTAAGATTATTGCCGCCCTTTTCAAGGGATGCTGTCAGAAAAACCGCCATTTTACTAATCGTCCGCAAAAACCAGGATGTGGGCCACACTTGTTCATATTTTTTGCTCTGTTCAGAGTTTAGGAAAGGTATTGAAATGTTATAAATAGACTATAGAAGCACCACAAAATTAGATATAATATGTTTTGGTTTTGTGAATTTATAAGTACCTAAATTCGGTATGTCAAGTTTTTTTTTGGAGGACTGAATCGAAAACCATTTCGAGATCATTGTCTCAATAATAATATTTTCTGTCAGAGATTTTAAAATGGAAGGATTACAGATGTCGTTAATCAAATAACGTAGTTTTTAGGTCCGTCCAGAGACGTCACTGGAAAACCTGCAAACTCCTTGGTAAACTTAAAATCAACTTAAAACAACTGACCATAAAGAAAAAAAATACATTCACAATGTCAGAATTTGACATTTGATGTTGCCGTTTCTGTTTCCAGCATAGAGTTAGAAAGAGGAGGCAGGTGAAGTTTATTTTTTAATAAAGCAGTAGTTTTTCTACATGGAGTTCGAATTATTTTGTCTCCGCCATTTTTGCACTAAGAGATTACAGATCAAAATAATTGAAAAATTAAACTTGAAAAACTCGATGAATCGCAATAAAAATGAAATAGGTGTCTTAAAATTGTCAACATTAAATTTTTTTAACCACCTGTTTTTATTAAAAAATATAAAAATAGTTTAAAAAATAAGAGATACGTAATTTTTCAGATTTTATTTTTGACCGATATTTCTTGTTTTAATTTACTTTTGAATTTTCTGAAAAACGTAGGATTTATGGCTAAGATACCTTGGCCGCAATAACATTAAGAATTAAAACTGTCAAATACAATAGAAAAGCCAAGCAGGCAAAGGAATAAAATCTTATTCAACCTCTATTATATTTTTCAGTATTTTTCAAATAACTCTAGCTTTGAATCACACAATCTCCAAATGGTTTTCTTATTTTGGTACCTTTCTTAAAATGAAATGTTGTCAAATTCTATCCGTAAAAAAAATTATATACCGAATTGAGATTTAAAACCTAACTAAAAACAAAATGACATCATTGTATCATATCTAACCAGGACAAGAGCAAAATGGCCAATAAAATTAGATATGGAACACAGTGAGCGTTTGTTTTATCAAACTATTTCAAAATTAGGTCGTTTTGGTGACAGAGTTCAGACGATTTGTTTATGTTAGACGCTCTTGCGAAATTGTTTTTTTAGGTGCTTATTTAAATGTAATAAAATCCGCGAGTTTCCAACTAGTCAAATTAACAACTCTTTATCAAACGTCAAAACGCGTGCTTTGTATGAAAATATTGTACCAAAAATAGACTAGTGACGTCATTGTTTTTCGTCGTCGTTTTGATACTTTTTAAAGTTTATCCAGTTATTAAAAATAGTATTCAAGCAACAGTATTACTGAAAATGTGAGTTTAGCGTTATTTTCAAACGGTTTATTTATTGAGCAGTTAAAACTAAAATTTTATGTAGTCAACTCCCCGAATTTGTTGATTTATTAATAAGAAAGAGGTTGTGATACTTTGAATTCATCGAGTTTTTGTACAGTGAATGTTCATTTATTTACAAACTAACATTTTCGGTATTATTGCGTATTTATTGGTACATTATGCAAACCATAGACAAACTTACTTAGTTTATTTCACTTTGTACTTTTTACTGTCAATGTGACAGGTTTTTCTGAACATTTATTAATGCCATCTAGTGATTTTTCGTATTACTAGTCTTGGAAAATGCCTCATTGAGAAATGTCAGGTAATGCAAAGTGCGGACAAAATCAAAACCGAATCAAGCCTAACGGTCATTTCCGTCCGACGAACAAAATGTCCGTCATCTCCACAAAGCCACACAAAAATAAGTTACATCATTAACTATTATTGCAAACGCGACGGTTGATTAGAGGATGCAAGCGAGCATTCTATAACCGCGCGAAAAACCGTTGAAATGACGTCACCTACTTAACTGAAACGCACGGGAACAATATGGCTTGTTTTAAACTTAGAACGCTGCTTGGGAGTTCGAATTTAGAATTTTAATGGCTTCGCTATGCATATGGCCAGTACTTTGTTTTTGATACGTATACGCAAATAACGCTAGGTCCACTCTGAAGGGTATATTACTGTTGGGCGCTCCATACAAACGAAGTCTGGTGATATTTTCAATACTAACCGATTAAACTCAATGAAATTTTGCAGAAACAATCTAGAAACAAATCTGTATGCTTGTATCGTGTCAGATTTTCCTTAAATATACTTTTTTTTTTTCGCGATTTCGACCTTGGTCTCATAGAGAAAATTGTTCAGTTTGATTGTCTGATCATCCTCTTAAAAAACTGTCAGCATATTAAGTTGGACCCTGTATATCAAGATAATTAGTAAAATTTTTTTTTTTTTTTCGTTTATTTTTCAAAGTAAAATCATTTAATATAAAAGCGTTAATAATATAACAAAAGATCGTGGGAAACGGAAACTGAAAATAGTAAGATGGCAGAGTTATCTATTTTGATTAGAATAAATAAATAAATTAACATATTTTTCGCAAAAACTCCGAGCTATATGCGAATTCGAAAACTTGTTTTATATGCAAATTATTATTAGAATAAAAGAACTTTATTGTGCCCCCGAATTCGTCCGAAATACCTGGATAATTACCCTCTTTTTCGCACTCAAGTCCAATAAAATTAAGGCTTATAAAACAGTGATAACCACATCGAAATCGATTCAGTAGTTTTCGCTATTGAATCAATCAAATTAAACAGTGAACTGAATTGTTTGTTCTTCTTGATACCTTACACCAATTTTTTTACTTACAAAGGTTATTAAAAAGTCCAAAATAAAAATCAATGGCTTTGATTGAATTAAAACAGGAAGATAGGTGACTGGCCTACAGCGCATGGACCGCATAAAAAGAGCCACCGTCGCCTAATTTCCTTACGAATACGAATATTGCGTGATTGAGATACTTTTTTTGATGTCAGACGGATTAAAGGTACGACAATGCCTTCGTGTGCTTTTACTCGTTGTATAAATCCTTCAAAAAGAAAAAACACGGCATTACTTTTCACTTATAAGATACATGAAAAACAGGTCCATTTTTCGAGTACGTAATGCAAGAACGTCACCTATCTTCCTATTTTAATTTAATCAAAGATTATAAGTATACCTAATTGACAACATAAAATTTTTTTAACCACCTGTTTTTAATAAATAAATATAAAAATAGGTTAAAAAGTAAGAGATACGTATTTTTCCGATTTTATTTTTGTCCGATATTTCTATTTTTAACTTACTTTTGAATTTTCTGAAAAACGAAGGATTTATGGCTAAGATACCTTGGCCGCAATAACATTAAAAATAAAAACTGTCAAATACACTAGAAAAGCCAAGCAGGCAAAGGAATAAACTCTCATTCAACCTCTATTTTATTTTTCAGTATTTTTTCAAATAACTCGGGAAATAATGGATAGAAAAACCTGATAATTTTGATATAAGCTTTGAATCACATAATCTCCAAATGGTTTTCTTATTTTGGTATCTTTCTTGAAATTAAATGAAATCTTTCTGTTTCGTACGTTCAAAAAAAAAAAATTGTTTGCTATATTTTTTTAAATAAATTGCATTTTTCCGTTACATTATCACTTGTATATCCACATAATATAGTGTTTATACTTGTGTGACCTTCATTTCGTGATAAGGAGTAAGTTTCCATGTTATTATTAGAATTTCCGGTAAAACAATAATAATATAAGAACGCATCCTCTCTGCACCGAAACACCATCCAAAAAAAATTACATCAAAAAGATAACATGAAGGTGTGTGTGATATACTTAATTTTAACTTTTTTTTTGTTTTTACAACGTGTTAAAGAATAAACGCAAAACTAGAAAGTAGTTTGTTTAGAATCGAGAGCAGAATCGAATTATCATGGTTTCAACATAGGTAATTTTTTTCAAAATATTAAATAATTTATTTGTAAAATTTAGAATTTACTGAACTCGATCTCAACCCACCGCACGGGCACACTCACACTACTTACTACCAAAACAAGATTCTTAAAATGTATCCATGAGCACGTTAGCGCTTTCATTTATTGCTGAAATGACAACAAATCATTTTTGCCTCAAAACTTAAAATGCGAATAACTTTAAATTTTAACTATCAAAATATTGAAATGATTGTTTCAATCTAATTATTTCGTTATAAATCAGTTGGGGTGTATGAGGTTTTGCGCTTATTCATTAACACGTTGTATAGGGTCTTCCTTAATATGCTGACACTTTTTTAAGAGGATGATCAGACCGTCACACTGAACAACTTTCACTATTGGACCAATATCGAGTCGTGAAAAAAAAATCAGCTGTCCCATTCAATTGGCTAAAGTAAGTTTGCAGTTTTGTATGGAGCAGTAGATTTTTTTTCGCGATTTCGATGTTGGTCCCATAGAGAAAGTTGTTCAGTTTGATGGTCTGATCATCCCCTGAAAAAAGTGTCAACATATTAAGAAGGAACCTGTATAAGTCTAATTTTTATTTTATTTTTAAATTCTTTATTTTTTTAATAATCATGCTTTTTACTTATGAGAAGTTTATTCCGAATGCGTAAATGCGCGCTGCATACAAAGGAAGTCTGGTGATATTTTCAATAATAACCAATTAAAGTCAATGAAATTTTGCAGAAACAATCTAGAACCTAATCTCTATGTTTGTATGAAGTCAGATTTTCGTTAAAATATACAGTTTTAGCGCTAGGATTAATTTAAGATTTGTATGGAAATCTTTGAAGCACTGTGACTTTAAAACTCGAAAATCTGACTTCATACAAGCATAGAGATTAGTTTCTAGATTGTTTCTGAAAAATTCCATTGACTTTAATTGTTTAGTATTGAAAATATCATCATACTTCGTTTGTATGGAGCGCGCTGCGAATTATATTCCCATAAACATTGTGAGCGAACCTCCATGCTTCACACAGGAGGAATTTTCGAAATTCAAGCCCAAAAGCCTTTGACTATTTATATGTGGACTGGTTACGCGTGTAATTCTACTTACAAACATTTCTGCCACTTTTTGCGGGGGGCGAGGTAACATGAAATCCGCAACTTTGGATTTTATTCCCCATAACTTTAGATTCTAATTTTGAATGTTAAAAATCATGAAAAGTAGTCTCGTGTGAACCCCAAACGTTCTAAGTTCGAAGTTATTATTTGCAATTATAGGCTGTCTCGTTTAGTGATAAGGTGTAAAATTGAATGTAAATGCACAAGATCAATTGTGCTTATACCTTATAATAATTAGTCAAAGCCAAAAGCTAGTGTTGGTTTTCATAATCCACGAGGACTCCACTAGCTAGCTAGTTGCAAATGCAAAATATAGTTTTTCCCTATATTCCTCATTAGTTAATATAGGTATATATTATGATAACAATAATTCTATTGTTAACATATTATTTACATACATTTACAATAACAATATTAATTGGCTCGGCCTTGTAGTATAGAAGTCTGAAATACAGGAAATACAACATTATAAAAGAGTGTTCTGTAATTTAGGGCCTTTTTCACCACTTCTGGATAAGTTCTTGTTAGCTTATATGACAGATAAATTTACATATCTTTCAAATAAGCTAACAATGACTTATCCAGAAGTGGCTTAGACTACTTATGTAAGGACAAGTTACGCGTGTAATTCTACTAACAAACTTTTCTGCCACTTTTTGCGGGGGGCGAGGTAACACGAGATACGCAATTTTGAATTATATTCCATTAGTTTAGATTCTAATTTTGAATGTTAAAAATCATGAAAAACAGTGTCGTGTGGACCCCAAACGTCATAAGTTCGAAATTATTGTTCCGCAATTGTGATAAGCGTCGCGTTTAGTGATAAGGTATAAAATTGTATGTAAATGCGTAAGATCTTTTGATCTTGCACGTTGGCACAGGGGAAATGCTAAGATGAGGCGGGTCCGTATACATATAATTCGTCTAAGACATCGAGATAAGTCACACAAATATGAAGTCAAAATAATTAAAGATTTATTTTTTATTTTTTAAACTGTCAAAAAGCCGTCAAAGGAGTTTGAACAAAAGGCTTGAAGTCGTACCAGGTAGCTTGCCAAAACAGTACCCTTTATGAATATTTAAAACACAATAGATAATTTGTTACAATTCACTTGTTTCAATGCTGTTTTACTGTCTTTTGTCAAAAGGAAAGTTAAACAGTAAACTGTAAGTACTCTTTTTTTGCGTAAAGAAATAATTCTTAACTACTTATGAACTTATTTATTTAAATATGCTCACGACTATATTCCCCGGGTAGTCAGAGATATTCTGAAACCTCAGAACATCCACGTTTCACCAGAAACTGGCAGAAAAGTTTGTTATGGTCCGGCCGCTGAAAGATTGCGTTTGACAGTTACCATAAAATTGTAAAAAACTGAATGAAAATATTGTTTACCTGTGCTCACTCTAGTGCACAGGGCACTAGCTGCCCTTTTCAGTTCAAAAAGCTACTAAATAATGATCGGCATTTATAGTTTTCATTGAGTTTTTTACAATTTTATGGTAACTGTCAAACGCAATCTTTCAGCGGCCGGACTTTAGTAGAATTACACGCGTAACTTGTCCTCATATAAGTAGTCCAAGCTCGATGTCTTCTTGGTGAGTGGGCCAGACAACACACAACAGAGTCAATCTGTCGCACACAACATAGAGGATTGCAGAGTAAAAGAGGAGGCCTTTGCCCAGCAGTGGGACATTGAACAGGCTAGGTAAAAAAAAAGAACAGAACAGAGAAAGAAATTTAAAATATTTAGTACTTAGTATTAGTACTGTTAGTACCAAAGTAGGTACTAAAATATTTTGAAGTTTGTATAAAATGCTTAGCTTGTTTTAAAATTAAATTGCGAAAGTGTGTCTGTCTGTCCGTTATGTTTTCACTTTTCACGGCTAAACCACTGAAGCGATTTTAATGAAATAGCTTGAACACTGAGGAAGCACATGCATATAAATTTTAAAATAATTTTGCGACATCTTAACCAATATTTGCTACAAACAAAAAAGGTACATATAACAACTCAAATTCAATATGCTGTCAATCTTTTTTTTTTCGCTTCTCAAAACCCAACATTCGCAAACCAATAGACAAAGCCCATTTTTAATTTCGCAGGCAAAGGATGTTTGCTCCATTCAGCCGGGGTCATGACCTCTACGCCATCTTGATTTGACAATACCTTTCCCGCCATTCCCATGCGAATCTGGATCATCTGATTGTCTATTGTTAAATTTTTTTTTCGTTTCTCAAGCTTCCGCATCTTGGGATGATTGGGGGTGCAAAATTTAGGGTACAGAGTAAATAATAAGGCGCGAAATTGTATCTTTTGTAGGGTAAACTTAAATTTAGCGGTCAGATATTTATTAGTGCAAAGTTCCCAGGGTCTCGGCAGGTTTTGATGGCAGATGGACAAGACCCCCGATGCCTATTATAGGCATGTCAATATTGCCAATCTGTTTCAGATAAGTTAACTTACGTAAGATGTGACGTCATATATTGTTATTACAGAAATTGGGAACAATATAAAGATCGAGTATTATTAACGACCTACAGAAGTACCGGTGAAATGTGGCGACTTTACCAACGGACTTTGACTTTGCCATCAGCTACGTGCATTCATAAAATCAGATTAACTTTAAATTTTAAATTTTTATGTGTTGTTAAACAAGCTAACATTTATGTTGTTATTGACTTAAATTTGAGATGTTTGTCTATCCATAGTACGATCAAACATTGATTCTATAGTGCCATTTTTATGCCATTTCTCTCGCACAACTTATTAATAATAATTTATTCGTTATCCTGCTGTCCGTGTCAAAAGACAACATAGGTAGATGTAAATTTTTAAACGCATCCTCGATGAACTTTAGTGTTTAGGATCAAATATTTGTGTCAGAGAAAGGTACTGGCAAATTATAGTATTTTAGTGTACTATCCTATACGGACGATAGTATAGAGTACTGTATATGAAATTATATTACAAATACTATAATTATAGTACGGAATGCAACACTGATGAAATAGGCTAATAAAAAAAAAGATAACATAACTTTTTTACTATGTAAATTTTCGGTAGCTGAACAAGTAAAATAATTTATAGGTTGTTTTATTCAAAATAATATCACATGGATAGCTTTCTGACGTAATTTTTGACTCTACCACCGCGTCGGAAGGTGTTCCGTTGTAGAGAAGATGCGGCCAGAAACTCTACAAAACACATCGTTGGAAAAAAAACAAAATGTACTTACAAAGTCAAATTACAAATACAATATAGAATTACATAGTGTAACATTGTCAAGACCAGACATTTTGGTCTTTCATATAATCATCAATTCAATTCAATATAATTTTATTCAATATAGGAGCTTACTACAGCACACTTATCAAACGTCAAATCTTTTTTAAAGCTACCACCGCGTCGGAACGTGTTGTCGCTGTAGAGAAGATGCGGCCAGAAACTCTACAACATAACACGACTTAATAACTATTACAATATAAATTCTTAAGCTAAAGTTATGTATACAATAATACATAGTCTATTTAATAAAATAATTGATACTATACAGTAAAGTAAATAAACTCTAAGCTAGTGACCATCGAGTTTATAATAGCCTTTTTTACAGAGGACTTGTTTAACATGGGACTTAAACTTTTTGTCTAGCAAGTTTAGAATATTCTCTGGTATCTTATTATAATAGCGTATACATATACGAGTATAGTAAGTAAATTTATCTTTTTGTCGTTTTTTTTTGTGAAACAACACACGAATCTGTCAGTACATCTCAAATGCATCTTAAAGTAGGTAGTCTTATCTCCAAGTAAAAGTATTTTAAGATAAAACCGAGCAGACGCAACATGCAGGTGTCTTATCACACCGCTTAACTTGAGCTCAATCTCTACTAAGCTTCCATAAACAAAGCATTCGATAAAGAAAACGCTGTGGAACAATCGTAGTGTTTAAGGGCCTATGTCGAAAAATAATTGAAGCGAAACGGGCGTGTGATAGCTTATATTACTGCCTGATGCGAGAGAAAGAGACAGGGCGGCGCGCGCGCCTGAAACGACGCAAGCATAAAACAAACTTTATTTAATTGTAATTGTACTATTTATGTAAGTTCAATTCTGCTCTAATCAAAATTTATAAAAAATCTTTTTTTTTTTTAAATCAAGCTTCTTGTTTCTAATATTCACCGTTTAGCACTTCCAAGCGTTTATCGTTAAAGACGGAGGCTACTTTGGCTTGTTTTTCTATCGAGAAAATGTGTCTTAATCGTGTTTTGGCTCTAATCAAAACTTCAATTATATGTTCAATTTACACATATCCGCAAATCATACTCCTACTGTTAGAACTTCATGAGATATGATGCTTTGAAGAATCCTATTTTTTTCACATAGCCTCTTAAAAGAAGTGTGTTGTAGAGTTTCTGGCCGCAGCTTCTCTACAACGGAACACCTTCCGACGCGGTGGTAGATTCAAAAACATGACGTCAAAAAGTTATCTCTGTGATATTATTGTGAATAAACAATTTTGAATTAATTTCTTTTACAGTAGTAGTTACCAGGTCGCAGGTCCGGCACTTCAAACAACGTTTTCGATTTGACATGATGGCGTTCACTCATGCGCACTTGCTGCAAATAGTCTTTGAGTAGGGTTGACTTACCACGCATCGTATGAACATCATCTACATTTAGTTTTATTGTTGGTTCTGTTATTAAAAATAGTATTTGAGCTAAAGCTAAATTTTCTGTTATTTTTCAAAGTTTATATGCACTGAAAAGACTCAATTCTATGTAATCAAATACTACAGGTGTGCGCGGCTGACTGCATCCCCTTGCTCGGCTTCCCTCAAGTTTCCCAGAAAGTGTGAGATGCGGTGGAGTATCTGAAGTCAGAGGGGGGCGGAGAGTAGCCGTTCTGTTCCACATATAGATTTTGGTTCCATAATGAAAGTTGTTTAGTTTGAACGTTTGAAAGTTTACATACTGGAATTAAGGTTAAAAAAAGTTAACTATTTAATTAATCAACATTTAAAAAAAAACTGTCAAATTAGCAATTTTCTCAGACTTTTTTTTGACTTGTCAACTAAGAAGGGTCACCCCTAGTTGATGCGTCAAAAAATGTCCGCAAAAAAAAAAATGTTCATGCCTACTATAAACAACCCGGGAATTTTTTTCGCGGGAATTTGTCATCTACGTTTGGAGTCCTCATATTTCATCGAATTTTTATTGTTTATAGTGAGTTTTGGTTTGTAAAATTGGTGTTGTTTTGCGTAACAAAGTGTCGTGCAAGTGAACAATATACAGTTCTGTTAAATATGATGGTGTATGGGTCGTAAACAGGAAAAGTGTTCCGTCATTTGTAGCGCGACAAAGCGGTCGGTTCACCTCTTCCCTGTGGACTTCTCTGCGTTTCCTTCGTCTTTCGGTTGTCTCCAAAAACTCCAAAGAATCGTCAAAACGTCGAACACCAACGTTTTAATTGCTATAAATGAGATAATTTTATTAAAGACATCGGCTGTATGGGATATTTAACCCTTTGCCTTGAATTGAACAAAAAAAAAAATTCGCGGTACACTCGCTAACATAAATTCGTCTAACAAGCTGTCAAAAATAAACTTTTTAGTTAAAACTCTTTTATTTTATTTTATTTTATTTTTATTTATTTGCAACAACTACAGCTACTACAATGTAACACGTACAAATGAAAAATGATAAGATACAGAGCCAATGATGTTGTTGACAGTTTGACTAACATTATATAAAAAGTGCGACAATATAAGATGACAAGCAGACAAGTATAAGAACTAGCTATGTCTAAGTAACGTAACAAACTAAAGGTAACAAACTGAATATTAAAAAAACAATATGTTAGAAATGTAATATTATAAATTATTATGGGAGGTAAGTATAATATAATATAAGACAAGAGTGTTGATAGATAAATTAGAAAGTATCAGAAAATAATAATATTAAGCATAATAATACGTCAGATAGAATATAGGTGCTTACTAAATTATAATATAATTATATAATGAGGAAGAATGATAGATTAAATAAATATTAGCCATTATTAATGAAATAAAGTTGGGTTATTTATAGAGTGAGAGAAAGAAAGAAGGTGTCGAATAGAAGAGGTCTTATGGGTTTCCAAGTAATGTTAAACGAATTTTTTGTTTGAATGAGTTTTTAGTTTCGATGAAGATATCAATATCCTGAAATTTCTGATTGTAAACACGGGGGAGCCGTGTAAGTACAGCATTTTTTCCGTAATTGGATGAGTGAAAAGGTACATGAAATAATGTAGTATGCCTGGTACGGCGGGCAGGCGCGCACAGTGACACGCCAGCCACGAGCTCAGGGCAGTCAATCCGTCCGCGAACAACATCATACAATAAACCCATGTCCATGACCTCACGTCTCTCCTCAAGTGTGAGTAGGTTGTAAGTACGGCAGTTTTCAACGTACGAGGAATCGCCTGGTTTACGAAATTTATAGTTTAGGTGCTTCAAAAACTTCTTCTGAATACGTTCAATTTTATCTATATGAATAGCATAGAAGGGAGACCATATAGGGCTCGCGTACTCAAGAATGCTACGCACGTATGCATAATATACTACTTTAATGCATGTTAGACCCTTAAAGGGTTTACAAGTACGCATGACGAAGCCAAGATTGCGGAATGATCTGTCAACAATAGAATCGATATGATCGTTTAGACGCATTTTAGAGTCAAGCGTTACTCCCAAGTCGCGCACAACCTCGACCCTCTCGATTGCGATGTTATTAATTGTGTACGGGAATGATATTGGCTTTAATTTTCGAGTAAAACTAATACAATAGCACTTATTGATACTAACTGTAATCCTATTATTTATATAATAATTGTGTAGACTATTTAAGTCATCCTGTAAACGTTCACAGTCAGCAACAGAGCGCACATTAATGTAAATTTTTTTATCATCAGCGTACAGCAAATGATGAGAATTAGATAAGGATGTATATATGTCAAAAATGTAAGCATTGTAAAAGAGAGGGCCGAGATGCGATCCCTGGGGCACCCCTGCAGGTATAGAAACGTAATCAGATCGGAAACCACCCAACACAACTGCTTGAGAGCGATTAGATAAATAAGATTTGACCCAGCGTAGTAAGTCCCCCTGTATACCAAGAGCATGAAGTTTCATGAGGAGGATGTCGTGATCCACACGGTCAAATGCTTTCTCGAAATCCGTGTAGATCACGTCAACCTGACCTCCACCCTCCATGTGTTCCAAAACATAATTCGAAAAACATGATAGATTCGAAACCGTTGAGCGTCCCCTTAGAAAGCCGTGCTGAGAGTAGGATATGCCGCGAGAGATGAATGGATAAACCTGACCATAGACAATTTTTTCAAACAATTTGGCTAATGTGTTGAGAATTGAAATGGGACGGTAATTCTCTACAACGGATCTAGATCCTTTTTTATGAATAGGTATTATCTGAGCTTTCTTCCATAGAGTAGGAAAAGTACATTCAGTCAAGGAACGTTGGAAGAGTACAGATACTGGGAAAGCCAAGCTACGAGCACAAGCTGATAGAAATATTGGCGGGATACCATCGCAACCAGGACCTTTCGACTTATCAAGGGAAGTAAGTAGTTTAAACACCATTTCCGCTGTAACGTCAATACGAGATAAAGAGTCGTTACTAGAATAATAACAGGAGGTTATTAAATCATTATTTTGGTGCGAAATGGGGTGGCCATATACACTTTTGAAGAAGGAATTAAAAGCAGTACATATATTCTGGCCGTTCGTGACTTGCAGATTACCGAGAGTAAAGCTATGGGGATAGTTTGAACCACCTCTCTTGGATTTAACATATTTCCAAAATAATTTGGGCGAATATTTTATGTTTCTTTCCGAGTTGCGAGTAAAATGTTCAAAGCATTTGTTTTGTACACATTTTTGTCTTACGCGTAGTAACGAGAACTCATCGTAGTCTCTAGGATTGCCAAACTTTTTCCATCTTTTATGAACCTTTAATTTTTCACGTATGATTTTAATTAAAGCTGGACTATACCAATTTGGATAGCGATGGCTATCGGTACTACGAGCAGACAAAGGGACAAATAAGGCCAGGCTTTCGCTTATTGTATTATAAAATACATCCACCGCCTCGTCTACTGTCTCTGTGTTTAGAATGTCCCTCCAGTCCAAGTTATACAAATATTCATTAATACGATCATAATTACACTTACGAAAATTATATTTAGGCTGGTGACATTCGCGCAGAGGTTTTAGGCTTATGTCCAGAATCTCAATTGTGAGAGGCGGATGGAACACGTCTACTTTTGATAAGGGATCACTGCAACACACCACTGATAATGGAAGGCCACAAAAACATAAATCCAAAATGTTGTTACATGAATTAGGGATATAATTATACTGAGTAAACCCTAAAAAAGTCAATTCATCCATTAAAGATACGGCAGCGTTTTGGATTTCCACCAAGTTATTACTAATTACCGAATAGCGATCCGTTTTCCATTGTATGCAAGATGTATTAAAATCACCAATTACAAGAAAATTATCGGAGGGAAATAAATCAATTATATGTGCTAAGCTAGCTTGAACGCTATTTAAACGTGCGGCAAGTTGATATTTATCTGGAGGAACATATATTAATACTACATGCAAATCAACCGACGAGTTCAATACGCGGGCCGGCACACTTACACACACGGACTCAACGCTCGGACATGACCATTGATTTGTAACAAAAACACCCAGTTCCGATCGTGCACAGAGCACAACCCCCCCACCCGTAACTTTGTTTGTCAGGTGACGGTCGCGGTCGCATCGAAACACTTCATACCTACGGTCACATAACTCGGTATCTAAGATATTGCTTTGAATCCAAGTTTCCGTAAATAAAAGTAAATCATAGTCGTTTGTCAGTATATTATTATACAGCTCTAAGGTTTTTGTGTTAAGACCACGGACGTTTTGATAGTAAATGCTCATGCTTTTATTATTAAGTATAAGAGAACTAGCCATATTTATATTGGTTATAGAAATCAGTCACAATCGCAAGTAATATTTTAGCTCCGACCGGTTTTACGATAAAGCTGTGTAAGGCGTGCGAAGGATATCGGCAGATATATAGGTCATAATTAGCCATAGTATAGACAGTGATTAGAGAAGAGTGAACAAAAAACTCATGCGATAACGGAAACCAGTTAAGGTAGCAGTGTGAATATGTTACTATTCTGGTACTTAGTATTGTTCTGTTATGACAATGTTTATTTAATAATACCATGAATACACAGGGGAAATTTCGTAATAAGGACGACTGACACCCTCTTTGAGAAATAATATATATAAATACGAAGATAAATAATTGTGAAATGTTGAATAAAATATATAAAGATATTAAAGATATATTAAGTGAAGTTAGGCGAAAACATGTAAGGACATATAATACTAGAGAAAACGTATTCCGAGGGTCGTTGAAACATAGTCACACAACTTTCCTCTTCAAATCTGTCATGTCTCTGATCAGAAGAGCTGGGGAGGAGTCATCTTTCCGAACGAAAACCTTTCCATCTCGTACCCAAACGTGTTGATATTGTGTAGCCTTTGCCTTATCTCTCGTGTTTTTGTATAACAGTTTGTTTAAAGGTGTAAGGTGCTCATTGACATAAATATGTCTTGTTTCACCGGAAATGTCAATGTTTGTTGTGGTGACCCCCTTCTTCTTACGGATACCTGATATTATGGAATCACGCAAAAAACGAGATTTTAATTTGGCGAGAATAAGTTTAGGGCGTCCAGGAATTTTGGTTCGTGTCTGAATTCTAGTGATGTGGTCCACATCTTGAGCTGAAAGTTGCACGCCCGAATAGAAAGCTATGTTAGTGAGGTAAGCGTTAAGATTTTCATGGGGACGCTCTGGAATTCCAGCTATCTCCAAATTGCATTGCCGGTCACGTTGCTGTAGGTAATTTAGTTCAGATCGCAATTCGTCAATCTCTCTCTTCATGGAAGTGGCCTCTTGATTATTGGATATAATATTATCAGATATGATCTCCACTCGCTTACCCAGATCGCTTTGTTCTTTGCCCTGAAAATCTAAAGCTTCCTTCACCGAAGCCATGTCCGCGAACAATAAAGACTGTTTTTCGTCAATTGACTTGATCTCCACTTTTATCGAGTTAAACTGCTCCTTTAAAGAGCATACATCGTTTGATATTTTGCGCAAATTTTCATTATGAGTGGTTCCAAAATCAACAAGTTTTTCATTTTGGGTGTTAGCAAAATCAGTCAAAAATGTCATCATTTCATTCCGAAATTTATCAAAAAGCAACGTATCATTATCTGGATGCTTCCTTTTGTTACGGAAATGTGATAAGTCATCTTTAACCGCGGGAGGTAGTTTAGACAAATCCGGCTGTGAACCGCTGTTGAAGGGAGGCGAACGTCGAACATTCATTTTAAGAAAATAAGAGCCCTTCTCTTTTACTCGCGGAGGTGAGGAGCCGCTGCACAGTTGCACTGTGAAGATGCTACGGGATCGTGATGACTTTAGTATGCACACACTGATAGCCAAAACACTGATTTAACCACACTTGTTTAAGGTAGATTATGCCTTTATGCAGTTTATTAAATTATTAAAGAAATACTTCGACACGTCTGCTCAGTACGCTCGTCGCGAGGTTTTCTCTTGTCTCATTCCCCCAATCTGACAGCGTCAATATGGCGTCTAGGGACTTATTACCGACATCCTGCTTTGATAAACCAACTAGTTTTAATAACTACATTAAATAACTTTAGGTCAATAACCTAAGGACGGTCACCATCCTGAAACATTTATATGAACTTTTCCAAAAATGATAAAAAATGTTTGGTGATAGTTATAGCAATGTTGTTAAATACCCCGGTAAGGATTACGGTCGTGATCGTGACTTATTTTATTTTTGATTTTCAATACTAACCAATTAAAGACAGTCATTCTTCGGAAACAATCTAGAAACTATTCTCTATGTTTGTATGAAGTCAGATTTTCGTTAAAATGTATAGTTTTAAAGTTACGGTGCCTCACAGATTTCCATACAAATCTTAAATTAATCCTAGCGCTAAAACTGTATATTTTAACGAAAATCTGACTTCATACAAACATAAAGAATAGTTTTTAGATTGTTGCTGAGAAATTTCATAGACTTTAATTGGTTAGAATTGAAAATATCACCAGACTTTTCGTTTGTATGCAGCGCGCATTTACGCAATCGGAATAAACTTAGTAGTAGAAAAATATGATATAAATTATTTATATTTCTCTTTAGATTTAACTTCTTTCAAAGTTTCATTTTTTTTCTTTAACTGAACGGTAATACTCGTAGGACTCTTAAGGTGGTTGCAGAGTTGTCAATTTCATACAAAAGTTACGCGTAGACGGTATTAATAAAAGTAATATTTTATATATGGAAAAATAGTATAGAAGATCTAGATGCCGCGTATCAAATAACATTTGCAATTGATAATATAATTAAGAAGATATAAAGCTTTATATCTTCATAATCATATTATAAATTGCAAATGTTATTTGATACGTGGCATCTAGATTTTTTAAACTAATTTTCCGTATATAAAATATTACTTTTAACTGTACCGTCTTCGCGTACTAAGCGTTTGTATGAAATTGACAACTCTGCAACCACCTTAAAATAAAAGCAACAAGTATTTCAAAGTATTCATTTACATCAACTTATCTATGATACAGTCTTAGACGAGTTCCCAGGGGAATAGAAAACCAAATCAGTACAAAAAAAAACAACTTGTTTAAGAAACTGGATTCAACGGCCATCTTCCATCTCGTTCGTACCCGGTTGATTGGTCCGTGCCATAGACATAGTTTAGAATAGACGACGCAAACGCAAGCTTGTTCGTCAATCTTTGACTAATTATTATAAGGACTAGCCTTGCGGTAGCATTTCCCCTCTGCCACGTTATAAGATGTGCATGATCTTGTGCATTTACATTCAATTTTACACCTTATCACTAAACGAGACAGCCTATAATTGCGAAATGATAACTTCGAACTTAGAACGTTTGGGGTTCACACGAGACTACTTTTCATGATTTATAACATTCAAAATTAGAATCTAAAGTTATGGGGAATAAAATCCAAAGTTGCGGATTTTATGTTACCTCGCCCCCCGCAAAAAGTGGCAGAAATGTTTGTTAGTAGAATTACACGCGTAACCAGTCCACATATAAATCAAAGCTTTATTCACTAGTAATCGTAGATTTTATTAATATTTCTGGCACGTGAGTTTTATAACATTTCACTTGCGACGTCTATTGCATTATTAAATCTGTGGTTTGAATAGTTCAAACCGTAACGTCAAATGTTGATGGACATCTAAGCATAGAGTTTTCTCTATGGCGCATGGCGTTTTAAATACCATTACGAAATTGTTATTTAAATGTTCTTAAAATGGACGCCAATAATTAATCAATGTTGAACCAATGACATAAAATCTTTTAAGGGTATAATATTACTGTTGGCGCGCTCCATACAAACGAAGTCTGGTGATATTTTCAATACTAACCGATTAAAGTCAATGACATTTTGCAGAAACAATCTAGAAACAAATCTCTATGCTTGTATCGTGTCAGATTTTCCTTAAAATGTACAGTTTTAAAGTTACAGTGCCTCAAAGATTTCCATACAAATATTAAATTAATCCTAGCATTGAAACTGTATATTTTAATGAAAATCGGACAAGATACAAGCATAGAGATTTGTTCCTAGATTGTTTCTGCAAATTTTGCAGAAACATTGAGTTTAATTGGTTAAGTATTAAAAATATTACCAGACTTCGTTTGTATGCAGCGCGTATTTACGCATTCGGAATAAACTTCTCTTTTAAAAGCTATTAATTAAGCTCGTAAAACCATAGACAGCAGTCAGCAGTATTAAAAAATAAAATATAAAGTCCGTTTAAACTTCGAACACGAGTCTATGGTTTGAAGAAAGCGCAGCGAGCCGTTTCATTTGAATTTTAGAACGGGATTTCTAACGACGTTTTTGAATAGGTTCGGTTCCGTAACTTATCCACATCTATTTTGAAATATGTCAATAAGAATTCAAACATGTTGACGGTGATAATTTTGGAAAGGCGACTTGATTTGTCGTCTTAGCTGCATTTCCAGCATAGATCGGAGTTGTCAATGAGTGATACCACAGGCTTTTCGGTGAAAGAAAATATCGCGAACAAACCTGCATGATTTATTGTATAGCACGACCAGGAATAGCATAGCATATGCTCTCAACTATATTCCCCGAGGGAGTAGTCAGAGATATTCTGAAACCTCAGAACATCCACGTTTCACCAGTAGTACCGAAACTCTGTCCAGTGTGACGGGATATACGTGTGTGATATCTCTGACTACCCCCTCGGGGAATATAGTCGTGAGCATATGCTATGCTACGACCAGGAATACATATACGAGGCCTATTAAGGCTGCTTGAAAATTCTCTGACAGCAAGTTGACCACTAACTTGCCTCCACCAACACGCACTGGGCTCGCGTGGTGGAGTATGGCCCACTCCCTCTCACCCTTATTCGTGAGAGGAGGCAGGAGGAGGGAGGTACTTCTGTATCCACCTGGCCATTATAAGTGGCGACGGGCTCACTCCCCGTCACACTGGACATCGTTTCGGTACTACTAGTGAAACGTGGATGAGTTTTCGTAATATCTCTGACTACCCTCTCGGGGAATATAGTCGTGAGCATATGGTTTTTAAAATAGAATGTTTAGTTCATCAGTAAGTCACGAAAATTCTAATCAAATTCCATCCACGACAAGGCTATGATGTAAGAGGATATGACGCATTTTAAAAAGTTAAATTAGGTTTTTTTAAGTAGATACAAGTTTTTAAAATTCATAGACAAGGCTAGACTGTTTTTATTTATTTCGTTTGGCATGAGATTGGAGCTACAGATACTAAATTAATTTGAAGATGAAAGTTTTGGCCGTTTTGTTTAAACACCACTTTACCAGACATAATCAGACAATCAAACTGAACAACTTTCTCCATGGCACCAACATCAAAATCGCGAAAAAAAATCTGATGTTCTATACGAAACTGCAAACATTTTTTTATTTTGTTTTACCATGCCAATCGATTGTATCTAATATAATGATAGCATAATTATTACCTCCTTCCGGCTTAAATTTTACTTTCCCCCTTTATTTGATATATTAGTATTAGTGGTTCTAGAAGAAAATGAAAACCTAAATTAGCGAAAAAAATAATAAGAAATTGAAAAATAGTTGATTTTGAAATATATTTCTGTAACCAAAATATAATAACAGGCTGATATCAATTTCACCATGTAGATAGATAGTTCAATCCTATACCCCATTCAATATAGCAACGAAATTTTAAGGCTATTTTGCGTTACAGAAACAGAGATTTGAAACACTTGCTCTCACTTATTCTTAAAACAAAAGTCAAAATTGTTTATTCAAAATAATATCACATAGATAACTTTTTGACGTCATGTTTTTGAATCTACCACCGCGTCGGAAGGTGTTCCGTTGTAGAGAAGATGCGGCCAGAAACTCTACAACACACAAAAAATTGTTTTAAATAAAACAAAATATACAAAGTACAATTACATAAATTCAATATTAAATTACATAGTGTAACATTGTCAAGACCAGACATTTTGGTCATTCAAATAATCATCGAGTTTATAGTAACCTTTTTTACAGAGGACTTGTTTAACATGGGACTTAAACTTTTTGTCCGTCAAGTTAAGAATATTCTCTGGTATCTTATTATACGAGTAATAACGTATACAGTGCCCCATGAAAGATGTGTTGACCTTACTAAGTCGAAAATGTGGGAATACTAAAACAGCTTTAGTAACGTCCAAGATATGTCGGATAGTATATGTATCCAATAAATTAATTACATTTGGTAATCACAACCGGCCAGAAAGCTAAATAATAATCGGAAAATCTCGTCGTCCTTATTTGGAATGAAGTATAGATTGAAATATCCATCTATAGGTAATAATTTAGTAAAAACAAGTATGTAATGTAACACAAAAAACATGACGAAACGAAATCACGCCTATTAAAAAAAAAACCTGTGACGAAGGAACCAAGCTTCATTCAACCTGAGATCCAGCCGTTATTTCCTCGCTCTCTCACTCTCGCAGTAAGAGTATTGCGGTCTCTTTCGCACGGCGTACTTAACAAATTCCAGTAAGTATGGTTATGTCATCGTAAGGATGTGGAGAGATAAAGAAGTTTAAAAATCTATTTTTGTATGGACGCTTCAAGAATGGGTGTATTGTGGGTTAGTTATTTTATTTTATTATTTATAATTTTATTGAAATAACAGAATAAACCACCAGTGATAACATTCTGTAAAAACGTCCAAAAATTATAATAATTTTTTTTTTCAATTGTTTTTTCGTTTAAAAATGAATAATTTTGATAAAAGAGGAAAAATTTTCACATGAAAAAAAAAAAGATTTTTTTTTTCAAAATTGGGACACAAAATAAAACTAAAAGACTGAATTAAGATAATAAATACAAAAATATCCCTCTACCATAAACCATTTAGGTAAATCTTAAAAATAAAAAAATATTAGTTTTTTTTTTGTTTTTTTCATGATTTTGAATTAATATAATAAAATACAATGGAGAGGTATAGATAAAATATTTGAAGAAGAAGAATAATACAATTATTAAAAACTATAAAAGGAACATAATTATAAAACTAAAATATAACTTGACTCCTACTTTTATACAGGGTCCTTCCTAATGCTGACACTTTTTAAGGGGATGATCAGACCGTCAAACTGAACAACAGCGAAATCGCGAAAAAAAATCAGCTCTTCCATACAAAACTGCAAACCTACTTAAACCAAATGTATAGGACAGCTGATTTTTTTTCGCGATTTCGATGTTGGTCCCATAAAAAAAGTTGTTCAGTTTGATGGTTTGATCATCCTTATAAAAAACGGTCAGCATATTAAGAAGGACCCTGTTTAAAATTTCTAAGCATTTACTTTTATACAACGTGTTAATGAATTAACGCAAAACTAGAAAGTTGTTTGTATGGAATCGAGAGCAGAATCGAATTATCATGATTTCAACATAGGTAATTTTTTTCAAAATATTAAATAATTTGTTTCTAAAATTTAAAATTTACTGAACTCGATCGCAACCAACCGCACGGGCACACTCACCCTACTTACTACCAAGACAAGATTCTTAAAATGTATTCACGAGCAAAAAAAGATGTTCAGTTTGATCATCCTCGTAAAAAACTGTCCCTATATAAAATTTCTAAGCATTTACTTTTATATAAAAATTTCTAAGCATTATACATTACTGACTGTACTAAAAAAAACAAGAGAATGCTGTCTATTGGTCAAAAATTGACTTTCACTCTTCATAGAATTAACTTTCGATGTCTTCTCGCTATTACTGTACTTTATGAATGAGATTATTTAACAGTTACGTTGCTTTAGTAAACAAATGTTAATTCTATTGTAGTTATTATGCTATATAAACCCACAACGGGGTAAGATAATCGACATTACTAATATTTTCTTATTTTACTTATGAGGTGGCTACGGAACCCTATCATGGGCGAGTCCCACACGCTCTTAGCCGAGTTTTTTTCCTTTTAATCATTGACCAAGAAGGTTTGAATTGACAACATTTCATTTTAAGAAAGGTACCAAAATAAGAAAATCATTTGGAGATTATGTGATTCAAAGCTTATATTAAAATTATCAGATTTTTCTATCCATTATTTCTCGAGTTATTTGAAAAATACTGAAAAAATATAATAGAGGTTGAATGAGATTTTATTCCTTTGCCTGCTTGGCTTTTTTATTGTATTTGGAAGTTTTTATTTTTAATGTTATTGCGGCCAAGGTATCTTAGCCATAAATCCTACGTTTATCAGAAATTTCAAAAGTAAATTAAAAATAGAAATATCGGTCAAAAATTTAATCCGAAAAAAACGTATCTCTTATTTTTTAACCTATTTTTTTATTATAAACAGGTGGTTAAAAAAATTTAATGTTGTCAATTCGATTACGCCAGTTTTAATCATGAAAATGGCCATGATACTGTTCCTAAAAAAAGTTATTAAAGAAAACTAAAATCAAATCCGTTTCCGGAAAAGTAAAGGCAACTTCTAAGTGTTGGACATCCACAAGTAAATCATCAACAACATTCCACAACATAATAATTCCAAAGCTAATGTTAATACCCTTCAGAAGGCTTCGGATGTAAGAATATTAACAACAAAAGGATCCACCGTGACCGTTGAGATGGAAGAATGGAACGTGTGGGCGCCATTGTGGCACGTTCGGATAAACGGCCAGTGTTTTGATTTCCGTTCATGTTTATTTAAACTTAACTTCATTTCAAATAAGGACGAAAAGATTTTCCAATTCCTATAGCTTTCTGGCCTGAAAGATATACTATCCGACATATCTTGGACGTTACTAAAGCAGAAAAAGTGAGAGGAAGTGTTTCAAATCTGTTTCTGTAATTCAAAATAGCACTAAAATTCCGTTGCTATTTGGAATGGAGTATAGTTGTTTCATCGAGTTTATCAATAAAGGATAGCTAGATACGCGTGCTACAGTGATTTATCTACCCTATGGTTGTAAGGATGAAAAAGACCGCCTTTTTGTCCCTTTTCGTATAATGTATTAATGTTTTTTTTTAAATGCTACTTGTACTTATCAATAATTAATAAAAATTACTTGATTAATAAAACAATAATTAGTTATTATTAATTAATTATTGATATAATTTGATTGATCGAATGTTTCTTTATTCCCGATTCTTCTTTTCAATTTTAACCCAAGGTGGATTTGGAAGAAACTATAACATATTTCAAAATCTAACTGTAATACTATGTAAAGTATTTTATTATATTATAAGTTTCATTACCTAATATCCCTTTATTATTGTGATGTTTTTATTATTATCTTGTGCTTAATTGTTTAGTTCAATGTCTTTTTCCTTAGCTGTATGTTCTCGAAAAAGGATTAAATAAATAAATAATAATAAATATATAAAATTCCTAAAATATTCCACTAAATAAAACAGACTACGTTTCCGAATGTAACTTTATAATCCTTGCCTCCCGGAGGATCGAAGGCCGCCATTACACGAGATTCTTTTTTCAAACCCACCGCGCTAGGAGATTGTCTATACTTTTTTTTTTCTTTTTATTTGTAGCCAAGTCAATTTAGTTTTTCCGCTTACATCGTGCTTGGACTCTCGGCCATTGCCTCCACATTTAAAAAAAAAAAGATTAGTAAAACGAACCCTTGATATCGTAGAAGGAAAAAAATTTCTTTGTCGATGCTTGATATCTCTACTAGTGGGTATCTTACAACGCGACTAAGGCCGTGTCCCCATGTGTACGGCGCGGCGCCGGACACATGGGGACACGGCCTAAGGGATATGTTTTTACACAAAGTATGAAACAGATATAAAATAAAAGAACCACAATACAAGGTCCTTCTTAATTATGCTGACAACTTTCACTATGGGACCAACATCGAAATCACGAAAAAAAAATCTGCTGTCCCATACATTTAGGTCGAGCAGGATTGCAATTTTGTATAGAAGAGCTGATATTTTTTTCGCGATTTCGATGTTGTACCATAGAGAAAGTTGTTCTGTTTGATGGTCTGATCATCCTCTTAAAAAAGCTCACGACTGTATTCCCCGAGGGTACCCCCTCGGGGAATACAGTCGTGAGCTTTTTTCTGACTACCGTCAGAGATATTCTGAAACCTCGGAACATCCACGTTTCGCCAATAGTAACGAAACTCTGTCCAGTGTGAAGGGGGGTGAGCTCGGCGCCACTTGTAATAGACATTGGGTACAATACATGCCTCGAAATTGAAGCATGCAGGTTTCCTCACGATGTTTTCCTTCACCGAAAAGCCAGTGGTGTTACAAATCGTACATAAATTCCGAAAAACTCATTGGTACGAGTCGGCCTGGACGGAGATCGAACCATCGCCTCTGGACCACCACGGCCTCTTAAAAAAGTGTCAGCATATTAAGAAGGACCCCATACAACAGAACGAAAATCATTTGTGAGCGGATCGATACGAAAGTACAAAAACATTTGATTACGAACGAAAGTTGACACTCGAAATTATATCGAAAAAGCTGGAAATAAGCCACAATTTTCGTTGAAGCTTTAAACATCCCTTCGCGAATCAAAAGCAGGTGGTATCACACCCCAATCAAATGTTGTGCCATTTATTCTGCCACCCCTTGTATTTAAAAATCCGATAAACAAAAAAAAATATTATTTTGGTTGATAACGAAAATGCATTTGCGTTATCTACAAACGAAACGAGCATCTTAAAAAAAAAGTTAAGAAAAAAAAGAAAGTTGTTTGTGAAAAGCGCATCAAAATCTGATATAATAATATTTTCTATGAGAAACGCCCAACCGAAAAGTGCGTGCGTGCGTGTGCCGCATTTTAGATTTAAAAGAATTAACAAAAGTACTTTAATAGATTTTTTTAATGATTTCACTAGATAAACTAATGGTGAATATGCGAGTATAAATACCAAAAATCTAAAACTATTTTAAGTTCTTCTAAAACGAGAAAGATGTTTAAAAATACATGAAAATACGTCTGGTGTTACAAATCGTACATAAACTCCGAAAAACTCATTGGTACGAGTCGGCCTGGACGGGGATCGAACCATCGCCTCCTGCACGGCAGGCAAGGTTACTCGCCACTGGCCCACCACGTTTTTTTTTATAAAATAATAATAAATTAAACAAAAGAAACCGCTCCAAAACATACAGAAGAATTAATAACCCCTTTTATCGAATTCGGTTAATATTTTAACTGAAAGAAACCGATTTTAACATTTTGTACCCTAAAGGGTTAACATTTTGCATTGTGTGAAGACAATTTTGAGTATTTTGACATCGCGTGTCATTTGTTAAGAAATTAAGAAGGTACCTTCTCAGTGATCACAAGGCTTTTTGCCGCCATTGCATTTTCAAAACGTACAAAAAGACTGGAATGTGGTCCGTAATACAGATTTGACTTTAGCCACAGCTCCGGCACTCTAAAGAACGTTTTTGAATTTCGAAATGGTGTCTGCATATGCGCACTTTGTGCAAACCGTCCATGACATTGCGTGTAGGGTTGAAAGCCGCGCGTTGCATTTAAGAGGATATAATTCGGAGCGCGCTCCATACAAACGTACTATGGTGATATTTTCAATACTAACCAATTAAAGTCGATGAAATTTTGCAGAAACAATCTAGAAACAGATCTCTATGCTTGTATGGAGTCAGATTTTCGTTAAAATTTACAGTTTCAATGCTAGGATTAATTTAAAATTTGGATGGAAATCTTTGAGGCACTGTATCTTTAAAACTATAAATTTTAACGAAAATCTGACTCCATACAAGCATAGAGATTTGTTTCTAGTACGTTTCTGCAAAATTGTATTGATTTTAATTGGTTAGTATTGAAAATATCACCATAGTACGTTTGTATGGAGCGCGCTCCGAATTATATCCTCTTAATAACAAAATAATTCGATTGAAACAAAAATTTCATTATTTTGATAGTTAAAATTTAAAGATATTTAGCATTTTAAGTTTTGAGTTTTGATTTGTTATCATTTCAGCGATGAATAAAAGCGCTAACGTGCTCATGGATACATTTTAAGAATCTTGTTTTGGTAGTAAGTAGGGTGAGAGTGCCCGAGCGGTGGGTTGAGACCGAGTTCAGTAAATTGTACAAACACATTATTTAATATTTTGAAAACATTATAATTCGATTCTGCTCTCGATTCTAAACAAACTACTTTCTAGTTTTGCGTTAATTCATTAACACGTATGTATCCAATAAATTAATTACATTTAATAATCAGAATTTGCCAGAAATAAGAATCAGAAAATCTCGTCGTTATTTGCAAAGAAGTATAGATCAGTTATTTATAAGATATCAATGGTATATTCTAACAGTTATTTTCTAACACGGAACTGCGTGTGCGCCGATCGACACCACCCTGGTTCAGTGACCTCATAGGAACAGATGCGTTCACCCTCGCAAGTATTGGTTGGTTGGTGGTAATTACACAGACAGCGGGGTTGTGACCGAGCTATGTACAACTAGAACGGTTAGGCTTGTGGGGACTTGCCACAGATATCAACACCCACAAGTTATAGCAACGAAGCTAACAGATGGCGCTACGGTCGCACTCGCAAATGTGTACGTAAGTAAACTTGCGACGTCACATTGGCAACCCGTTAGCCGCTACACATAAGGTTCACAATCGTATACAAGACATGAATCGCGCAAGAGAAATAATCACAGAGATTCGATATATATACAAGGTCCAACTAAGGTATGTTGGACCACGGCCGGTCCCCAGGCTTCACACCTATAGGCCTGGCATGCCACGACCGAGAAAACGATAAAAATCGAGATGTGCCTCCATCTTTATTATTTTAAGTATGCCAGAAAGAGCGCGCATGACGTTTTTCTCGTTTAAACGCTTTGTCGTGGGTGGCATGCTAGCCGTGCTAGCCTGGCGGAAGATCTTCCCTTGTCGGTCATATTGCTTAGTTTCTTTTCCTTTTGTAATAATACAGAGTTTTTTTTTCAGATCTTTCATAGAATCAAGCCTCCAGTGGTGAGTAACCTTGCCTGCCGTGCAGGAGGCGATGGTTCGATCCCCGTCCAGGCCGACTCGTACCAATGAGTTTTTCGGAATTCATGTACGATTTGTAACACCACTGGCTTTTCGGTGAAGGCAAACATCGTGAGGAAACCTGCATTGTGCGAAATGTGGCGACTTTGCCATCAGCTACTTGCATTCATAAAATCAGAATGCATCCATGAATGAAATCCATAACTTAGTGCAAATTTAACTTTTTGAAAGCTGTGCCCACTTTTAATAAAAAGTTAAATTAAAAGTTAAATTTGTACTAAGTTAATTTGATATTATGAATACACGTAGCTGATGTCAAAGTTAAGAGAAGTTTATTCCGGATGCGTAAATGCGCTCTGCATACAAACGAAGTCTGGTGATATTTTCAATACGAACCAATTAAACTCAATGACATTTTACAGAAACAATCTAGGATCAAATCTCTATGCTTATATCGTGCCCGATTTTCGTTAAAATACAGTTTCAATGCTAGGATTAATTAAAGATTTGTATGGAAAACTTTGAGGCACTGTAACTTTAAAACTATACATTTTAAGGAAAATCTGACACGATACAAGCATAGAGATTTGTTTCTAGATTGTTTCTGCAAAATTTCATTTAGTTTAATCTGTTAGTATTGAAAATATCACCAGACTTCGTTTGTATGGAGCGCGCCAACAGTAATATACGCTTAACGTCCGTTGGTAAAGTCGCTACATTTCACCGGTACTGTTTTTGCTAATAGTCGTGGTCTTAGGAACCCGGGTTCCGTGTTTGACTACAGAACCCTAAAAATAACACCTAAGTATATTGTTTACACTAAGTTTTCTACCTCGCTGTATCACATTCCATACAATTTAACTCTCAAGCCGGTCTCAAGATCATGTAATACTACAAATTGATTGTCGCATGACTATTTAATCGAGATTGTTTCCCACGGAGCTTAAGTGCACTCATTATACAGGTTCCAGGCTTTTTAAGAGGATGATCCGACCATCAAACTGAACAACTTTCTCTATAGGACCAATCGAGACGGCGAAAAAAAAAATCTGCTTGTCCCAGTAGGATTGCAGTTTTGTATGAACAACTTTTACTGTGGAGTAAAAGTTGTTCAGTTTGATGGTCTGAAACACCCCATAAAGTATGTAAGTAACACATTTTAGTAGACACTCTTTGGAATTATAAACTAGCGACAGCCCGGTTCCGACATGGGTCAGATCAGAAACATTATCCATTAGTCGCCTCGTACGACACCGACACAGTAAGAATGAGGTATTGGTAACTATAACTTTTAAAATAAAATTGCTCTACATAATTCATAAAAATATGACTCAACATTCATTAAAAAAAAACATACAGCTAGGGTTGGTTTAAACCATCAAACTGAACAACTTTCACTATGGGTCCAATATCGAAATCGCGAAAAAAAAAACGGATTTTCCATACTAAACTACAAATCTACTCGAGCTGTATGGGACAGCAGATTTCTTTCGCGATTTCGATGTTAGTCCCATAGTAAAAGTTGTTCAGTTTGATGGTCTAAACAACCCCCTTAAAAGTTTTAAATGTTCATTTTTACTTTTGTAACAACTCGTATAAACTCTTTTAAAGTTGGTTAAAAGGATTGATCATAAACGCCACGCTTTATAAAATAGTTTTCAACTCTATTCCCCAACCCTCTATGACCTCTATCCACCCGTTAGATGCAACACCGTGACGCGCCGTTAACGTTCTAGCTACGTTACGTTAATGTAGATAAGCATATGCCGTCTCTTCCACGCGACTATTCCTTGCTACGATATTAAATTTAATAAAAAGGAAAAAAAAACATTTTTAGTGACAAAATGGGCGATTGCACCGATATTAAATTTTAAAAAAAACAATTTTAGTGACAAAATGGGCGATTGCACCGATATTAAATTTAAAACATTTTTAGTGACAAAATGGGCGATTTCACCGATATTAACTTAAAAAAAAACATTTTTAATGACAAAATGGCCGACCGTTTTGGGACTTTTTAAAATAGTCTAGCGGCAACTCAAAAGAAAATCAATTAATTTCAAAATTTATTAATAATGAAAAAGAAATAATAGGTAAGTAAACTCGACTGAAATGTATGGGAAAGCAGATTTTTCTTTCGCGATTTCGAATTTGGCTCCAAAATGAAAGTTGTTCAGTTTGATGGTCTGAAGCTCCCCCTAAATGCGCGTCATAAAATGGTTACAAAGTTGAATTTTACTGTAAAATCGGGCAATAGAGCCCTTAGAAGGTATCTTCTTTTTTTTAACAAAATTAGCTGAAACTATTTTAAGGGGAGTATCAGACCATCAAACTGAACAACTTTCTCTATAGGACCAACAACGAAATCGCGAAAAACAAATTCGCTGTCCCATACAAAATTGCCAAACCTTACTCGAACCGAATGTATGGGACAGCTGATTTTTGATTCGCGATTATGATGTTGGTCCCATAGAGAAAGTTGTTTAGTTTGATGGTCTGATGCTCCCATTAAAATAGTTTCAGCTAATTTTGTTAAAAAAAAAGAGTCCTTCTAAAGGCTCTATTGTCAGATTTTACAGTAAAATTCCACTTTGTAACCATTTTATGACGCGCATTTAGGGGGAGCTTCAGACCATCAAACTGAATAACTTTCATTATCGAGCCAAATTTGAAATCGCGAAAAAAAATCAGTCGTCCCATACATTTCAGTCGAGTTTACTGGAGCTAATTTTGTTAGACCTTATGTTAGTGGCATGATCTATAGAGTAAAAAGCCTGATAATGATAAATTTTTTAAGACACCTTCTAAACTGTTCTAGTCAAAAAACGCGGTAAAACTTAACCGTCTTAGAAATGTAAATGTATTGAAATCAGTATCGTCGTAGTGGACCCCTCTGTTCACCCCAGAACCGCTAGAGCGTGAAGTACAAACATAAGGATGCTTTGTCGTTATTTACTTCGTCTTCTTCTTATCGTGTGGGCAAGCCCTGGTGTCAGAGTTTTTTCAGACCGCCTTACGGCCTCTGACGTGGTTTTTATGTAACGACTACTACAACCAGAGATAGTAGCTGGGCCAATGGCTTATGGGGATATAATACAAACGTACTATGGTGATATTTTCACTACTAACCAATAAAAGTCAATGAAATTTAGCACAAATAATCTAGAAAGTAATCTCTATGCATGTATCTTGTCAGATTTTCGTTAAAATGTATAGTTTTAAAGTTACAGTGCAGTGCAAAGATTCCATACAAATCTTAAATTAATCCTAGCATTGAAACCGTGTATTTTATCGAAAATTGGACAAGATACAAGCATAGTTATTTTAATCTAGATTGTTTCTGTAAAATTTCATTGATTTTAATCGGTTAGTATTGAAAATATCACCAGACTTCGTTTGTATGCAGCGCGCATTTACGCATTCGGAATAAACTTCTCTTAAGGGGATATAATTCGGAGCGCGCTCCATACAAACGTACTATAGTGATATTTTTAACGAAAATCTGACTCCATACAAGCATAGAGATTTGTTTCTAGATTGTTTCTGCAAAATTTTATTGACTTTAATTGGTTCGTATTGAAAATATCACCATCGTACGTTTGTATGGAGCGCGCTACGAATTATATCCTCTTAACGTGCCATCCGAAGCACGGAATCATCTTTCTCTTAAGACAATCAGGTGTATAATTGTATACATAACTTTAGCTTAAGAATTTATATTGTAATAGTTATTAAGTCGTGTTATGTTGTAGTTTCTGGCCGCATCTTCTCTACAGCGACAACACGTTCCGACGCGGTGGTAGCTTTAAAAAAGATTTGACGTTTGATAAGTGTGCTGCAAGCTCCTATATTGAATAAATTATATTGACTGACTATACTGTAGCAATGTTTTCGACCACCCCGAATTGGTTAATGTCGTGAGTTTATGTGTGTAAAATACGTAATTCAATACCTATATTGTTTTGTTTTGATTGCCTAATAAAGTATTCAATAACAAAAATTATAATGAACCTCTTCACAAAGTAATTTTTTTTTTCAACTAGAGGTGTGGTTTATAGTTTATGGATACGGGCCTATTGTTATCCCGTATCATAGACAACCGCAGGGTCGTAAAGTGCTCTTGTCTATGATTGTTGTTTTTAATTCGACTGTAAAAAAAACAATATAAAGTAGGTATACAAGAAAAGGCGGCTAGGTGGCTTTTCGGTGATGGAAAACATCGTGAGGAAACCGGCTTGCTTCAATTTCGAGGCATGTATTGTACCCACTGTCCATTATAAGTGTTGTTTCTGAAAAATTTATTGACTTTAATTGGTTAGTATTGAAAACGTAACCAGACTTCGTTTATATTGGACCTATGGAGGGCGCCAACGGCTAAGAGGAAGGATCTCCATAGAGTCCGCATAAATGTACGATTGTAGTTGGTCTCTTTTGTCTTATGACGTACCTTTAATAGTAGAAGGAGATGGAACTATAGATATTTGTTTATGCGGCTGTCCACTTTTTTTTGAGCTAGTGTGTGAAAAGTGACCGTAAACATAAGGCCATATGTCACTTGGTGCCTTTTGTCCATACTACTTGACACCACACACTCAAACCTAAACGTCAAAAAAAGTGGACACTTTACAATTGGTATGGCTCACTCTAGTCTTAAAGAGAGATCCTTCCTCTTAGGCCAACGGTAATATACCCTTAATTCTAAAGCCGCATTTAATATTTTTTGTTAAAATCACAGAAACAAACTAGCTAAGTTTGTACGGAACACTTTTCGCAATAATCAGTCTCACACTTGGCAAGTTTACACTATCAGCTACTCTAATCATTTTGCCCCACTTATTTGTATCATAAAAAAGCCATATAATTAATTTTAATTACTCATTTGTTTTGATAAAACTGATATTAACGTAAGGCTGCGATATGAAACATTTTTTTTTCATTTTCGCGACTTTAATATTGTTTTATTAAATAAAAAAAAACCATGGTTGTCCAGTGGCGAGTAACCTTGACTGCCGTGCTGGAGGCGATGGTTCGATCCCCGTCCAGGCCGACTTGTAACTTTACTGGCTCTTCGGTGAAGAAAAATGAATTGAAATTGAATGAATGAAAATAAATGAATTGAAACAAGCCACGGTTAGTTTCTAGAATTCTAGATCGTGTATTAAAAATGTTCATTGACCTTCATTCAAAATAGAATCGAACTTCGTTTGTATGCATCGCTCTCAGACGCGCTGGAAGGACTATCATCTTAAATTAAAAGGATTTTGTAATTTTTTTGTATGTATATGCTCACGACTATATTCCCCGAGGGGGTAGTCAGAGATATTCTGAAGCCTCAGAACATCCACGTTTTACCAGTAGTACCGAAACTCTGTCCAGTGTGACGCGGGGTGAGCCCGCCGCCACATAATGGACAGTGGGTACAATACATGCCTCGAAATTGAAGCCACCGAAAAGCCAGTGGTGTTACAAATCGTACAGAAATTCCGAAAAACTCGAAGTTAAAATATACGTTAGATAAATAAAACAAACCATATAATATACTTAGTAAGTACCTACTAAGTACATTTTATCTGCAAAATTCCAATGGTCTCAGGATGTCAGTATGTTTAGAAGCAAATAGCCTTATCTGCATTAACATAAACAAAGTATTATAAACTTTATTGCGTAACGCTAAAGTTCATAACAGTTTATCTGAACCGCCAGTGAGATTTAAACCAACAACAGTCCGTTAACTTTCGTAGAGAATAATTTCACTCTCATTTCAAATGAAACTGAATCTTTCGCGCGCAATTTCTTCTTTTTAAACGAAGAAAAAGTTTGAAAGAAACTTTTTTATCAGCAAAGAGGTTCAATATCCTTGTCTATGTTTCAAGGTTATATCCTTAAATATGACGTAATCTTTTTTTTAAGGTCTTTTTTGTTTCAACTAGTATTTTTAGTAAAAATCCACGTGTGCAAAAAAGATGGAGAAAAGGAAAGAAATAAATATCTTAATATAATTAGCTTGTAGCTAAAACTGTTTAAATAAAATTAAAATTTAAGTACCTACTTTTATTACCTATTCTATACCTACTTATATCATTGATAGATTGGTATAGAAAAGTAGGTGAATTATTAATTGTTTACGGAAATAATGAAATTATGCTAATGATTAAGACAATTTATTTACCTACCGGTTGATTTAGGTTAGGTTTTTAAACTCTGTATTCCTCTAGAATTATATTGTTATTACAACCATCAGCTTTCGGAAGTATTTAAAAAAAGAAACACCACTTCCGTAAACAAGCCAGAAAAATAAAATGGTACGATAAAAAACTTACCCCGAGCACTGGCAGTTCATTTCACAGTTTTTACTGCTCTCTCCCCACATTTTGAATAAACACAATAAAAATTGTTCGTTTTCACAAAATAAATACACTAAGACCACAAGTCCATTTTTAGTAATCAGTCTTTTTTAATCTCTCTCAGCTGTTTTGTTTCAGGAGCGCGCGCACCGCGATGTTTATCCAACCGCGGTTCGTCAGCAACTGATTTTGAATTTCGAATTCCCCCGTCTTCCCCTAGCGCGCCTGTCTGCTGTCATGCCACCCCTGAGAATAGGGTTGGTAGAGTCGGGAATTTGCTACCATTATGGTAGTTTTAGATTTTGTGAGATTTTCAGAAGTACGAAAGAACGGTAAAGTTTAATAAAAACAAAATTTAATAAAATCTCAGAAAAACCTCTAGTTTTAATCTGGGGGCAAATATTTTTTTCTAATTCTGATGGATGGCGGTCTGCTTGAATAGGTCACAATTTCAAAATGTGTCTCTTGTAAATAATAAAGAGGGAAAAGATGATGCCAACATATCGTTTAATGGAATATTTCATTATTTCCGAATCATTTGAATCGAAAATTTGAAACTATTTATGTCTGATATGGCTGATGGGCTCGATCCCTTGGCCTTTAAAAATTAACTTGGAATTAACTTAATTTCAAATAGGGACTAAAAGATTTTCCGATAGGTTTCTGGCTAATTCTGATTTTCAAATACAATTTATTTATCAGAAATATTATACTATCCGACATATCTTGGACGTTACTAAAGCTGTTCTAAGAATAAGTGAGAGGAAGTGTTTCAAATCTCTGTTTCAGTAATTCAAAATAGCTTTCAAATTTCGTTGCTATTTGAAATGGAGTATAGTCTTAAATTACATGATCTCGCATACTTCTTTATGGAAGGAAGTTAATTTCAAAAAAGAAAAGAAAAATGCTCATTCCAAATAGCAAATCCTACGTTACGATGTTATTCTGTAAGTCGATCTCATAGCTTTAATTCTGTACTGCATGGAATGTAATAAAAATTGAATAAATGATTGAGTTCATATTAAATTATATTTGCTCAAACAAAGTTGTTATAGCTGATTAGTGATTATAGAGCTTGTTTTTCTCTTTTCAGTTAATAGGTTTTTTATGCAGTCGGGTTTTTTGTTTATCTTAATAATTTAGCTTATTTCATACTTTTTAGTCTTGTGTCGAAACGGTAACATAAAAGTACTATAATATTTATATATTTGGAATCGTCTGATTACTAGCTTTCATTTGATACCCATATTGTAATTTTTAGCAAAAAAAATTGTTTATTCCCCCTCTCTTTTTTAATTCATAGACGCCATCGTGAAACAATATACCCTATGTCACTCTCACGATTTTTACGAATCCAATGACACCTCATACGCTAAAATCCATCAAGCCGTTTGGGCTGTAGGCCGTGCCAAAGAAACAGACATACAAACATACATACATACATACATACATACATACTTACATACATACATACATACGCTCGAAAAACATAACCCTCCTTCTGGCGCAGTCGGGTAAAAACAGCCACAATTAAATTACGTAACTAAAACTTTACGTTTAAATTTCAAAATTTGAATAATTTCGGTTACAATAGTAACTTTTTCAGACAAAAAGCTGGCAACTAAACTGCGCTTGCACAGCCAACCCGTCTGACCCCACCTAACTAGAACGTTTCTCATCACCGTTGCATTTTGAACCTTATTTTCACCACCAATAAGAAACAAAACTTTAATTTGGTTTAAGAATGGAATGTCATATAAAAATCATATGGGAAGCGAATCCTGTTCCCACTCACACATCTACAACGTTAACTTTTAAAAATAGCATCTATTCCCTATGCTTAAGACTTAAATTCCCGTAGCAATAAGAAAAAATCCGGTATTTCACACACAGTCACAAATCGATTCAAAGTTAAATCATATGGGCATTCTTTTTAACACATAAACAATCTTAACTTTATCACCGTCCAATAAAATACATATACGGAAATCTCTGAAAACCTACGCCTAAACCATATGATCGCAACATAAATAAGTGAAGCTGTATAAAGACAGTAGGAACCTAAACGCCATATAAATAAGGTCTAAATTATATTTTTAGGAGGATATTATATTTGTGTATTTGGACTCCTGAGAATTCCTGTCAAATCATATGGTTGTATTGTAGGAATGCCTTTCGGATGCCGCCTTTAGAGGCGCTTTCATATTGTTATTTGAGTAGTTTTGGCAAATATAGATAACGATAAGGATTCCCTTATTATTTAGATTTGGTTTTATATAAGGAATAGCCTTGCGGTAGCATTTCCCCTCTGCCACGGTATAAGCACAATTGATCTTGTGCATTTACATTCAATTTTACACCTTATCACTAAACGAGACAGCCTATAATTGCGAAATAATAACTTCGAACTTAGAACGTTTGGGGTTCACACGAGACTACTTTCATGATTTTTAACATTCAAAATTAGAATCTAAAGTTATGGGGAATAAAATCCAAAGTTGCGGATTTCATGTAACCTCGCCCCCCGCAAAAAGTGGCAGAAATGTTTGTTAGTAGAATTACACGCGTAACCAGTCCACGGTTTGATAGTTAGATAGGAAAACTTAGCAGGTTTTGAATAAATCTCAATACTCAATATTTTATCTCCTTTGAGAGTATAGGCGTATCATTGATTTTTTCCCAGGCCCAGGGGCCCGATTGCGCTAAGTTAAAACATCGAAGTTCTATTCTTATCCAATTTCAGTTCTAATCACATTGCAATCCAATTACTATTCATAGCATGTATAGCATATGCTCACGACTATTTTCCCCGAGGGGGTAGTCAGAGATATTCTGAAACTTCAGAACATCCACGTTTCACCAGTAGTACCGAAACTCTGTCTAGTGTGACGGGGGTGAGCCCGTCGCCACATAATGGACAGTGGGTACAATACATGCCTCGAAATTGAAGCATGCAGGTTTCCTCACGATGTTTTCCTTCACCGAAAAGCCAGTGGTGTTACAAATCGTACATAAATTCAGAAAAACTCATTGATACATTTGGTATTGCGCTAATCGCGGTACTGCTCTTGACAGCCGTTAGATCGTTGAAACCATGATAATTCGATTCTGCTCTCGATTCTAAACAAATTACTTTCTAGTTTTGCGTTAATTCATTAACACGTTGTATATATACTTACAAATAATAAAATAAAATAAAATAATCTATAATAAATACATACATACATATCTTTTTAACTATATATGTACATACATAAGTGAGTACTACATACAACAAGGAAGCAACTGTAAGAGGAGAAAACGAAATAAAAGTGAAGTTGAAAAGAAAACAGAGGTCAAGGAAATGATCTCTGTTATATGTTATTATTTTATTTATAAGAATAATTTCTCAAGAAGTAATAAAAATAATGCATTTAAAATGAAACAGTTAGAAGCTAAACCTAAAAACTTTTACCTGCAAAAAGGGCATGACCAAAAGACAAACAATTTTCGTTTAAAATTCACTAAATCTCCCTTAAATTCTAGTAACGTGCAAAGATATTTGTGAATAAAATATACAATACAATTAAACATACAAAACATACCTACTCAAATGAGTTTTTTTATAACTAAGAGGAAATTTTGTTGCGTTATTTTGAATTCTAATAGAAACAGCGGATTTCTTGGTATTCTAGAACGTGTTAACGAATAAGCGCAAAACCTCATACACCCCAACTGATTTATAACAAAATAATTAGATTGAAACAATAATTTCATTATTTTGATAGTTAAAATTTAAAGTTATTCGTATTTTAAATTTTCAGGCAAAAATCATTTGTTATCATTTCAGCAATGAATGAAAGAGCAAATACAACATGTTAATGAATAAGCGCAAAACCTCATACACCCCAACTGATTTATAACAAAATAATTAGATTGAAACGATAATTTCATTATTTTGATAGTTAAAATTTAAAGTTATTCACATTTTAAGTTTTGAGGCAAAAATGATTTGTTATCATTTCAGCAATGAATGAAAGCGCTAACGTGCTCATGGATACATTTTAAGAATCTTGCTTTGGTAGTAAGTTGGGTGAGTGTGCCTGTGCTGTGGTTTGAGATCGATTTAAGTAAATTTTAAATTTAAAAACATATTAATTAATATTTTGAAAAAAATTACCTATGTTGAAACCATGTTAATTCGATTCTGCTCTCGATTCTAAACAAACTACTTTCTAGTTTTGCGTTAATTCATTAACACGTTGTATATGTTAAACTTCCAACTCTCTTTAAGATAATTTAGGGCAATTAAAAATGTGTCGGGGACCGTAAGTGATAGTAAAAAATTCTTAGACGATTTAATACGGACCCGCCCCGCCTTAGCATTTCCCCTCTGCCAACGTGCAAGATCAAAAGATCTTACGCATTTACATACAATTTTATACCTTATCACTAAACACGACAGCCTATAATTGCGGAACAATAATTTCGAACTTATCACGTTTGGGGTTCACACGACACTGTTTTTCATGATTTTTAACATTCAAAATTTGAATCTAAACTAATGGAATAAAATTCAAAGTTGCGTATCTCGTGCTACCTCGCCCCCCGCAAAGAGTGGCAGAATTTTTTTTTAGTAGAATTACACGCGTAACCTGTCCTCATATAAGTAGTCTAAGAAATAAATCTATGGTCATTTCATAGCGGTCCCCTACCGCTACCTTTAACTATTTATATGTGGACTGGTTACGCGTGTAATTCTACTAACAAACATTTCTGCCACTTTTTGCGGGGGGCGAGGTAACATGAAATCCGCAACTTTTGATTTTATTCCCCAGAACGTTAGATTCTAATTTGGATGTTAAAAATCATGAAAAGTAGTCTCGTGTGAACCCCATACGTTCTAAGTTCGAAGTTATTATTTCGCAATTATAGGCTGTCTCGTTTAGTGATAAGGTGTAAAATTGAATGTAAATGCACAAGATCAATTGTGCTTATACCGTGGCAGAGGGGAAAGGCTAGTCCTTAAAATAATTAGTCAAAGGTCCTCATATAAGTAGTCTAAGAAATAAATCTATGGTCATTTCATAGCGGTCCCCTACCATTAATTGACCTAAAATATCTTAAAGAGAGTTAAGAAGTAAAACATACATTTGCTTACATCCCCAAATAGGTAACCGAATTATTTTTTACTTTTTAAATGTTAGTTTGTATGGAGAATCAGCTCGCGTAAACCATATCCTAAAACCGCATACTTTTTACAAACAACGACGTTGAACAAAGCTTTTTAAAGTTGTTAATCCACTTCAAGTCGTGACTCGTGGTCCCGCCTCTAAGAAATCCAGGATTTGACCCTGAGGCACAGGAATTATGTAAGTACAGGACATGGTCTCGGATTGAAAGGAACCGCGTAAGAAAACCTGTTCATTGGATAGTACTTAATCGTTTGAGGTTATTATCTTAGAACTAGGTAGGTTTCTATTCTGCTTGTGTTGGATTCCTTTGAATTTGTTCGTTCCATTTGAACTTGTAGGAATGGATTATGCAGGCCCTTTCTTAATAATGCTTATGATTTTTTAAGATGATCAAGGAGCCTAGACAAAATGCACACGCTACTTATTCTAGAAACGTCAACGCCGCAGCGTTATCGACGATAGAGAATTGACAGAATGCTAGACAACGTCGCAAATTATTGACGATCGCTTATTAGAGAACTAAGAGGAAGGATCTCCATAGAGTCCGCATAAATTTACGATTGTAGTTGGTCTCTTTTGTCTTATGACATACCTTTAATAGTAGAAGGAGATGGAACTATAGATATTTGTTTATGCGGCTGTCCACTTTTTTTTGAGCTAGTGTGTGTGAAAAGTGACCGTAAACATAAGGCCATATGTCACTGGGTGCCTTTTGTCCATACTACTTGACACCACACACTCAAACCTAAACGTCAAAAAAAGTGGACACTTTACAATTGGTGGCTCACTCTAGTCTTAAAGAGAGATCCTTCCTCTTAGTTAGAGAAAAAAAGCTTAATCTGCTCTATGATTAGCGGTCAGTTCACTCAATCATTCACTCTTTGTTTTTATATACTGGATCGTGTTCGATTTTTAAAAAATATTTGTAAATTTGAAATTGCTGTCAAATTTTCCTCCCGCCATTTCTAGCGTTATCTACAAGGTCTTGTTGATCGACAAGAAGCGTTCAAAACAAAGAGTTTATACCTAATAGAATGAGCCATACCAATTGTAAATTGTCCACTTTTTTTGACGTTTAGGTTTGAGTGTGTGGTGTGAAGTAGTATGGACAAAAGGCTCCAAGGCCGAGATTCAGAGACGATTTTTTTGGTCTTAGCTCGAGTTAAGCGTGGCGAAAATGTATGGATTTTGACATACGGGAGTCTGAACTATGACAATTACAAATAGGAGTCACGTTGCAGGTTCTGACCCGAGAACTTGTCTCGCGTGTTGTCCGCGCGTCGCGTCTTTGCCTGCCACGAGGCTCCGCATTCCTTAATCTCTTCTTGTTCTTTATCAAAAACAATCCCTGAGATTGGGATAGATACTCCCACAAACTACTTGACATTGGCGGAAATGCGGTGCTAACGCACAAGCAAAAGTCCATTAATTATATATCAAAAAAAAAATTACAAATCGTCTCTGAATCTCGGCCCAAGTGACATATGGCTTTATGTTTACGGTCACTTTTCATACACACTAGCTCAAAAAAAAGTGGACAGCCGCATAAACAAATATACCATCATCTCCTTCTACTATTAAAGGTACGTCATAAGACAAAAGAGACTAACTACAATCGTAACTTTATCTCTACTCTATGGAGATCCTTCCTCTGAGGTTCAAAACGAAACGCTCACTGTCGAAACCAACTGTCAAAAACTGCATGTTGTCTAGTCCTTTTCTATTCGCTTTCGTTCTTTTCTACAGTCCCATACATTTTTGTGTTTTCTACTGTCGTTAACGCTAATCGAAAGGTACTTTGTCTAGGCCCCCAGAGCATCAAACTGAACTTTTTCTAAGGGACCAAAGACAAAATCGCGGAAAAATCTACAGGGTGTTAAGGTAAACAGTTGCATTATTTTAAGGGTTGATTCTAAACAGAGTTCTGGTAATGAGTTTTTCGGAATTTATGTACGATTTGTAACACCACTGGCTTTTCGGTGAAGGAAAACATCGTGAGGAAACCTGCATGCTTCAATTTCGAGGCATGTATTGTACCCACTGTCCATTACAAGTGGCGACGGGCTCACCCCCCGTCACACTGGACAGAGTTTCGGTACTACTGGTGAAACGTGGATGTTCTGAGGTTTCAGAATATCTCTGACTATCCCCTCGGGGAATATAGTCGTGAGCTTATGCTTATGATTGTAAACATGATACTGAACAACTTTCCCTAAGAAACCTATATGAAATTCGCAAAAAGAATTTCAGGCTTTCCATACTAAATGCAATCAGCTGATCGAACGTTACTATGAAAAGTCTAAATATTTTTTCTCGGTTTCTTAGGGAAAGTTGTTCAGTATCATGGGTACAATCAGCCCTTAAAGTAGTGCAACTGTTTACCCTAACAGCCTGCATTGTTTCATACAAAATTGCAATCCTGCTTGACCCAAAAGTGACTGATGATTTTTTTCGCGATTTCGATGTTGGTTCCATAAAGAATGTTGTTCTGTTTGATGGTATGATCTGACGTAAGCATATTCAGGGCCTATATCGAAAAATAATTGATGCGAAATGGGCGTGTGATAGCTTATATTACTGCCTGATGCGAGAGAAAGAGATGGGGTGGCGCGCGCGCCTGAAACGACGCAAGCGTAAAACAAACTTTATTTAATTGTGATTGTACTATTTATGTAAGTTCATTTCTGGTCTAGTCAAACTTTATAAAATATAAATCTCTTTTTTTTTAAATCTAGTCTCGTGTTTCTATTATTCACCGTTTAGCAGTTCCAAGCGTTTATAGATAAAGACGGAAGCTACTTTGGCTTATTTTTCTATCGAGAAAATCGTGTTTTGGCTCTAATCAAAACTTCAATTATATGTTCAATTTACAAATATCCGCAAATCATACTCCTACTGTTAGTACTTCATGAGATATGATGCTTTGAAGATTCCTATTTTTTTCACATATCCTCTTAAATAGATTCTTGCTTAATCTTAAATCGTTGGTTGAGTCAGTGTTTCTGTCCACTCCGAGTGAGATGGAGAGAGTTTCGTCCACAGAACATTATAAGAGGGGTTAGAAATGCAAAGTAGCGCTTTTGCTTCGGAGACGGCTGTCGCCACTTGTCTTCCCGCTCACGCTGCTACAATTACTCATGCCCTCTCACTCGCACCACGCCGCGCGCCTTATGGCCCTGTACACTACAAATAATCGTCATGCACCACATGAGGGTAAGACGAGTGCAAGTGGGTGGGAAAGAGATAGCGACGCGACGTAATCGTCAGGAGCAGGCGGGGGAAATTAGAGTGTCGGTACTGTATGTACGAGGGGATAGAAAAATCGTGGGACAGTAGGAGTCGAGTTTATCATTATCAACTTATCTGGTGCCCGGTATCATGACGTAACTAACAGATAAGAATAACGGTCGCGTATAAATATCATATGGGTTCAATAATTGCTATCTGATGGACACGTGTTTAACAGTTCATGAATGAATTCAGTACATGAAAAACTTTCGTTCAGAATAAGGTTGCAAGTTTAGCCGGGAGCAGTTGTGTCTTTTGCGTGGTGTTCGCGCGGTTTTCGGTTCAGATTGCCACGTGGCCCCTGCATGTCTTCTCAACTGTGTTATTACTCAAAAATTTGATTGGGATAGATTCTACAGGGTGTGGGTGAAAAATGTCATTATCATATTCAGTTTGATGGGTAGAGTGGGAATATAATTCGGAGCGCGCTCCATACAATAGAAGTCTGGTGATATTTTCAATACTAAATTCAATACCAATTAAGGTCAATGACATTTTTCAGAAACAATCTATACTCCATTCAAATTCAAATAGGAACGAAATTTTAAAGCTATTTTGAATTACAGAAACAGAGATTTGAAACACTTCCTCTCACTTATTCTTAACAGCTTTAGTAACGTCCAAGATATGTCGGATAGTATATGTATCCAATAAATTAATTACATTTGGTAATCAGAATTGGCCAGAAAGCTAAATAGGAATCGGAAAATCTCGTCGTCCTTATTTGGAATGAAGTATAGAAACTAAACTCTATAAAATATTTAAATGAAGTCAGATTTTCGTTAAAATATTCAGTTCGAGATATCCTTCTTCTGTTTCTACTTATACAATGGCTACGGAACCCTATCATGGGCGAGTCCGACACGCTCTTCGCCGGTGTTTAAAGGCAACGCTTGTAATAAATAAAATAAAACCTAATCTCAAAACTTTGTTTAAAAAAACAAAAGATAAAAATAAATCGGTACAGCTGATTGTCAAATTAAGGCGCCAAATAGATATCTCTACAATCACGAATTCAAACTCTATTCCAAAGCCTTAAGACTTATTATACAACTTTAAAAATCACAATAGGCAAACACTGGCCACTTTTAAGAAGCAGTTATGTTGACAAAAGAGAGTTTTAAGGTTGTATAAAGATGAAATCGTTGTCCTCAGTGTGACCATTTTTAGCAGGATCCTGTGATTTTAGCAGGATTGGGCCTCCAAATTAGGGCTACTAGCAGATTTTGTCGCAGGATTGAAAGATTTACCAGTTTTTAGCAGGATCGCCTAATACCTTAGCAAGAATTTAGCATGATTCAGCATTTACCCAGTTAACTGGGTTATTTACATGAGAAACGCATAAAATATTTAGGTACCATTTTCAATAAATGTTTATCTTTTTATACTGGCAACTCTTTAGTACCGTTCTATTATATAGGTAGAAGTCAAAAAATCTTGTTCAATGGTTCTAGATGAATTCCCCATGTTAGAACTTTTTTTTTCATATTTCCTTTGGGAGCGTAGGTTTGTATCCTACCGACTGCGCCATGTCATGTTTTATGGGACGCAGGGACACGGGAGTCAAACACGTTAGGCATGCATGACTGATTTAAATCATTTCCAAACATACTCACATTCACCTGTCAACGTTATAATTTTTTAGCATGATGGTACCTAACATCGGAAGTGCAGGTAGATTGTACGAAACTGATTGATGAATATTGAAACCAGGGTAACCTTGTAATCGGAAGTGATCCATGACACGGATTTATACACAGACTTAAGTACCTATCTACCTATACAATACCTAAGTCTGTGAATTAATATTATTTTTCTTTGGTAATGGTAATCTTTGATTGATTTACGAAATAAACGTAATTTATCAACTCAGTTTTTACTTTATTTGCATAAAAATACGATTTAACTTTTAGCGTGATTTTAGCATTTTTATAAAAATGTTTAGCAGGATTTAGCAGTTTTTGGCAAACAGCCTAGCAAGATCATCTATTTAAAAATGGTCACACTGGTAGTCCTTTCAGGCGGTTACCCATAAAATAGGCATTTCCGGCCATAGACGTGACGGTGTTGTACACTTGAATATTTTAAAACACATTGTTGTAGACATAAATATGTGTATAAGAATTGCGTTATTTTAGGTTACTAGGAAACTAAATGTTACTGGTAATATGGATAATCCTCAGAGGAAGGATCTCCATAGAGTCCGCATAAATTTACGATTGTAGTTAGTCTCTTTTGTCTTATAACGTACCTTTAATAGTAGAAGGAGATGGAACTATAGATATTTGTTTATGCGGCTGTCCACTTTTTTTTGAGCTAGTGTGTGTGAAAAGTGACCGTAAACATAAGGCCATATGTCACTTGGTGCCTTTTGTCCATACTACTTGACACCACACACTCAAACCTAAACGTGGACACTTTACAATTGGTATGGCTCACTCTATTAGGTATAATCTCTTTGGATTAAATTGATGAAAAAGTACCAAATCCATGTCTTTTCTCATGCAATGACAAAACGACAGACTCTGATAAATTTAAATGGAAATCTTTAGAAAATTTGAAGATGTAACTTAATGAATTACTATAAAATATATGTATAAATATTTGTCCTAAGGACTGGATTGAATAAAAATATTTTGGTGAAATATGGAAAAATATTATTTTTTTGATACTTACATGAGTAAGGTACTTATATCAAGTGATACAACTATATTCATTTCAAATAAGGACGTAAAGATTTTCTGATTCCTATACAGCTTTCTAGCCAATTCTAATTTGCAAATGTTATTCATTTATCAGAAAGATATACTATCCGACATATCTTGGACGTTACTAAAGCTGTTCTAAGAATAAGTGAGAGGAAGTGTTTCAAATCTCTATTTATATAATTCACAATAGCCTTAAAATTTCGTTGCTATTTAAAATGGAGTTTAGGTACTTAATTACAGTGACGTCTTTTGTTACAGATTTTCTCATACCTATATTTTCAATGCTCCAATTTTTAATACTACAATAACATAATCTGTCTCCCTATCGCGAATTTTAACGTCTCAAAAACAAAAACCACTATCTAAAAAAAAAATCAATACCGCTGTTTATCTGTGTTACGTTGTCTATTGAAAAAAAAAACCTTATCTGTCAAGTGTAACCGAAACCAAAATTATCTAGAGTAAAAATCTATACGAAAATCAACCTTATTGTAAGTAAATAGAGCGCTTCCCATTTGCATTTGACAGTAAAGTTATCTTTGTTTGAAGTAAAAGCGCGCGAAACCGTGCGTCGTCGGTTATGGTACCGTTGCGGGCGTTAAATTTTGAATCTGGAATGTTATGTACTCCAGACTCCCAAGAAGTGACTACAAGATTACGATTTTCGTATCAAACGTGAAATGTTTAGCGAAATTGATCTTTAATGTTAAGACAATAAAGACGACGTGGAAATTGACAAAAATGTTTAACATTTTGGTTTTCGATAACAAAATTTATTGATGTCGTAATTTGATTGAAGAATTGTTAATAATAAGTAGTTTTAATTTTTTGTTAATTGACAACATTTCATTTTAAGAAAGGTACCAAAATAAGAAAACCATTTGGAGATTATGTGATTCAAAGCCTATATCAAAATTATCAGATTTTCCTATCCATTATTTCTCGAGTTATTTGAAAAATACTGAATAATATAATAGAGGTTGAATGAGATTTTATTCCTTTGCCTGCTTGGCTTTTCTATTGTATTTGACAGTTTTTATTTTTAATGTTATTGCGGCCAAGGTATCTTAGCCATAAATCCTACGTTTTTCAGAAAATTCAAAAGTAAATTAAAAATAGAAATATCAGTCAAAAATAAAATCGGAAAAATACGTATCTCTTACTTTTTAACCTATTTTTATTAAAAACAGGTGGTTAAAAAAATGTTATGTTGTCAATTCTAAACGACGCTATGCTAGTACTATAAGGTTTGTAATTGTGTTACTTTGACTATCCGCCACCGCCACACGTCTCTTCTGTATAAACCGCGTTACAACTACAAAACCATTCACCAATACCTAGTATGAATATTAACAACGATACTAACAAACTAAAATGTTCACAAATAGTACATCCTTGCAAACACTTAACATTTCAAAGCAAATATTTCTTGCTAAAAGGAATAGCTTCTACCATTTGCCTGTGTTAGCAGGAAGTTGCATAAACTCAAGACCATGTTGTCTTTCGGGGTGACGAGAAACCCCCGGCAAATGCCCCGGGCGGCACTTTACTAGGGGCGGCTAATTCGGGAAAAATATACGTGTTAATGAATAAGCGCAAAACCTCATACACCCCAACTGATTTATTATAACAAAATAATTAGATTGAAACAATAATTTCATTATTTTGATAGTTAAAATTTAAAGTTATTCGCATTTTAAGTTTCAGGCAAAAATGATTTGTTGTCATTTCAGCAATGAATGAAAGCGCTAGCGTGCTCATGGATAAATTTAAGTATCTGGTTTTCGTAGTAAGGAAGCTGAGTGTGCCCGTGCGGTAAGTTGCGATCGCCTTTAGTAAATTTAAAATTTTACAAAAAAAATATTTAATATTTTGAAGAAAAAAAATACAATGGTGAAAACATGATATTTCGATTTTGCTCTCGATTCTAAACAAACTACTTTCTAGTTTTGCGTTAATTCATTAACACGTTGTAAATTGATTGAGCTCTGTCTATAACGAGCACATACCCCCTAGTATATAACCAATTCGTAGAGCAGAGAAAAGTCGCCCGCTTCGCTCGCTCTACGTTTCTGTTTTAGTTACTGTGCCTACACATAATCCTAAAGAGTTCTGACCACAGCTAAAACGTGGTGCTCAAAATTTCGAGCTTGCTTCGCTCCATCCATAGCTTTTACTTCGGTTACTTTGTACATGTTTTGTACGTAAAAGCTCTGGCTCTAACCGATTCGTATTGAGGAGAAAAATCGAGCTCGCTCTAAGGCCGAGATTCTGAGACGATTTTTTTGGTCTTAGCTCGAGCTAAGCGTGGCGAAAATGTATGGATTTAGACATACGGGAGTCCGAACTATGACTTACAAATCGTCTCTGAATCTCGGCCTCAGTTTCTATTTTTGCATGGATAAACCAAAAGATGTCTGACTACAACCGAAATAGATGTGCAAAGAAATTTCGAGCTCGCTTCGCTCGTTTCGTTATTTTTTTTGTAGGTACGTTAAGGGGACGGCAAAATCGGTCTGTGCCCCGGGCGGCAAAAACCCAAGCTACGCCACTGAAAAATCTATAGTGGAAATAATAGAAACCATACAGCCGTGTCAGACTTAAATTATTTAAAATTTGATTCGTATATAAAACATAGCCTTGCATCTTTATATTGAATACTTTCCCTATTTTTACTTTAAGAAATAACATTTTGAAAGTTGAAATTGATATCATTAGCATCCTTTTAAACTAAGGCTGAGATTCAGAGACGATTTTTTTGGTCTTAGCTCGAGCTAAGCGTGGTGAAAATGTATGGATTTTGACATACGGGAGTCCGAACTATGACTTACAAATCGTCTCTGAATCTCGGCCTAAGAGTCTACACATCAAACTGAACAACTTTTAGTATGGGATGAAACCGATCGGAGTAAAAAATCTGCTTTTGCATACATTTGAGTCGAGCGTTGCAGTTTAGTATGAAACATAAGATTTTTTTTTGCTCCAATCGGTTTGCTCCCATAGTAAAAGTTGTTCAGTTTTTCGGACCATCCAGCGGATTCCCAGAAAAATCATTGGCAAAACGATAATTTGGGATTTTTCCTTTTATTGATGTCTACTATTTCTACCATTTATTGATATTAAACTTATCCTACCATTTATTAGGTTTTGCAGAAACTGGCAACCCTGCTCAAAATACCTGTGTTCATAGCGCAAACCATTGTCCATCCACTTCTCGTCTCCATGAAAGTTCCAAGGAACTTTACATCGCTAAATAAACACTCATACATACATACATACAACACTTGTTTTTTGTATAATGTGACGGGTAGACACGCATACGACGTGGTTTATTCTATCTATTTTCAGTTTTTAAGGGTATATTACTGTTGGCGCGTTCCATACAAACGAAGTCTGGTGATATTTACAATACTAACCAATTAAACTCAATGAAATTTTGCGGAAACAATCTAGAAACAAATCTCTATGCTTATCATGTCAGATTTTCCTTAAAATGTACAGTTTTAAAGTTACAGTGCCTAAAAAATTTCCAACCAAATCTTAAATTAATTTGAAACTGTATATTTTAACGAAAAACTGACACGATACAAGCATAGAGGTTTGTGAGAGAATTTCATTGAGTTTAATTGGTTAGTATTGAAAATATCACCAGACTACTTTTGTATGCAGCGCGCATTTACGCATTCGGAATAAACTTCTCTTAACATAATATAAGGTAAGTACCTAAGAGTCCTTTAACCCCCTTATCATATCAAACTGAACAACTTTCACTATGGAACCAATATCGAAATTGCAAAAAAAAAAATCTAATGTTCCATACTAAACTACAAATCTAATCGAGCTAAATGTATGGGACAGCAGATTTTTCTCCTCGCGTTTTCGATCTTGATCCCATAATGAAAGTTGTTCAGTTTGATGGTCTAAACAACCCTCTTAAAAGTTCTTAAATGTTAATTTTTACTTTTGTAACCTTGTATAATACAGGGTCCTTCTGAATATGCTGACGCTTCTTTAAGGGGATGATCAGACCATCAAACTGAACAACTTTCACTATGAAGCCTCCCTCAGGAAACGCGAACAAAATTAACTGTCCCAAACATTTGAGTCGGGTAGGTACATCAGTTTTGTATGGGGCAGTTGATTTTTTTTCGCGTTTCCTGAGGTAGGCTCCATAGTGAAAGTTGTTCAGTTTGATGATCTGAGTTCACCGTTTCAGTATTTGCTAGGCTGTCAGTTACACCCTGTATAATATAGGGTCCTTCTTAATATGCTGACACTTTTTAAGGGGATGATCAGACCATCAAACTGAACAACTTTCTCTATGGGACCAATGTCAAAATCGCAAAAAAAAAATCTGTTGTTCCATAGTAAACTGAAATCGTACTCGACCCAATTGTATGGGACAGTGTGTATAGATTTCGACATTGGTCCCATAGAGAAAGTTGTTCAGTTTGATGGTCTGATCATCCTCTTAAAAAACTGTCAGCATATTAAGTTGGACCCTGTATATTTATGGAGCGAATCTAATAATGAAACACACTATATTTACTGGATAGCTTTACGCCAACAGAACTTGCTAAACTATGAATGGTAGAATTTTTAATTTTTATTCTGTATCACTATTTTTTTACTTATTTAAAACAATACAATGACCATAGACCACGTGCAACCTTCATCTTGAAAAGCGCGCCAATGTCAAAATTAACCGACCATTGTAATTTCATCTTTACCCCATCGAGTCAAGGTTTTATTTGATAAAAAAACGTTGGAACTTTTTTTCGTCGTCAGCATAATGTCGATCGTGAGAACCTCGTCAATGGAAACGAAAAAGAGCTTTCACTACTTAAAATTAAGGGTGAAAATCGAATAATATGCAACTGAATACCTGTTTCTTGACCGAGAATGACCTCAAGAAAAAGAGGCAGATTTGACTTTATAGTAAATTGGGCTTTAACTCATATGAATTGAATCGAAATTTGCTTGTGGGGTAACGGATAGTTGATGACGTTCTTTCTATATCCGAAAGCAGGTGAATCAATGCAAATTCGCTCTTATTTAAAAGAAGTTAAGACTTTTGTAAAGGGACTTCTGATGTAGACAGATCAGTAGGTGACATAATATTGCATTTAGTTCGATATTTAATTTAGAAAATTATTTTAAAATGGCTCAATTTGGCGCGCCATTTTGTGTTTTTTTTTAGATTTTCGTCACAAAATCTTTAATTAACATTCAAGAAATGTTACAAAAATGCAATAAAATAGGACTGCTTTAGAATTCGTCTCAGCAATGCGGGTTATCGACCTCCATACCTATTCTCCATTCAAAATAGTAACGAAATTTTAAGGCCATTTTGCATTACAGAAACAGAGATTTGAAACACTTCCTCTCACTTATTCTTAAAACAGCTTTAGTAACGTTCAAGATAATGTCGGATAGTATACTTAATATGCCGACAATATTATATCGGACCGTCAAACTGAACAACTTTCTCTATAGGACCAATATAGAAATCGCTCATTGGCTCAAGGAGGTTTGCAGTTTTGTATGAAAGAGCAGATTTTTTTATCGCGATTTCGATGTTGGTCCTATAGAGAAAGTTGTTCAGTTTGATGGTTGATCATCTCCTTAAAAAAGTGTCAGCATATTAAGAAGGACCCTGTATGTTTCCAATAAATTAATTACATTTTGTAATCAGAATTGGCCAGAAAGCTAAATAGGAATCGGAAAATCTCGTCGTCCTTCTTTGGAATGAAGTATAGTTTCTACTTCATCTATCATCGTCAGCCTGCCTATACAGGGTGTTAGTGTAGACAGTTGCATTACTTTAAAGGGTGTTGATACTGAACAAATTTCCCTGAGGGTACCGAAGGAAAACTAGCAAAAAAAACATGAATGCAATAATAGAGCATTAAGCATATTCTCATGACTATATATTCTCTGAGGAGGTAGTCGGAGATATTCTGAATCCTCAGAACATCCCCGTTTCACTGGTACCGAAACTCTGTCCAGTGTGACGGGGGGTGAGCCCGTCGCCACATAATGGACAGTGGGTACAATACATGCCTCGAAATTGAAGCATGCAGGTTTCCTCACGATGTTTTCCTTCACCGAAAAGCCAGTGGTGTTACAAATCGTACATAAATTCCGAAAAACTCATTGGTAACGGGGATCGAACCATCGCCTCCTGCACGGCAGGCAAGGTTACTCGCCACTGGACCACCACGGCTACTTTCCCCAAGGTACCTATAAGAAGTTAGCAAGAAAAACATGAAATACATTTATAATAGAGCATAAGCATTGTGAAACGATAAATGAACGCTGATATGAGCTGGTGAAACGTGGATGTTCTGAGGTTTCAGAATATCTCTGACTACCCCCTCGCGGACTATAGTCGTAATCATATGCTATGCAGCATATTTCGTCTGTCTGTCTATCCTACATATTTAGGGCTCTAACTTTCGAACCGTAATAGCTAGACAGTTGAAATTTTCACAGAATGTCCGTTATTACGACGGATTTGTTAACAAATAATAAAAATGACAAAAAGTTAGCAATTAAGGGGGGTCCTCATACAAGAAACTAGATTTTATCAACGTTTTTTCTTCTCGCTCTATCGTAAAAACGGTAATACATACAAGCGTCAAACTTGGTGTGATTATAGAGCAAACTCTACAGTATAACAACAGATAACAAAAACCGGCCAAGTGAGAGTCGGTCTCGCGCTAAAGGTCACTGAGAAAAAAAAGGACTTTTTTGTAAGTTAAGATTTTGTGTGGTGTTGTGGTACGGAACCCTCAGTGCTGGTGTAGCCCGACTCGCACTTGACCGGTTTTTATTTATTTAGTACTATTGGTGTGTCAATCAGTGTTTTTGGACTATTACGAAGTTCAAGAACACGTTTTACGTGTACCCATTTGGACAAAGATCACCAAACCAATACCTAAACTATTGTCCATCCGGAAATATTAAGTCTTACCTGCCACGACCGAAAATATTGAAAAAAACGATCCGAGGGTGGTAGATCTTCCCAGAAAACGGTCCAAAATATAAGTAATGCGGCGGCCACAAAGCCAGGACCTGTTTCAAACGAGGATGCTGGGCAAAAAACGTCTAAAAAAAACTGGTACCAAACCAACTCAGCTGATTTTGCTGCCGCCGCGCCGGTTTGAGGCGCCCCTGCATTTCGATATTAGCTGCGGGTACACTGTCGTTTCGTTATCGTTTTTAGATGGGTTTGTTGGGGATGTGAAATTAAATGCGTTACATATCGAACTGGTTGATTTAGACTATCGAACTGAACAACTTTCACTATAGGATCAACTTTGAAATCAGCTATTGCATAGAAAACGTCAATAGCTCGACTAAGGCACAGGCCTATCCTCAGAGAGGGTGTATGGGCGTTGGTCCACCACTCGTGCCCAATGCGGATTGGTAGACTTCACATACGCATCAGAATTTCTTCTTCAGCGTATGCAGGGTTGATAACTTAATTTAGTACGTTAAACAAAAATAATGTTAATGTTTTTAAACTTAGAGCATCGTTGCTTAATTAATGCTCTTAAACTTAAAGCATCATAGCTTAGTTAACACTCTTAAACTTAGAGCATCATTGCTTAATTCATGTTTTTAAACTTAGAGCATCATTGCTTAATTAATCTTAGAGGCATCATTGCTTAATTAATGCTCTTAAATTTAGAGTATCATTGCTTACTTTTAAACATAGATCAGCACTGCATAATTAATACTCTTAAACTTAGGAAATCATAGCTTAATTAATGATCTTAAATTTAGAGGCATCATTGCTTAATAAATGCTTTTAAACTTACAGGATCGGTGCTTAATTAATGTTGTTAAAGTTAGAGCATCATTGCTTAATTAATGCTCTTAAACGTAGAGGCATCATTGCTTAATTAATGCTCTTAAATTTAGAGCATCTTTGCTTAATTAATACTCTTAGACTAAGAGCATTATTGCTTAATTAACGCTCTTAAGAGCATCACTGGGTACCATATAGGTAGGTACCTATCTTTAATATTTGTTATGATGGCTTTTTAGACGTGGTAAATTTCTGTCCGTCACAGAAAAATGGTCCCAAAATATATGTAACCCGACTCGTACCAATGAGTTTTTCGGAATTTATGTACGATTTGTAACACCACTGGCTTTACAGTGAAGGAAAACATCGTGAGGAAACCTACATGCTTCAACTTCGAGGCATATGTTGTACCCACTGTCCGTTACAAGTGGCGACGGGCTCACTCCCCGTCACACTGGACAGAGTTTCGGTACTGTTGAAACGTGGATGTTCTGAGGTTTCAGAATATCTCTGACTACATCGGGAAATAAAGTCGTGAGCATATGCTTATACCAACCAACCAACTTAATATGCTGACAGTTTTAAAGAGGATGATCAGACCATCAAACTGAACAACTTTCTCTATGGAACCAATGTCGAAATCGCGAAAAAGAAATCAGCTGTCCCATACAATTGGGTCCAGTAAGATTTCAGTTTAGTATGGAACAGCTGATTTTATTTTCGCGATTTCGATATTGGTCCCATCGAAAAGTTGTTCAGTTTGATGGTTTGAACGTTATAACTTTAAAAAGTCGACAAAATGCATTCGTTTCAAAAATAAAACAGTTATTTTCCCGCATACCTGTTCTCGAAACAAGAATTATCGCTAAACTCAAATGTTTCATAATAAAAGACCCTTGCCGGACCTGTTTTGCGCTCAGCTGATTCCCGCCAAAACTGAGCGTCGTCCCAACAAAGCACAATAGTTACAATAAAGTACTCCTTTATAATTGTTATTGTTCGAAACATCGTGTTTTAGAGCTAACAATCATCTTGAAACCTCTTCTGTTACCATTGTCAAAGTTTTTCAAGATTTCTACGTTCCCATATGACTAAAAACAGCTGATTTCGGCGCGTAACTCCACCATTTTGAATCGGTCAAGACCGTTCCTAAACAGGTTTCGTTGCCATGCGTGTGGTGATTTTTAAATGGTTTTTAAATCATGAAAAAAGAGGATTTAGGTGTCTAGAATTTGGTTTCCATTCTGTTTAGTTTCGGACGGTCATCGCCCTTAGAGAATAGTGGATTGAAAGGTACTCTAGGGAATAATATTTCTGTCAAATTTACACTTTTTGTAGCGATAAAGATTTGTTACTAAAATTACAATAATAAACTCTTGGTTATACAGGGTCCAACTTAATATGCTGACACTTTTTTAAGGACTAAGAGACTGCTTAAACTGCTCATTGGCCCCCTTATCACATCAAAATGAACAACTTTCACTATGGAACCAATATCGAAATCGCACCAAAAAAATCTGATGTTCCATACTTAACTACGAATCTAATGGATTTAAATGTATGGGACAGCTAATTTTTCTCCTCGCGATTTCGATCTTGGTCCCATAATGAAAGTTGTTCAGTTTGATTTTGATGGTCTAAACAACCCCCTCAAAAGTTTTTAAATGTTTATTTTTACTACTGTAACACCTTGTATAATACAGGGTCCTTCTTAATATGCTGACACTTTTTAAGGGGATGATTAGACCGTCCGTCAAACTGAACAACTTTCACTATGAAGCCTACTTGAGGATTTTGAGTCGGTAGGTACAGCAGTTTTGTATGGGACGGGCGATTTTTTATCACGTTTCCTGAGGTAGGCTCCATAGTGAAAGTTGTTCAGTTTGATAGACTGAGTTCACCGTTTCAGTATTTTCTAGGCTGTCACTTACACCCTGTATAATATACGGTCCTTCTTAATATGCTGACACTTTTTTAAGGGGATGATCAGATCATCAAACTGAACAACTTTCTCTATGGGACCAATGACGAAATCGCGAAAAAAAAAGCTGTCCCGTACATTTGGCTCAAGTAGGTTTGCAGTTTTGTATGGAAGAGCTGATGTTTTTTCGCGATTTCGATGTTGGTGCCATAAAGAAAGTTGTTCAGTTTGACGGTATGATCATCTCCTTAAAAAAGTGTCAGCATATTAAGAAGGATCCTGTATAGCAAACTCTACAGTATAACAACAAATAATAAAAACCGGCCAAGTGTGAGTCGGTCTTGCGCTAAAGGTACCAGAGAAAAAAAAATGTAAGTTAATATGTTATGTTACATATGTGTGTCAGTCTTGTGTTTTTCGACTTTGTCTCCATAGTGAAAGTTGTTCAGTTTGATCGTCTAAATCTAAATCACCCTTTTAAATGGTGTTTTGTTACACAGTGTAAAGGCAGGTAAGGACCGTTACCTAAAAATCGTTGACAAAAAGCTGGGTGGTCAATCATTAACTGCATTACTGAATTTTGAACAATGCAAGTTCTAAAATGGTTCTAAAGAGATTACCACATTAAATTTCTGTCAAGTGCTACCGCATTTTCAGCATAAGCATAAGGATATGCTCACGACTATACTCCCCGAGGGGGTAGTCAGAGATATTCTGAACAATCCACGTTTCACCAGTAGAGCTGAAACTCTGTCTAGTGTGACGGGAGTGAGCCCGTCGCCACTTATAATGGACAGTGGGTACAATACATGCCTCGAAATTGAAGCATGCATTTCCTCAGAAATCGAATAGACGGTTAAATCTACGGATTTTTGTATGGAGTAGGTTGTATTAATTGCACTTTTGGTGAAAATTTGGATTATAGTAGATACACACCTGAAGAACATAAATTCTCAATAATCCCAAATTTTTTATGTTGTATTATTGAATTATTAAGACATTTACAAAACATTAAATTTAGGTATGAACAAAAAATGGAAAACTGGCGATTATGTACTGGATGGCTTCATTCTATACGTTTTACTTATAACAATAATAATCCTCGGTTAATATCGTAAATTTGAGTAGATATTTAATATTTAGTAAGTCTCCAAAAATTATAACCTCAAAACTAAATTATTTACTGTTTGTTTTTACACATTAAATTTGCCTTTTTATAATTAACCGTCTCTATTGCTGGTATGCTGGTAGAAATATTTTTAGAAATATGCTTGCCATTTGTACATTAATATCGATATTAAGGTATTTCTCAGGTTCCTGAGCCTATATAACCACGAAATCTCGACATAAGTGTTATAAACTAACAGCAATATTAGTTCAAACACAATTTACTAAAGTGTCTTTAATGCAATCTCAAACGTTATTTTTCCTAGACTAATAGAAATTAGATGTTTTAAATTAGCGCAATCGATCTCCAGGCCACCATCTCCTTGGTCATTCAATAAAAAATCCAGGCTTCCCCAAAACTTGCCTACCAACAAAGGACGTGCCCAAATTCCATATAGAGGCTTCACAGGCTTGAATCCAAAACCTGTCAATAAATAAATCAGAATTATTAAATGACCGCAACATTTAATATGAAGAAAAGGCAATTTTTTTTCGTCAAAGCGATCTCTATACGTTTCTATTATTTGTCAAACACAGGTAGGTAGATTTTGATATTAAGTGATGTGCTTTTGTAATAAACTTATTTGGGTTTTATATGGTTTTTTTCTTTTGCCACGGAATATCTAAGGCCGAGATTCGGAGACGATTTTTGTCTGAGTTTTAGTCTGAGTTGGAACTAAGCAGGGCTAAAATGTATGGATTTTGACATACGGGAGTTCGAACTATAACAAATGGGCCAACTTTCTTATGTTGGTGTACGTGACGCGTCAACAACTTAGGGGGCGTCCATTAATTACGTGAGGTGTTTAGGGGGAGGAGGGGGTCGTGCAAAATCTCACCCAATCTCACGTGGGGGAGAGGGGGTGTCTCGGTAAATATCACGTAATTTTTTTTCAGCAAGGTACAAAGAAAATTTGAGAGAAAAGTTTAATTAAGTAAAACATGTTTCTACACTGAAAATTTTTAATTTCAACGCAATCAAACACAGATTAACGCGTTTACACTAGAAATACGCATTTTGAAAAATATCACGTGAGATTTGGAGGGGGCGGGGAGGGGGTCGACCTAAATCTCACGAAATCTCACTAAGGGGGGAGGGGAGGTCGAAAAATCACAAAAATCACCTCACGTCATTAATGGACGCCCCCTTATCTCCATAATTATGCGCCATCACTGACCGCCGTTTTTTTCGGCGTGTTCGTAGCTTCAATATACTTATCAAAGAAATGAATGTTGATCCCGCCATCTTGACGTTCATCAGGATTCCTAGACCGAACTAACTATAAATAAATAAATAAAAATAAAAATCTTTATTTCAGACTTTCGCCCATATAACATATTTGAGAATTTAGGAAACACAGTTAAATATTAATACAATTACATTAACAATATAATAAATCGAATGAATACATAAATTATATTTGCAAATCAGAATTAACATAAATAAAAAAATTACTGACTTAAATATAACTTACTAAAATATAACTAACTAAAATATAACTAACTAAAATAAAACTAACTAAAATATAACTAACTAAAATAAAACTAACTAAAATATAACTAACTAAAATATAACTAACTAAAATATAACTAACTAAAATATAACTAACTAAAATATAACTAACTAAAATATAACTAACTAAAATAAAACTAACTAAAATATAACTAACTAAAATATAACTAACTAAAATATAACTAACTAAAATATAACTAACTAAAATAAAACTAACTTAATAAAATATTTACACTCAGTCGAAAAGCCCTCCCCGGGCCATACCAGATGCAAAGGTATCATAGATAGGCATAGGTTTGCTTGGCGCCATTGCTCATGTGTTTCGTCATATTTTAAATTCGTATAAAATTTGTTTTAGTGATATTTGCGACATAATTTCGTGCGGATTGTGTACCAAACAGTTGCCTAAAGCGACCGACGTAACAGGAATCTCAAATAAATACGATAACAGAACATAAGTTCAAGTTAACTCGTACATGGTCATTTTGGCGGCAACGCGCGAGCTTACAATCGACCACAGATTTAACGTCATCTATCATTATCATCCCATCATCAAAATAAATATTATAAAGATAAAAATTACGAATGGCTCAAAAGGACTAGTATCCAGAGCCGTTAAAGACATTATTAAAAAAAGGTGCCCATAACACTTGTCGCGTTTCATGAAATAAAATAATTCGAAATAAAATAAAATCACTATCAAAAATCACTATCATACACACACACACACACACATGCTCACGACTATATTCCCCGATGCGGAAGTCAGAGATATTCTAAAATCTCAGATCATCCACGTTTCACTATTAATATTCGTGGCATAAAAAAAGGATATTTTAAAACTGTAAAAGTGACTGTACCTACTGTTTTATAAACTCACGCCTTTTATTCCAAGAGGGGTAGGCAGAAACTATTGAATCTCAATTTTGGGCTGTCCTTCCATACGAATTGTTTTGCTTATACAGGGTGTAACAAAACACCCTAGTAATACTTAAGCGGGTGGTTTAGACCATCAAACTGAACAACGTTTTCACTATGGAGCCAAAGTTGAGAAAAAGAAATCTGCTGTCAACATTTGAATCGAGACGGTACTGCAGTTTTGTATGGAAAAGCGGATTTCGATGTTGGCTCTATAGTGAAAGTTGTTCAGTTTGATGGTCTAAAGCACCCCCAAAGTGTTACTAGGGTGTTTTGTTATTATCCTGTATACAGGTGAAATTCCCTTATACAAGAAACTAGTTTTTATCAACGTTTTTTCTTCTCGCTCTATCGTAAAAACGGTAATACATACAAGCGTCAAACTTTGTGTGATTATAGAACAAACTCTATAGTATAACAACAAATAATAAAAACTGGCCAAGTGTGAGCCCGGAAATTCATTCAATACCAGAAAAAAGATTTTTTTTCTCCAGGACCTTTAGCTCCTATTGTAAAAAATTTATTTTTTCTAAGTTAATATGTAGTGTGGTGGTGTGGTACGGAACCCTCGGTGCGTGAGTAGCCCGACTCGCACATGACCGGTTTTTATTTTAGTTCCCATGCATGATACAAAAATCTTTTTGCATTCATAAAAAAGTCGCGCGATTCGCGAAACATCAAAGATCCGTCAATATTTTGGCGCCAAACCTAACGGATGCGTTCACAAATTATACAGAAACTGGATTTAAAAAAAAACGGTTTTGAAGGCGTGTTTTGTGTTTATTTGCGTGGAATTCTTTTTATTGTTCACTTTTATTCGACTATGGGAATGTACTTGTTGCTTTGAGTGGCTCGCGTTCTTAGAATCCTTTAGATTTTTTCGTCTATTTTCTCGAACGTATGAATGAATGAATTTCCGGATTTTTGGGCATATCAATCGCGTGGTTGCTCGATTATAAAACCACGTTACGTCTCGCGAATCAAGACATTTTAAACTTTATTGTCAACGTTTTAGATTCACAAAATGAGGACTGTGGAGTAAAAGAACTATAAGTTAGTACTTTGGCGGCGAGTAATTCGCTAGTAGCTCTCCATCTGTGATCTCGTGTGATTTTTGTAGAAAAAAAATGGCCACCGACGCCGCTTACATTCCGATGCGTCATTTGATACATCTCGTACAGATGTTAGGCGAAACTGTTGGGTAGCTGGATAAATATACATTGTGTCATGTCATGTACCTTGTGGGTAAACTATTAAAAGTCAGTCAGCCATTAGCCTCCGTCTTTCATTTATGTTACACTGGCGCAGTTCGGTTTCATTTTGAGTTAAAACATTGAAGAATACGTTAAAATCATGCCTATCGGTAGTTTAGAACCATTTAACGCGAATGTGCAACAGTGGCCGGCATATATACGTCGTTTAAAACAGTACATTCGGTTAAACGAAATCGGTGACGATTTGCGCGTGTCTTTGTTAATCACGGTGGTCGGTGAGACCACATACTCGTTAATGTGCGATTTGTGTGCGCCGGCCAATCCGGAAGATAAGGAATTTGAAGATTTAGTCAAGTTGGTGAGTGGGCATCTGGAGCCACAACGCTCAGAGATCGCCGAACGCCATGTTTTTCGATTGCGCCGGCAACGCGCGGGTGAAACGATGACGCAATACCTGCACGAACTAAAACATCTCGCGACTACTTGCAATTTTGGAACTACACTCGAAATAAACTTGCGCGACCAATTTGTTTCGGGACTCTCTAACATCGCGATGAGATCGAGAATATTCGCGGAAAAAAATATACAATTCAAAGAGGCGGTGGAGCTGGCTCTGGCGCTCGAGGCTGCAGAGCGACACGCTGAGGTGAGCGCCATCGCCACCACGTCGGTGGTGGCGTCCACCTCGGGCGGTGGCGGCGGAGCGGGCGAGGGCTTGCATCAGGCGAGCGTGCGGCGAGGCGGCGCAGGGCGCGGCGGCGGCGGCGGCGGCGGCAGGGCGCAAGCGGGCGCGGCCGAGCCACGCCAGCAGGCGCAGGCGCAGCCGCAACCACGGTGCTGGCGGTGCGGCCGGGCACATCGTGCGGATAGGTGTCGTTTCGCAAATTATAACTGCGACGAGTGCAACAAACGCGGGCATTTAAAAGTTATGTGCAAAGAAGTGCGTGGTGGCGGTGATCGGTCTTCCGGAAGACAAAATTACGTAAGTGACGATGAATCCGGCGATGAGGACATCTTCAACATCAACGTGATGGCTAAAGGTACCAAACCATTTTTTATTGACGTTAAGATAGACCAGTATACGTTCAAGAGTGAGATTGATACCGGGAGTCGCATTTCGGCGATAAATGAGGACGTTTATCAGCAATTTTTTTCTCATAAAACCATCGCTGCGGACAATCTATTGTTACGATGTTATTCCGGCACGAAGATCGAATCACTAGGCTATATTACTGTAAATGTGAAGTTAGGTGATGTCGTAGCTAACAAGTTGGCACTATATGTAATAAGAAACGGAGGGTGCCCGTTATTGGGTCGGGAATGGATTCGTGCCCTCAATATTAAACAAATAAATTTGAATGAGATGAATGATGATCCATGTGTGAGTCGGTTAACGACCGAATTCCCAGAAGTGTTTTCTGAGAAACTAGGGAAATGTGTAAAGTTACTCCAATTGCAGCTGACTGATAAGGAACCGGTTTATGTTCGAGCCCGGCCCGTGCCGCTAGCCCTGCGCGAGCGCGTGGAGCGCGAGCTGCGCCGGCTGGAGGGGGACGGGACTATTTTTCGCGTCGACCACTCTGACTACGGCACCCCGATAGTCCCCGTCATTAAAGAAAATGGAGATATTAGAATATGCGGAGATTATAAAGTGACAGTGAATCCGAAGCTGAAACGCGATTATTATCCACTGCCTCGTATCGAGGAATTATTCGCCACGCTAAGTGGAGGAATTCAGTTTTCTAAAATCGATTTAACGCACGCGTATCAACAGACAATGTTATCTCCGGAGTCACAGCCATGTACTGCTATAACTACGCATATAGGTACGTTTGTGTACCGCCGCACACCGTTCGGTTTGTCTTGCATCCCGGAAAAGTTTCAAAAGTTGATGGAAGAAACCTTGCGCGGAATCCCTAATACGGTGGTCTTTTTGGACGATATTTGTGTGACGGGGGCTACGCGGGCGGAACATTTGAGTAATTTGAAACAAGTATTAGAAAGATTACGAGAGATGGGCTTAACGGTTAAACATAGTAAATGTAGCTTTTTGCAGAGTAGTGTAAAATACCTAGGTTTTATAATTGATCAACATGGGTTACACCCGGATAAAAAGAAAGTGGAAGCAATCGCCGAGGCTCCCACACCTCAAGATACGCAACAATTAAAAAGCTTTTTGGGTATGCTCAATTATTATGGGAAATTTATTCCGAACCTAAGCATTATATTACATCCATTACATTATTTATTGAAAAAGGGAGCCAGCTGGAATTGGAGTAAAGAGTGTGACAAAGCTTTTAAGGAAGCGAAAGATGCATTGTTAAATGAGCGAGTGTTAGCTCATTATGAGGAGGGGCGGCCGCTCGTGCTGTCCGTAGACAGCAGCGCGTACGGACTGGGGGCGGTGCTCGCGCACCGGTACGCCGACGGCAGCGAGAGGCCCGTCAGCTGTGTCTCGCGTACACTTAATGACGCCGAGAAAAATTATAGCCAGTTTGACAAAGAAGCGCTAGCTATTTTTTACGGAATTACGCGGCATCACCAGTATCTTTATGGCAGAACGTTTGAGCTGCGAACCGATCATCAACCACTGAGCTATATTTTCGGGGAGAAGGTGGGCATCCCACAAACAGCTGCCAGTCGCTTACAGCGCTGGGCCACGCGTCTAGCTGGTTATGATTTCAAAGTTAAATTTATTACTTCGAAACAAAATGGTCCAGCTGACGCGCTATCTCGCTTGCCACTGTCGTTAGAGCGTCGCTCTGCTACTGTTCAAAGTTATATGAACTTAGTACAGGAATGTTTGCCTGTTAATTTCCACGATGTGAGTAAAGAAACCAATAAGGATACGTTACTTAGTCGAATTGTGGGTTATGTTAAATTCGGCTGGCCGTCGGTAGCAAGTTGTGATGACGATAAACCATACTTTATTAGAAAAAACGATTTAGTCGTCGATTTTGGATGTTTGATTTTTAAATATCGCATAGTGGTACCCCCAGTACTACGTAAAAGAATATTAGAAGAATTGCATCAAGGCCATTTAGGCATTAATAAAATGAAAAATGTGTCTCGTAATTATGTATATTGGCCTAATCTGGACCAGGACTTGGAACAGATATGTCGTGCGTGTGAGTCATGTTGCGCCGTGCGGGACGCCCCGCCACGGTCGGAGCTTCATCCGTGGGAGTTTCCTTTGTTTCCATGGCAACGCCTTCACGCGGACTTTGCAGAGTACGCTGGCAAGAAATATCTGATAATTGTAGATGCGCACTCGAAGTGGATCGAGGCTTTGCCGATGACGCGTACGGATACAGCCTCGACCGTTACGGCTTTTATGACGGTGTTCGGTAGATTCGGTCTACCGTCGCAACTGGTTACCGACAATGGCCCACCATTTTTTTCGGAAGAATTTAAGTTTTTTTGTAAAAACCACTGCATCAAACATGTGAGTACGGCGCCTTATAGGCCCCAGGGTAACGGTGCCGCAGAAAATGCGGTGAAATCCGTTAAAAAAGCGATTAAAAGAGCGATCCATGAAGGCCAGGATGTGCTTCTAGCTTTAAGTAAATTTTTGTTCAGCTATAGAAACTGCGAACACGCGACCACCGGTGTGCCACCAGCAGTATTGCTCATCGGTCGTAGGTTGCGCAACAGACTGGACGCGTTGCGACCAAATGTGGCTGAAGTAGCCAGAGTGGCACAGGAGCGACAGGTGAACAATGCAGGGGGCACGCCGAGGGTCATCAACGTCGGTGACTCAGTGCTCACACGCGATTACTCCGCGCGCAACGACAAATGGGCGGCAGGAACGGTCGTAAAAAAAACGGGTCCAGTTTCTTATAAGGTTAATGTCGGTGACGGTGTTCAGTGGCGGAGGCACCAAGACCAAATCATACCGGTTAACGGCGGGTCTCGATTTTCGTTGTCACGTATGAGTAAGGAGTCACCAATCGTGGACAGTGCGCAGGATAACGTCGTTATCAGTGACGAAGAGAGCGAGTTTGAGGATGCGTCGGGCGGTGCGGAGGCGGAGAGCCCGCGCTTGGAGCCGGACGCTGACGCGGCCGTGAGCCCGCACTGTCCCGCGACGCCTCCGCCGCCGGCCGACGCATCGGCCCGCGCGGTGCGCGCCTTCTTAAGGGCCCAGGCCAAGAAACCATTGTCTTAGTGATAGTTTTTCATTTATATATTCCATTTAAACAATGGTGTTGTAGTGCTGTACTTAAAAGGGGAAAGGTGTTGGGTAGCTGGATAAATATACATTGTGTCATGTCATGTACCTTGTGGGTAAACTATTAAAAGTCAGTCAGCCATTAGCCTCCGTCTTTTATTTATGTTATTTCGTCGCTTTTCTTACGAAGTGTCCCAACTTACATTTAGAAGTTCTATCGATTTGTCTTATCGACTTAATTAAGAGGATATGTGAAAAAAATTGGATTCTTCAAAGCATCATATATCATGAAGTACTAACAGTAGGAGTATGATTTGCGGATATGTGTAAATTGAATATATAATTGAAGTTTTGATTAGAGCCAAAACACGATTAAGAAACATTTTCTCGATAGAAAAATAAGCCAAAGTAGCCTCCGTCTTTATCGATAAACGCTTGGAACCGCTAAACGGTGAATAATAGAAACACGATAGTTGATTTAAAAAAAAAGATATTGATATTTTATAAAGTTTGATTAGAGCAGAAATGAACTTACATAAATAGTACAATACCAATTAAATAAAGTTTGTTTTACGCTTGCGTCGTTTCAGGCGCGCGCGCCGCCCCATCTCTTTCTCTCGCATCGGACAGTTATATAAGCTATCACACACCCATTTCGCTTCAATTATTTTTCGACATAGGCCCTTAATAACAAGGACGTAATAATAGATAGACTATGTATTATTGTATACATAACTTTAGCTTAAGAATTTATATTGTTATTAAGTCGTGTTATGTTGTAGAGTTTCTGGCCGCATCTTCTCTACAGCGACACGTTCCGACGCGGTGGTAGCTTTAAAAAGATTTGACGTTTGATAAGTGTGCTGCAAGCTCCTATATTGAATAAATTATATTGACTTTGACTTTGAATAATAATAATGGCGACACCACGGACCCGATTCTCCAGAGGGCCCGGATTGGTTTGGTCCTCACCTCCTGTCTTGCCTTAACCGTCCGGCCAGGAGTGGAGTTGCAAGAGCAGAACCTATGCTCCAGGTTTGAAGTGTAAAATGTCATAACGCCGGGACCTGCTGACTGATGCGCTTAGCACCGGGAACCGGCGCCCGCAGACTCACCTCTCTACAACCTTAGCCGCTCAGTACATGTTGCCGCCTTGTCGCTCCTTGCGAGCGGCCTTTTTGGAGGGCCCATTCAATGAGTTGGCAAGTCACCGCCTGCTAGATTTTAAATTTGTGAGATATTTAACTAGAGCAGGCGTCCGTTATCTCACTCCATAGCCCAGTTATCCAGTACACAGAATCCCATCCCCATAGCCCAGACAAATTTATCCCTTCCTGGCAATAGTTCAGCATCTGTCGGGAACTATCTTCTAGTGCATCTCCATGGTGTGTTTAGGGATAGGCCTCGATAGGTGCATGCCATCTCACATTTAGAATAAATGGTACCAAAAAAGGCCTCTTCGTGTTGGCTTCGGCCCCATGTATGCCTCCCAGAGGACCGGGTCCCAGTGGACCCGTGCATATTTCATGTACCAACATAGCATAAGCATATAAGCATATGCTCACGACTATATTCCCAGAGGGGGTAGTCAGAGATATTCTGAAACCTCAGAACATCCACGTTTCACCAGTAGTACCGAAACTCTGTCCTGTGTGACGGAGGGTGAGCCCGTCGCCACTTGTAATGGACAGTGGGTACAATACATGACTCGAAATTGAAGCATGCCGGTTTCCTCACGATGTTTTCCTTCACCGAAAAGCCAGTGGTGTTACAAATCGTACATAAATTCCGATTAACTCATTGGTACGAGTCGGCCTGGACGGGGATCGAACTATCGCCTCCTGCACGGCAGGCAAGGTTACTCGCCACTGGACCACCACGGCTTCCAACCAACCAACCAACATAATAATAATATATTTTATTTCAGACATGGTGTCCATAAAATTTGTCAGTATACATAATAGAAACTTAAAAACGAATGTACAGTTACGTTTACATGGTGACCTTGTTTGCTTCGATATATCTGATGGTGACTGTACCTACTGTATTAGCAGAAACTAACTAGGTGGTTTCTCTAAACTCTAGTATCGATGTCGGTCAAAGTTTAATCTGTCATTAACTAGGATCAAGGATATGTAAATAATACCTTTAAAAAAAACCTATTAACTGAAAAGAGAAAAACAAGCTCTATAATCACTAATCAGCTATAACAGCTTTATTTGAGCTAATATAATTTGAATTTTATTTGGTAGGTATCGCAAACGGGGACACAGACGATTTTTGGTTGGTTATTGGTTTGTCCCCGCCTGCAATACCTGCCTAATAACACGCAAATTACGAGTATATTAGCTCAAATAAAGCTGTGATAGCTGATTAGTGATTATAGAGCTTGTTTTTCTCTTTTCAGTTAATAGGTTTTTTATGCAGTCGGGGTTTTTGTTTATTTCAATCATTTAGTTTATTTCATACTATTTAGTCTTGTGTCCAAACAGTAACATAAAAGTACTATAATATTTAGATTTTTGGAATTGTCAGATCACTAGCTTTCATTTGATAACTATATTGTAATTTTCATGAAAAAAAATTGTTTATTCTCCCTCTCTTTTTTATTTCGCAGGCGCCATATTAAAATAATATATCCTATGTCACTCTCACAATTTTAACGAATCTAATGACACCTCAAACGTTAAAATCCATCAAGCCGTTTAGGATGTAGGCCGTGCCAAAGAAATAGACATACAAACATACATACATACGCTCGAAAAAATCAACGAGTTCTTAAAATAACTATTCTGGTAAGTACCACCGTTTGATGGTTACATTTTGAGTTTATTTGTTCTTTTATTATCCTATTGTTATTTATAAAACTCTAGCCTTTTATACCAAAATAACCATATCAATAGATGTCAACAATCAACATCTTTAGCGCCATTTTGCAAGCGGAAGTCCATTGTAGGCACATCCTTTAAGTGTGACCAGTATCTGCCCATATATTTCATTGTTGTCATTTCTTTGGTTTACCGGGAATAGTGATATCTTTATTTTTATTGTCTACTTAGTCGTCTCGTACGATACCCACGGGAAAAACGGGGTGGTTGATTCTATGCTGAAATCACACGGCTAACACTGAATGTGCCCACCATAGAAAAAGTATATGTCTAGAATGAGCCTAACGCTTCTACCTTTTTTTGTCTTTTTTTTTTATGAATAACGTATACAGCTTTGCTTAGGGAGCATTTACTGCTTTTTACTGCGGACTATTGGAGGGACCAGAAGGGTCACCGAGTCAATTGAATGAACTTAAGCAACCGACCTAGGGGCACCCCAGGGGGGTACGGACCTCGGCATAGGACGTTGCTGAGGCTACGCGGCGGATTGGGTAGCTGGGATCGGTGAGAATCGGCCTGGGATGTGCCTGTAGCGTCTGTAGACGCCAGAAGTGAGAGGAGCGGGCAGAGGTCGCGACTGTCCCCGCCGGCGGGGACGTTGATTACTGTGTCGGCGCAGTGTTGAGTGTTGTTGAGAACTTGCGATTGTGAGTCGTGTCTGTTGGGCCGCCTGTAGGGCAACCGTGATCGCATCGTCTGGATCGTCGAGGACGTTTCGCGGTCGTCGACGGTGAGGCCTATTTGTCCTTCAGGGGTAGGTGGCATTTGCCTTGATTAGAGGGTTAGAGTGTCGGGGGAGGGTGGCGAAATAATCCGTCACCATTCATTTGAGTAGTTGCTTGATGGTGGGCAACTCTAAATCGATATTAAGGTTCTTGTTGCGTAAGAACCATGGCGCACCAGTGGTAACGCTTCTACCGTATAAAACAAAACGGGCCAACTTTCTTTAGAGAAGTTAATTCCGAATGCGTAAATGCGCGCTGCATACAAACGAAGTCTGGTGATATTTTGTATACTAACCAATTAAAGTCAATGAAATTTTGCAGAAACAAACTAGAAACTAATCTCTATGTTTGTATGAAGTCTGATTTTCGTTAAAATATACAGTTTCAATGCTAGGATTAATTTAAGATTTGTATGGAAATCTTTGAGGCACTGTAACTTTAAAAGTATACATTTCAATATAAAAATATCACCATAGTACGTTTGTATGGAGCGCGCTCCGAATTATATCCCCTTAAAAAATTTTCAGCATATTAAGGACCCAGCAAGAATCTATTTAAGAGGCTATGTGAAAAAAAAGGATTCTTCAAAGCATCATGTATCATGAAGTACTAACAGTAGGAGTATGATTTGCGGATATGTGTAAATTGAACATATAATTGAAGTTTTGATTAGAGCCAAAACACGATTAAGACTCATTTTCTCGATAGAAAAACAAGCCAAAGTAGCCTCCGTCTTTATCGATGTCTTTATCGGCTTGGAAGTGCTAAACGGTGAATATTAGAAACAAGAGGCTTGATTTAAAAAAAAGAGATTGATTTTTTATAAATTTTGATTAGAGCAGAATTGAACTTACATAAATAGTACAATTACAATTAAATAAAGTTTGTTTTATGCCTGCGTCGTTTCAGGCGCGCTCGCCACCCTGTCTCTTTCTCTCGCATCAGGCAGTAATAAAAGGTATCACACGCCCATTTCGCTTCAATTATTTTTCGACATAGGCCCTTAATGTTAATAAAAAATTTGCCTCTACACTACCTACTTACATCTTAGGTATTAACTTTGTTGCATAGGCAGGAACATAATATGTTGATTTTATTTATAGAAAAAACAATTTTATGCCTTTTCGTTTTATTGGAAAAACTTTACAATTTAAGTTATGTGATCTTTACGACAATATATAAAATTGAACTTACAAAATGACTTCTCAACCAAATGTAATATTTTGGTTAACATGAAAGTAATTTTATACATTTCTTTGACTTGTATTTTAGGTAAGTCGTTAATTAAATTTTAGCGAAAAATGTAGACTAAAGCTTAGGGTATATTACTGTTGGCGTGCTCCATACAAACGAAGTCTGGTGATATCTTCAATATTAACCGATTAAGCTCAATGAAATTTTGCAGAAACAATCTAGAAACAATTCTCTATGCTCGTATCGTGTCATATTTTTCTTAATATGTACAATTTTAAAGTTACAGTGCCTCAAAAATTTCCATACAAATCTTAAATTAATCCTAGCATTGAAACTGTATATTTTAACGAAATTCGGACACGATACAAGCATAGATATTTGTTTCTATATTGTTTCTGCAAAATTTCATTGAGTTTAATTGGTTAGTATTGAAAATATCACCAGACTACGTTTGTATGCAGCGCGCATTTACGCATTCGGAATAAATTTCTCTTAAAATCATTATCACAGCAAAAGATTTGCGGTTTTATGTTTGACAGAAGCTTAAATGTCATTAAATCAGGAAGTTGGAATGAGGCGTTTTAGGAAAAAATCGTTTTTTTTTTTTTTATAATGTCTTTAACGGCTCTGGATACGGTAGGATGGTGTTACAATCGTGGTCATTGAGCTGTCAACTCGCAAGTGTTCAGTGTTTTTCTCGATTAATAAGATAAAGATGGTTTTTAGATTAAAGACGTTGTGATGTTTTGAATTCATCGAGTTTTTGTCTTTGACTATTTATATGTGGACTGGTTACGCGTGTAATTCTACTAACAAACATTTCTGACACTTTCTGCGGGGGGCGAGGTAACATGAAATCCGCAACTTTGGATTTTATTCCCCATAACTTTAGATTCTAATTTTGAATGTTAAAAATCATGAAAAGTAGTCTTGTGTGAACCCCAAACGTTCTAAGTTCGAAGTTATTATTTCGCAATTATAGGCTGTCTCGTTTAGCGATAAGGTGTAAAATTGAATGTAAATGCACAAGATCAATTGTGCTTATACCGTGGCAGAGGGGAAATGCTACCGCAAGGCTAGTCCTTATAATAATTAGTCAAAGGCTAGTACGTCTGTGCTAGCGTCACCTTCAAAATATTTAAAATTTGATTGCAGCGTATGCCGAATCATCGCAACCTAAAAGGGTAGCAGTTGAAACTCTTCTAGAATTCGATAAGAAAGGTGATGGATTGGGCTTGGACTTTATCGACGGCGTCCAACACCTACTAGACACTGTTAAAAATGCTATCCGTAACAAATCATTAAGAAAAAATACAAACGAAAGACTAAAATTCACAGATTTCCTAGAAAACGCTGTTATTATTTTAAAAACTTACAGAGATGAAGACTTCCAAAGGTTATTCGATATATTAGACCAGGAAATACACAAATATCATTACGAAGGATGTAAAATACATGAATTAACCGAAAAATATGCTATTAGAAGATTTATTTCAGACAAATTGGATGAAGTGAAGAAAACTTCTCCAAAAAAGATTAGAAGAGACCTGGATGGCATCCTTAAAGTGCTTCAAGAACGAAAATATGGCGGGAAACATGCTGAACACATTAAATTCTTAAATTCAATCTACGGTTCAGAATCAACTCTAAAGCTTGCTACTATACTAAATAACTTGCAACAGTACCAAGCGAATACGAGAAAATCCTATATAGATTTGTTATCTATAGTAAGAACTGGTATAAGATCTATTATATTCGATCATTATTCAAATCTAAGCAATGATGTCAGAAAAGAACTGAAGCTAAAACTAGAATCTTATTGGACAGACAACATGAATAACAAAATAAACCATCAGGTAATCCAATTCGGTGGCAATACATTAAAAACAGTTGATTCCTTCGAATTTATAACTCAAACACAATCCATGGTTCGATTCATACCGAATCTTAGTGAATCTGAAGATCTGGTAACAAAAAAAGAGCGTAAACGGAAAAGAAAAGAACACCATCGGGCTAAAAAAGATAAAATTACAACGGAAGGCATTGTTGAATCATTTCAAATTGATAAAAACGTTAATATAAACTATGGTAGAGTCATGACTTTGTATCCTGAATCGATAAAAATAAAGAAGAAGGACAAGACAGATACCACAGCTTTTAAAATGCATGACGACTCCAGGGATAGTCCACATCCATTGTACAAAAGCGTTATAAAAATACACGGGAAAAAACACAAAAAACGCCGGACTTCAGAAGTAGAAAGGTCAACTAAAAAGCTTAAACAGTGGAAGGAAATTTTAAGATCACATAATTCTGTTGAAAGACAAAGTGCACGGGATGATGTTCATGAAAGTACTGAAAGAGTTAAGACTAAAAACCATATGACTAAAAACCGAGAAGCCAAGACACATAATCATGAGAAGAGAAAGAAAGAAAAATCAGTGGACGTAGAAGAAAATTCATCGAAATCTCATGAACATAAACTTTCAGAAAAGAATTTGCTACCAAGCGAAAAGAGAAAACCTAAGAAATTAATGTAAGTAGTTAAAATTCCTTTGACGAATTTTCCCTTTTTGGTTCTTTTTTACGTTTACGTTACAATTTGTTTATTATAATATCGTAGGTCTGACAAGATAAAGTTTAAATAACCATTTACAGATGTATTATACAGAATGAAATTGATATCATTAGCATCCTTTTAAACGAATAGTCTACCCATCGAATTTAACAACTTTTACTAGTAGCAAATCGACATGAGCAAAAAAATCAGTTGTTCCATACTAAACTGCGATGCCTACTCGACTCAAACGAATAAACAGCTGATTGTGCTTTTTGCTCCGATCGGTTTGCTCCCATAGTAAAAGTTGTTCAGTTTGGGTAGACTCCTAGTTTAAAAGGATGCTAATGATATAAATTTCACCCTGTAGATTGAATGTGTCCTATTTTATTTTGTACATATGAACAAAAATGTTACGTAATTAATGCTCTGTTAAGAATGATCTCTCCATTTATAAAACAGTTTTATTAACAGGTCTAAAGAAAACAGAAAAGTAACAGTAGACATCGGAAATAATGACAGAGATGACTTAGATGATGCGGCTTCATCAGAAAACTATCCAAAATCTATAAAACTCCGCAACATGGACGCAGAATCCAATGAAGGCATGTCCATAGAAGGATTCGGAGCAACACCGCAACTTTTCTACAGAAAATCCAACACTAATGATGCATTTTTCAATTTAGAAGCGAAGAAAGAGATACAAGAAAAGACCCTAGACAAAGGACTGTTAAAACGGTTAGACAATATAGAAAAACAACTGCAAGCTGTAAAAATTAAAATTGCAAGTCAAAGAGATCTCATTCCGAATTTTGTAACAGAAAAAATCAAATACAATATCGATTCAAATAGCAGTGAAAGTACAGAAAGTATAGCATTGGAGACTGATAATTCATCTAGGAATAATTCGTCTGAAACTACCACAGATACAATTAATATACCTTCATCGTCTGAATCTAGAATAACTACAGTTACTAGTACTAGCAGTGTAACAACTACAAAACCAATTGTAAAAGTAACTGATTCGTCTAATACAGTCAAATTGACAAAGGTAACTAAAGACACAACCACTGCAACTGTAACAAAAGAAAATAAGGTAAACGAAACGCGTGATGAAAAACCCAGAGTTATTACGACGAAAACAAGTGACTATTATGTAATACCAAACTCAGAAAAACTCTTAAACACGAATGTGCCAAGTTATCTTTTTGAAGTCAAGAAAAATTCCAGTAATCAAGAATTTGATAACAATTTAAGAAAAACAGGCTTACCGTTGAATGAAAATGACGATAATTTTGTCAATAACATTAATAAGACAATACCTTTGACTAAATTAGAATTGCAAGAAGCTTTATTCAACGACTCCACGATGCTGCACGAAGAATACGAAGATAAAGAGAAAGACCTTTTGATTAATAAAACAGTAGACGATGATTTGAATAAAATATTTCGAGAGATGCCAGATGAAAAAATGGATTTGCAAATACCGAATTTAGATATAAATGCCAATAATGATACAAAAAATCGACGGAACATGGGTTCAGGGAAAGATTTGGGATATTCAAATATGCCCTCATTTGATGTGAATAATTGGAAAGATCCATTTAGTGGAGAATTAGAGGGTATTTAACAATAAAATATTTAACAATTTATTTGTTTTTCTGACGAAATTTGGTGTCCCTTTACAGCACTATTCCAGGCACTATTTCAGGAACTATTTATTTGATGTTAACTAATTAGTTTTTATAAAAAGAAAAGTAGGTTTCTGTAAAAACAATTTTGTGTGTACGCTTGCGCAACGCCCAGTACCTTTACCATGAGTTTACAGTGAGTCAACTCGCTAGCGAGGGTGAAAAAGATTTCTATGGCAAATTGAACAGCGCCTCCTAGCGGTCACTGAAAGAACTAAAATCGGTAGTATGAGTCAACAGGTAAAATACGTATCGAAATCTTATCGCTAGCGAATGGCTAGCGATTAACGTTTTGCGGCGGTTACTATAGAAATTCGGTACCATGAGTTATAAATTTGACATACGTTCTCGAGAAATACCGTTACGATAGTGGTGAAGTCATTCACTAGCATAAGCAAGCGTGAATGCATAGTGAAAAGTTGTCGATTGACAATAAGTTGATTAATTTTAGAGTATTATTTGTCAAAATAATGTCTTAACGAATAACCACTCTAAACTGCATTCATCTACTATTCCGCTCAACCAAATAAAACGAAATATTTCTCCATAAAAACTGACTTACAATCGTTCAAAGTCTTTGCACCTTTCTCTGCTTATTTAAAGAACAATTTATTGATAAATTTACCTATAATGTAACAAATTTACATTCGAGTAGTTAAGAGTCCTTTTACCGTTCAGGGGCGCTTCAGATAATCATCACAATAGGAATCATTTCTCAATAATGAAAACACAAAATGAAAAAGTGCTACCACAACTTACTACACAAGCTGAAAGCAATTTTTATAGAACACTTTTATAGGTTCTAAGGTATGAAATAAATGTTAAGGTGGCTGTTTTTTTTTCTTTCTTCAAATTTTTTGTTTAGATCTAGAAAAAGCCTATAAAATTATTTTCAAGGCTTTTGTAGTAAGTTGGAGTAGCACTTTTAATTCAGGCTTTCTAGTTTGAGATATCATAAATATTGTGATGAGGGCACCACTGAACTCTAATACGACTCTTAAACTATTTCTTATTTACTTTATTAAACTGTATACGGGGTGTAAAATTGAATCCGGTACATATCAAACATGGTGCTTCAGACCATCAAAATGATCAATTTTCACTTTGGAGCCAACTTCGAAACAATCAGCTGTTCCATAGAAAATGTCAATAGCTACTCGATCGAAATGTATGAAACAGCAACATTGTTTTTGCTATTTCAAAGTTGGTCCCTGAGTAACAGTTGTTCGTTTGATGTAAAGTAATGTAAAATGTAAATTAATGTTGAAAGTATGTAACGCATTTAAGTTTACACTCTGTATCTTATAGAATAACTTCCTTTTTGTTTAGTTAGATTTATTTTTGTACATTTCATTCCATTTCCATACACTCCACTAATAACTGGAATTGTGATGCACTGGTTCTCATTTTATTTTATTTGCGCTTAAACTCTTTAAAACCGACGATATTTTGCGATAAAACTTCGTAGGTAACAAACAAAATCACAGCCATTCACATCACAGCACAACACAACGTCACATTTACAAAATATAACCAGTATTAATTAAAAATCACTATGCGACGAACTCTATGAAGGTGCCCTGTGACGTTTTTAATTGGCAGGGTTATTTCAAAGTTTTAAGTGTTTCTGCGAAATTAGGCTGGGATACAAAAACAATATGGGAATATCTATCTTACTCTGTCTTTTGAGTATAGTTAGAAAGAAGAAGCTTCATTAGTTGTGAAGTTAGACACGTCGCTACGTGTATACCAACATGACGACTCGAATACTTTCTAGACTAAACATAAACAATCGAGCTAACACTAGCGAGTATAGAAAACGTTTATGTAACTCATGGTGCGAGTTTAATCGAATACCATTCGATGCGCGTTTATACGCTATCGAATCTGGTAACGTAATGTAATTTTTCGATAGCAACTCATGGTAGATGTACAGCTCCGTATTTTATTCAAAAGACTTATTTCAGAAGATACGGAGTGTGCTGCATACAAACGACGTCTGGTTATATTTTCAATACTAACCAATTTTTCAGAAACAATCTAGAAAGTAATTAACACTTGTATGTTTAAGAAAAAACGTTTATAAAAACAAGTTAATTGTAGGAGGACCCCTAATTTTTAACTTTTTGAAATTACTATTAGATCGCAATGAGGAGTTTTCTGAAAGCTAGTTAAACTTAGTTCCAAGAAATAGCGATAGATGGCGTTGACACGAGAGGGAGCCGAGACGGAAATCTAGACTAAAAATTTAGCAAAAAAATTCATGTCACCAAGTCAGGCGCAACCGTGGACGATGTTTAAATTTTTCCGCTTACTTAAAAACTCAAATTTTACGACCTATTATTTTTGTATTTTGTTATCTGCAAGGTCGGTCATCCCTTTTGCGTCAACGCCATCTATCGAGCCATTTGGAACAATTTTTACTTTTAATGGATTTTGGAAAATCCCACATACCTACCGCATGTGTATAGTAGGTCTAAAGAACCCTTTAGACGGGCAATCGATTGTACGCTTTCTGTCAAGGCCGAATCGCCCGGCAGCAAAATTGCACGTCTAAAGTAAAGGCCGATCGCATGATCGCAAATCCGGTCTCAGCCGATAAGGAGCGCGTGCTCCTCCCTTCCACCCGCCTTTGCTATTTGGCCTTGGCAGGACGCATGCGATTAGTTGCACGTCTATTTTCCGAAAGCCATTTTAATAGCCAATATGTTCCAAAAGACTCGATAGATGGTGCTGATGCGAGTTGCGGTGCCTTCTGAACCAGTGACGTAAATTGATTTTCAACTTTTTAGTCTACTTTTATATATAGTATACCATCTTCCAGTCTTCGAACCTAAGCGTAGACTGAATATATGCTAATGCCATCTATCGAGGTATATTAAACTACGTATAAACTAAATAAATTATAGACGCTGAAAATTTATAATAAAACTTAAGCTGTGTCTCCTGCTACAAAGAAAAGAAAACATAGCTTCACTTTTTGTCTTCCGCCATCTTGCTTTCAGACAAAATTGTGTGGGGCAACGACATTTTGTTTCATGTTTTTGTATAATATCGATTAAAAACAAGCGCTGAAGACAGCCAGTTACTGCAAAGATTAAAAAAGTAGTTTTAAAAGACCTTAATCCGAAGCCATAAAAAGGTTCAGAATAAAAGTTAAATCAATTTTAGATCTGGCAATACAGTCGAAAGTATTTTGACACGCCTTGAACGATTGTTCTCGTATTTTTACCGTTTTTTGTATTTTTCTGTGCATTTTATCGTTAATTAAATCATTTATTGTGTGCGTAATATTAGTGTAGAGTTAACAATAGTATTTATCTGGAGAAATCCAGCTAAAACTTCGCTAAAAACAGGTAAATTGCAGCCATATAACTTGACAACTTAATAACCCCTCCAAATTAAGAAGTACATTGTTGAATGACAAACTGTTTGAATTAGTGGTGTTTTCAATTTGGTTTTTATTTCTATCAACTTTCTCATGGTATTTTGTTTATTTATTTAGATATTTAAGTTGTTTTTAAGTAATTTGTCGTTATTTTATGACTTGTAAACTGTAAAAATGTAAGTCTTATTTATATTTTAGTACAAATTGTTTTAAAATAAGTAGTAATCGATCTATACATTCTTTATGACTCACGTCTTCAAGATACCCTACTAAGTTCACATGTGTGTTTATAGAGACGCGTTGTGGGTCTGCTATTGGGTGGTCGCGTGTCGGTCGCCTGCTCCCTGGCCTACAACGAAGCTCTAATTGTATGGTGGCTCAAGACAGTGTTTTTCTTTTCAAAACAACCATTGGAGTCACCAAAGACATGTAACTGTACAGAGTACTTTTGATATAAATCCTACATTTTTTTCACCCTATTTTGTGTCCCACTGCTGGGCAAAGGCCTCCCCTCTTTTCCTCCAATCCTCCCTATGCAACGCGAAATCGGGCCAACCGTTCAGGAATTATTCAAATCATCGCTCCATCTTCTTTTGGGTCTTCCTCGACGTCGGCAACCGTCTTGTGGAACCTATTCTGTGGCTATCTTGGTACACCTCAAAGGGTGCCTTTGACTAATTATAAGGACTAGCTTTGCGGTAGGATTTCCGCTCTGCCACGGTATAAGCACAATTGATCTTGTGCATTTACATTAAATTTTACACCTTATCACTAAACGAGACAGCCTATAATTGCGAAATAATAACTTCGAACTTAGAACGTTTGGGGTTCACACGAGACTACTTTTCATGATTTTTTACATTCAAAATTAGAATCTAAAGTTATGGGGAATAAAATCCAAAGTTGCGGATTTCATGTTACCTCGCCCCCCGCAAAAAGTGGCAGAAATGTTTGTTAGTAGAATTACACGCGTAACCAGTCCACATATAGATAGTCAAAGCCGGGTGCATACGGCAGATACGGAAAATCCTACACATTGGCAAAATTTTCCACACTACAAAGTATCATTAACCTTTAAACCACATACTCTACCCATCAAACTGAACAACTTTTACTATGGGAGCAAACCTGTCAGCGCAAAAGAGAATTCTGCTGTCTCATACATTTGAGTCAGGTAGGCATTGCACTTTAGTTTGGAACAGCTGATTTGCTCTGACAGGTTCGCTCCCATAGTAAAATTGTTCAGTTTGATGGGTAGAGTATGTGGTTAAAAGCTCAGAGGAAGGATCCCCATAGAGTCCGGATAAATTTACAATTGTTGTTAGTCTCTTTTGTCTTATGACGTACCTTTAATAGTAGAAGGAGATGGAACTATAGATATTTGTTTATGCGGCTGTCCACTTTTTTTTGAGCTAGTGTGTGTGAAAAGTGACCGTAAACATAAGGCCATATGTCACTTGGCGCCTTTTGTCCATACTACTTGACACCACACACTCAAACCTAAACGTAAAAAAAAGTGGACACTTTACAATTGGTATGGCTCACTCTATTAGGTATAATCTCTTTGGGTTAAAAGGTTAATTATACTTTTCCTTACACCCTGTATAATATATGTTGAAACTATGATAATTCGATTCTGCTCTCGATTCCAAACAAACTACTTTCTAGTTTTGCGTTAATTCATTAACACATTGTATATGGACTAGTTACGCGTGTAATTCTACTAACAAACTTTTCTGACACTTTGCGGGGGATGAGGTAGCATGAAATCCGCAACTTTGGACTTCATTCCATTACTTTAGTTTTTAATTTTGAATGTTAAAAATCATGAAAAACAGTGTCGTGTGAACCCCAAACGTCATAAGTTAGAAATTATTGTCCCGCAATTATAGGCTGTCGCGTTTAGTGATAAGGTATGAAATTGTATGTAAATGCGTAAGATGTTTTGATCTTGTCAGAGGGGAAATGCTAACGCGAGGCAGTTCCCTATAGAAATCGTCTAAGTTTAGATTAGAGAATCCACAGAACATTATAAGAGGGGTTAGAAATGCAAAGTAGCGCTTTTGCTTCGAAGACGGCTGTCGCCACTTGTCTTCCCGCTCACGCTGCTACAATTACTCATGCCCTCTCGCTCGCACCACGCCGCGCGCCTTATGGTGTTATGCAAATCATTGCATAACCTGTGGCGACACGTTCCACGCCTACTTTGCACTTCTAACCCCTCTTATAATGTTCTGTGAGAGAATCATTTTTTTTTTTTTTTTTTTAATCTTTTTTTTTTTAGGGACTTTTGTAACTATTGTACATGTTAGTCCCATCGTACCCTTTTACCCTTATATATATAAATATATACAATTTACAACTATTTATTGAGACACTGCTGAGTTAACAAAGGTGAACAAGCTCCTTGCAGCCTCCGACTCCGGTGATGCCAAAATTGAGTGGAACGTTCCAATATTGAGCCTGTTCAACCCTAGCTCTCCCATCAGTGCCTCCCGAGCCCGCTCGTACCGGACACATTCCACCAACAAGTGGTACACGTCTTCTACTACTCCGCAGGTCTCACAGTTTGGTGAGTCAGTCCGTCTCATTAGGTACCCAAACTTGTTCAGTGGCATGTGTCCGGATCGAAGCCTATGTGCTAAAACTACATTCTTCCTACCTAATTGGGCAACATTAGACCAAGGTATAATGGAAGGCAGACCTTGAATCGACTTGTACCAAATGCCCTTTTCTTTTGATTTTTCATTAAAATTATTAATCCATAACTGGAAACAAATATTTTTGAATTTTGGCAGCGCTTCCGAATAATTTGGTACAAAATCTAGGTCTTTTCCCTCCAATGTAGCTCGCTTAGCCAAAAGGTCTGCTTCCTCATTACCCCTTAGTCCAATGTGCGATGGAACCCATTGCAACATCAGATCCACTCCACTGGTAGTGAGATCTGTCATTGTGGCCAAAATAGTATATGCTATCGATACACCTCTTTTCCCAGAGGCGCATCGAGCAATATGCTGTAAGGCACTCTTACTGTCACTGCAAATTACGACTTTCCTCACGTTAATGGATTGCACATACAACAGCGCTTCCGATATTGCAATGAGCTCCAATGACATAATAGAAACATTACTACATCTTAATTTAAACATATTCAAAGGTACTAGATTGCGATTACACGGGTCATAAAAAGCAGCACCAAGACCGCCAGCGCTCTTTGAGCCATCAGTGTACACAATATGCCAGTTAGGGTATTTTCCACGTAGTTCTGACAAAACATTAAACTTAACAGTGTTAATATCAGTTGCCTTTTTTGAGGATTGTATACAGTCTAATTTAAATTGAATGCACTTGTTGATGTTCAAATTAGTAACCCAAGTTTGTAGTGTGAACATTTCCAAAACTGGAGACGAGCTAACGGGTTCCTCTTTAGTCTCTATATATGATAGAGTCAGCAAAGGCTTTTTCTTATTAGACCAGTACCTGTTGGCGCAGAGAGTGCCAAGTTCAGACAACAGGGTGACTGTCACATTACTCGACCGTGACATCGCCTTCAGACAGCACTTGATGGCCAGATATTTCCGCCTTATGTACAGTGGAACGACACATAACTCACTCTCCATCACATGGATGGGGGTGCTTCTTATAAAACCACCTATGACTCTGAGTGCCTGGTTTTGCACCTTTTCCAGCTTATACACCACCGATTTGGCAGCATTATCATATAAATAACAACTATAGTCTATTCTACTTCTAATTACTGAAACATAAATCCTTCGTAAATGTTTGGGATGTAATCCCCACTCCGCACCTGCTAAGACTTTTAGTAAATTTATATATCTTTGAGATTTTTCTGCAGTCTCGTTAATGTGTTTACTCCAACGCAAGGACTTGTCCAACCAAAGGCCTAAATATTTATAACATTGTACTTGATTAAGTGGACACTCATTTACAGTCAATTGAAAGGTTTGTGTGCTATGACCCCTGCTAAAGATACAATATTGAGACTTGGTTGGAGACACTCTTAAACCTAAATTATCTAATATTATCATAAGACTATCTAAGGCACTTTGAATTTGGTCCCGGCTTTGGAGCAAATCTTTGTTTGAGGTATATAAAACAAAGTCATCTGCGTACTGACAAATGAACACATTATTAATATTTTTACATATTTCTATTGTAGCTAGGTTGAAAAGTAATGGAGAGAGAGGATCCCCCTGAGCTAAACCTCTCGAGGTATTTCTAATAGATATGTTTCTTTCATCATTATCATCTTTAATTTTAAGGCATCGCTCACTTAAAAAGTTCCATAGATATGTACATATATTTTTGCCTACTCTAAGATTGTCTAAACTTATAATCATTTTGTCAATCAGTACATTATTGTAGGCACTTTCAATGTCTATGAAACATGCAGCAGTTGGCATCTTTTTTGAAAAACCTATTTGAATTTGTGTTATTATCCTAACTAAACAGTCCTGACATGATTGCCCTCTTCTAAAACCCGTAGTAGCTTCAGCCAAGATACCATTTTTTTCAACAAACCATTCCAGTCGTTTTACCAATATGGTGTGAAACATTTTAGCACAGCAGGACATCAATGATATCGGTCTCAGTTTTGTATTATCACCTGCCTTCGGGATTGCAATCACCACAATATCTCTCCATTGTTTTGGGATATCGCCTGTGTATAGTATGCGGTTGTACAGCTCCACTAAATAAGCCTTACCTACCGAAGGCAGATGATAGATCATAGAATACGTGATTCCGTCATCACCAGGTGCTGTATCTTTCTTTTTTAAACAACTTACTAACTCATGCATGGTAATTTTTGATTCCAGCTTATTATTAACGGATCTGATCACTGGTGGCTCCGGAGCCACATAGTCCGGAGTGAGACTTAGTAATACTTCTTGCTTCCTATCCATAGCAACAGTTGATTTAGTATTTGTGTAGCCTTTAATCCAACGGATTTTACGCCACATATCAGACACCGATATTGACTCATCTATACTATTGCAGTATTTCCGCCAATCATCACTTCTGGCTTTTCTTATAGCAACTTGGGCATCTTTAGTTTTGTTTTTTAATATATCTAAATTATCTGGGGTTGGGTTGCGTCTAAATTCACGCAAAGCCAATCTACGTAGTGCTACTAATTTTGAAAGTGTTGGACTCCAGTATGATTTAGGCCTAAACTTATTTTGCGGGTTATTACAAATTTTGTACAAGGGAATACTTTTGTCAGTTGCTTCATGTATACAATTAATAAGAAGATTATATTTAGCTTGCACATTTGGTTCCTCTGGTGCATTAAGTAGCTGTTCTGAAATATGACTACTATAAGTTTCCCATTCAGCCCGTCTAAAATTGCGTCTTCTAGTAAATCTCAAAGAATCAACATAATTAAATTTAATTTTAATGATGAGATGGTCACTTCCCAAGTTTTCATTCATAATGCCCCATTCACAGTTAACAGCGATATCTAAAGAAGCAAATGAAATATCTGGAGAGGTTTTTTGGACATAACCGTTCACTAGTCTGACTCTGGTGTGACTCCCATCATTAAGTGACATGTAACTATGTTCCAGAGCGGCTTCATGTATCATTCTGCCTCTAGTGTCATTCTTCGATGACCAATTGGAATGATGAGCATTAAAGTCACCTATTATCAGACACTTACTAGAAAATGTATTAAAAATTTTATCCCAATCTGCCTGAGTCGGGTGGACTAAAGGTGGATCGTCCGCAGGACAATATACCAGGACAATATTTTGAATTTTACAACAGTTTAGTATTTCAAGACATAAAAGTTCTATACCAGTGTTATTAACATTTAAAATTTGACATACCTGTACTTTGATTGATTTGTGGATTATAGCAGCAACTCCTCCATAAGAATCAATTCTGTCTTTACGATATACATTATATTCACTTACATGTAAACCAGATTCAGGTGCCAACCAGGACTCAGATATCAGAGCTATATGCACCTTTTCACAAGCAAGCAAGAGTTGTAACTCAGTAAGTTTAGGCCTTAAGCTTTGTGCGTTCCACTGTACTATATTCAAAGAAATATTTGTATTATTTTTATCCATTACGAATGAGGCCCATAATATTCCCAAACATATCATTGTCTTTAATATAAGTTAAAATATACTTGACTGCATTTTCAACCAAAAAACTTATTATGTTTCTAAACGTGGCCGATACACTTGTTTGACTAAAGCATATTTCCTTAAACTTTTGCAGATACTTTTCAAAGTTAATAGGCATATCATGCGACTTGTTTCTCCTTTCTCTTGACTGTTCATTCTCTGACGTGTTATCCTCACTCTCCTTGTCATTAACACGTTCATAATTTGTAGGTTTCTTAGTTTTCTTAGTCCTTTTTCCTTTTTTCTTTGAACGTTGCTGACTCTCTCTCCTATTATGGAATACTTGAATATCTGACTCATCTTCCTCTTCTTCAGTTTCCTTGTGCAGCTCTACATGTACCTTCTCTTGAAGCTCCTGGTTTGCTAATACATCCCTATAGGACCTTTGATTCTGCTGCGATGTAGCTGTGGATGTAGTATCTTTGGTTTGTGCGTCAGCGCGTGCTCTTTGCAGTTGGTCAGTATAAGTGGATTTTTTTAAGTCTAGATAGAAACTCAGGGCTTTTCTGTATTTTAAGTTTTCTTTGCACATTATTTCCCTTATCTCTTTTTCCTGTAGGAATACAGGGCAGGTCTTACTCAAAGCCATGTGATTTCCACGACAGTTAACACATTTGTATTCACTTATCTCACAATTTGGGTGTTTGTCCCCACATTTTGGGCAAATAATTTTCCTTGTAGGACATGATTTAACAAGATGCCCGAACTTCCAGCAACCAGAGCACTGACTGACAGGGAAGGTGTATGGTTCTACCATGAACCGACACCCATACCCATACACAAAAGCAGGTAAAGTCGGGCTCTTGAAGCCCACTCGAACGGTTGCACTATTCACCCATGTTCCCTCATTAGTTATACGCTTGAGTCTTTTCACCGACACGATCTCCACCTCACTCTTTATATTTTCCTGAATTTCAGCGACTTCTGTGTCCACATCAATCTCCCTAACAATTCCATACGTCAGGTTCATTTCGTTCAACATATAACATTGGAAATCCAGGCTTTTAAATTTTGCCGAATTAATCAGTTTTTCTGCACTTTTTTCATTTCTGAATTCAATGAAAGCTTTAATGATACTTTTGAATTGTATCTTGATAATATCATCAATGCCTTCTGCTTTGAGCAGCTTTGCCATTCCAAATTTTTTGGGTAAAGAACTTTTGCCTGTGACACACACTGTAAATTTTTGTAGATCTACCTCACTATTGTTAACTGTATCAGACTTATCAGACTTTCTGGAGAAGCTCCGTGCCAGACGTTTCTTCCCCACGGTTATGAATCCATCGTCATCTACATCTTCCGCACTTGGTTGACGCATTCTCTTCCCTGGTACTCGCTCTCTTCCATTATTGGAATAACCTTCAAAATCTTCACCCAAGATAATTTGGTTGATCTGTTGCTCACTTAACATCGTCTCTTCCACAATGTCACTACCACCACATTCACTAGAACCATCGTTATCATATATTTCACTCATTTTTTATCTTAATTTTCATTATTTTTTTAAAAGAGGGTAAGTCGAAAAATATCGCGACACAAAGATAATATAGCTTTCAATGCGTGCGCTTAGCCCGGCGTCTCGCGCGTGACTGGAGAGAATCATTGTGTAATTCTATAATTTCAAATGTGAGAAGGTAATAAAACACAGAATACTTTGTTGTGTATGTGTCAAATTTTACAGGAGAAATTTGGTCCCGTGCACATACAAGGTTTTGACAGTATGTTGACGATGTAAATTATGAGAAACGTTTTAATTCCCCAGCGCGATGGCAACCTTAACGGACCCGTACGGCACAACGGGCACCCTCACTCTCAAGTGGGACCCCAAGAACCTGGAGATCCGCACCACGTCAGTGGAGCGCACCCTGGAGCCGCTGGTGCTTCAGGTCACCACCCTCGTTAACAGCAAGGATAAGGCTGCTAAGAAGAAGAGACGTGAGACCAATTTGAAATTAAATAGAGTTTATTTTATTTTATTAACTCCCGATGCAAAAAGAAGGGTGTTTGATGCCAATGTCTGTCTGTCTGTGGTATCATAGCTCTCGAACGGTTGGACCGATATTGATGCGGATTTTTTTACGTGAAAGCAAGTTTCCTTCCAGTGGTTCTTAGCTATATTTGGTAAAAATCGATTCAGCAGTTTTCATGTAACTTTAAAAATCATGAAATAACATTATTGACTTACCAACTACTCCGCGCCGCGTCCGCGCTCAAAAGTGTCCGTGCCAAAAGAGCACCAAAACGTATAAAGAGAACCAATCTCGCGACAGTCTTCGTTTGACCGGCCGACTAGGCGCACGCGCGCGCGCTGCCCTCGTAGTACCGCGATGCGGTAAAATCTACGCAAGCAAAATGAAAAAGAATTACGGCATTTTCAATGTTCATCCTACTAATATTATAAACGTGAAAGTTTGTAAGTATGGATAGATGTTTGTTATTCTTTCACGTAAAAACTACTGAATGGATTTTAATGAAATTTGGCACACAGATAGAATATGATCTGAATTAACACATAGGATACTTTTTTAAGGTCTACGCAGACGCAGTCGCGGGCAACAGCTAGTATTACCATACACGTACATAGCTTTGTGTAGGTTAGCCACGGACACTTTTTTCGAGAATTTTGTACTAGACATTTCCGTCCATTACTCTGTATGTCAATGATAACTAATTAAAAAAAACCCCCAACGCCAACAACTTAATTCGTTCACCTATTTGGGGATGTAAGCAAATGTATGTTTTACTTCTGTGGCGACTTGCCACAGATGTCAACACCCACAACTTATAGCAACGAAGCTAACAGATGGCGCTACGGTCGCACTCGCAAATGTGTACGTAAGACAACTTGCGACGTCACATTGGTAACCCGTTAGCCGCTACACATAAGGTTCACAATCGTATACAAGACATGAATCGAGCAAGAGAAATAATCACAGAGATTCGATATGTATACAAGGTCCAACTAAGATATATATATCCGTGATATCCAGTATATCCTTATAGCCGTGATGGTCCAGTGGCGAGTAACCTTGCCGTGCAGGAGGCGATGGTTCGATCCCCGTCCAGGCCGACTCGTACCAATGAGTTTTTCGGAATTTATGTACGATTTGTAACACCACTGGCTTTTCGGTGAAGGAAAACATCGTGAGAAAACCTGCATGCTTCAATTTCGAGGCATGTATTGTACCCACTGTCCATTATAAGTGGCGACGGGCTCACTCCCCGCCACACTGGACAGAGTTTCGGTACTAGTGAAACGTGGATTTTCTGTGGTTTCAGAATATCTCTGACTACCCCCTCGGGGAATATAGTCGTGAGCATATATGCCAACTAAGATCTGTTGGCCGGTCCCCAGGCTTCACACCTAGCCTGGCGGAAGATCTTCCCATTTCACCGGAGGAACCTTCCACAGTAGATCCTCCACACTTCTTAACTCTCTTTAAGATATTTTAGGTCAATGATTTATGATTTATGAACATTTCAGCCGGGAAATCTAAACGTGCATCGGCCTTAGTGGCCACCGTTGAACGAGCTACGGAAATCTTCATAGAACGAGGACAGACGATAGCATATGAGAACCCAGAGATCACCCAGGAGATGCTGACGGCAGTCGAGGATGTACGGAAGGCTGGTGAGTTTATAATAAAGGGTCCTTAATATGCTGAAATATTTTTAACGGGATGATCAGACCGTCAAACTGAAATTAAATCAACCGGCCCGATAGCACAGTCGGTTGTGAACCTGCCTGCTGTGCCGAGGGTCGCGGGTTCGAATCCCGTAAGGGACAAATATTTGTATGATGAATATGAATATTTGTACCCGAGTCATGGATGTTTGTATCTATATATGTCATCATAACACAAGTCCAGGCTAGATTCTGGTACTTTAAATGTGACTAGATAATTTGTGTGACAATGTCCAAAATATTTATTTATTTATTGATATTTATTTATCAAATAATTTATTTGTTGAAAGTAGGTAGGTAGGTTTGTTGGAACAACTTTCTCTATGGCACCATTATCGAAATCGCGGAAAAAAACAACTGTTCCATACAAACCTGCAAACCTATTCGACCCAAATGTATGGGACAGGATATTTTTTTTTGCTCTTTCAATATTGGTCCCAAAAAGAAAGTTGTTCAGTTTTATGGTTTGATTATCCCATTGAAAAACAAGTTCTATAATCACTAATCAGCTATAACAACTTTATTTCAGCTAATATAATTTGATTCTTATTAGGTAGGTATTGCAACCGTAGGTAAAGTTGTTATAGCTGATTAGTGATTATAGAGCTTGTTTTTCTCTTTTCAGTTAATAGGTTTTTTATACAGTCGGGGTTTTTGTTTATCTTAATAATTTAGTTTATTTCATACTTTTTAGTTTTGTGTCGTAACGAAAACAGGAAAGGTCTATAATATTTATATATTTGGAATCATCTGATTACTAGCTTTCATTTGATACCCATATTGTAATTTTTACCAAAAAAAAAAGTTTATTCCCCCTCTCTTTTGTAATTCGTAGACGCCATCTTGAAATAATATACCCTATGTCACTCTCACGATTTTTGCGAATCCAATGACACCTCATACGTTAAAATCCATCAAGCCGTTTAGGCTGTAGGCCGTGCCAAAGAAATAGACATACAAACATACATACATACATACGCTCGAAAAAACATAACCCTCCTTCTGGCGCAGTCGGGTAAAAACCCCCAATGCCAAAAACAAACATTTATAAAGTAAAAAATAATTCGGTCACTTATTATTTTTGATGTAAGCAAATGTATGTTTTACTTCTTAACTCTCTTTAAGATATTTTAGGTCAATTAATGTGTCGGGGACCGCAAGTGTTGGTAAATAAATCAATGGTCGTTTCATAGCGGTCCCCTACGCATTAATTGACCTAAAGTATCTTAAAGAGAGTTAAGAAGTAAAACATACATTTGCTTACATCAAAAATAATTGGTGACAAAATTATTCTTTACTTTTTAAATGTTTGTTTTTGGCATTCAGTCAAAAAAAGTCAAAATTGTTTATTCAAAATAATATCACATAGATAACTTTTTGACGTCATGTTTTTGAATCTACCACCGCGTCGGAAGGTGTTCCGTTGTAGAGAAGATGCGGCCAGAAACTCTACAACACACTTCTTTTAAACAAAACAAAATATACAAAGTACAATTACATAAATTCAATATTAAATTACATAGTGTAACATTGGTATTGGTATTGGTTGAGCGGGCTCATTTTCCGCAACTCGACGTCTTAGGCGCCTATTTTGCGTGAGGTGGGAACCCTAGCTCCTCCAGGAAGCCCACCAGCTTGTTAATGCTGCCGAATCCCTCTGGAAGAGACCCCGTGATCCGAGGTGTTGTGCTCGATATTGTGCTAGTCCGTTGCATTCTAACAGCACGTGCGCAGCTGTTTCTTCAACCTCCATACAGACCCTGCACTGTTAGTAACACCAATATTAAAAAGATGTCTGTTAAAAGGACCGTGACCAGTCAGGGCTCCAGTAACTAGTCGTAATTGAGCTCTCGTGAGACGCAAGAGGCACCTGGTGAGGCGAGGGTTAACCCTTGGTAGAGCGCTCCTCACCTGTTCGCAATCTGTTAGTGCAGCCTCTGGGCTGGTGTGTCCCGTTTTTACCCGACTGCGCCAGAAGGAGGGTTATGTTTTTCGAGCGTATGTATGTATGTATGTATGTATGTATGTATGTATGTATGTATGTATGTATGTATGTATGTCTATTTCTTTGGCACGGCCTACAGCCTAAACGGCTTGATGGATTTAAACGTATGAGGTGTCATTGGATTCGTAAAAATCGTGAGAGTGACATAGGGTATATTATTTCAAGATGGCGTCTACGAATTAAAAAAGAGAGGGAATAAACAATTTTTTTTTGTTAAAAATTACAATATGGGTATCAAATGGAAGGTAAGAATCAGACGATTCCAAATATATAAATATTATAGTACTTTTATGTTACCTTTTCGACACAAGACTAAAAACAAAATTATCAAGAAAAACAAAAAACCCGACTGCATAAAAAACCTATTAACTGAAAAGAGAAAAACAAGCTCTATAATCACTAATCAGCTATAACAGCTTTATTCGAGCTAATATAATTTGAATGTTAGGTAGGGATCGCAAAGGGGGACAAAGAAGATTTTTGGTTGGTTGTTGGTTTTTGACTAGTGCGCTTGCGTAGTTGCGAGCGGATCCAGTCGAAAGGTAGCAGTGTAGTGATCTCGGGCCCTATGGCCTCTGTGTGGCGTTGGGGGTTTTTTAATGTGCAATTTAGTTATTTATCTGTTATCACTTGCTAGGTGCTGCGATGAGCCTGGCTGCGCGGGAGTTCTCCGAGGAGCCCTGCGCGTCGTCAGTGCGGTCTAGCATGGTGCGCGCCGCGAGAAGCCTGCTCTCTGCCGTGACTCGCCTGCTGATACTAGCGGACATGGTCGATGTTCATCTACTGCTCACCAAGCTAAGGACTGTAAGCACTGATTACTAACTATGTAACAAAGTTAAAATAATTCTCCACCACACAAGTCCACCTCAACTCTGACACCAGGGCTTTGCCCACAGGATAAGAAGGTGCAAAGGTGAGCGGAAGTGTTGGGAGAGGCCGTCCGAGGAAAACATTCCATGATCAAATCAATGATCTTTTCCGAGAATCGACGGAAGTGCATGAAAAGATGTATGAATGTGAATGAGGCTAAAGAGGTGTGTCAGAGTCGTAGCGTGTGGCAGTCCGTGGTCTCTGCCTACCCCTATGGGACAATGGCGTGAGCTTATGTATGTGTGTCTTCTTCCTGTCCTTATCCCATTATTTGATTTGATAATATCCCTTTCCAGGTGGAAACAGACCTGGACAAGCTAAAATCAGCCTCTTCCCAATCGGAACTGCTGGAGTCAGCCCGTCAGTTCGGACGGTCGGCCAACGAGCTCGCAGCGCAGGCGGCGAAGCGCCAGCACGAGCTGAAGGAGCCGAGGATGAAGGACGAGCTCGCGGCCGCCAGGGCAGTCCTCAAGAAGCACTCCACCATGCTGCTGACTGCCTCCAAGGTAATGTTGTCACTGTGGGGTGCTCTGGATCCTTGCTACAAGCATGAGGATGGAGGACGAGCTCGCGGCCACCAGGGCAGTCCTCAAGAAGCACTCCACCATGCTGCTGTCTGCCTCCAAGGTAATGTTGTCACTGTGGGGTGCTCTGAAACCTTGCTACAAGCACGAGGATGAAGGACGAGCTCGCGGCCACCAGGCCAGTCCTCAAGAAGCACTCCACAACGCTGCTGACTGCCTCCAAGGTACTGTTGTCACTGGGGTGCTCTGGATCCTTGCTACAAGCACGAGGATGAAGGACGAGCTCGCGGCCGCCAGGGCAGTCCTCAAGAAGCACTCCACCATGCTGCTGACTGCCTCCAAGGTAATGTTGTCACTGTGGGGTGCTCTGGATCCTTGCTACAAGCACGAGGATGAAGGACGAGCTCGCGGCCGCCAGGGCAGTCCTCAAGAAGCACTCCACCATGCTGCTGACTGCCTCCAAGGTAATGTTGTCACTGTGGGGTGCTCTGGATCCTTGCTACAAGCACGAGGATGAAGGACGAGCTCGCGGCCACCAGGGCAGTCCTCAAGAAGCACTCCACCATGCTGCTGTCTGCCTCCAAGGTAATGTTGTCACTGTGGGGTGCTCTGAAACCTTGCTACAAGCACGAGGATGAAGGACGAGCTCGCGGCCACCAGGGCAGTCCTCAAGAAGCACTCCACAATGCTGCTGACTGCCTCCAAGGTACTGTTGTCACCGGGGTGCTCTGGATCCTTGCTACAAGCACGAGGATGAAGGACGAGCTCGCGGCCACCAGGGCAGTCCTCAAGAAGCACTCCACAATGCTGCTGACTGCCTCCAAGGTACTGTTGTCACCGGGGTGCTCTGGATCCTTGCTACAAGCACGAGGATGAAGGACGAGCTCGCGGCCACCAGGGCAGTCCTCAAGAAGCACTCCACAATGCTGCTGACTGCCTCCAAGGTACTGTTGTCACCGGGGTGCTCTGGATCCTTGCTACAAGCACGAGGATGAAGGACGAGCTCGCGGCCACCAGGGCAGTCCTCAAGAAGCACTCCACAATGCTGCTGACTGCCTCCAAGGTAATGTTGTCACTGTGGGGTGCTCTGGATCCTTGCTACAAGCACGAGGATGAAGGACGAGCTCGCGGCCACCAGGGCAGTCCTCAAGAAGCACTCCACAATGCTGCTGACTGCCTCCAAGGTACTGTTGTCACCGGGGTGCTCTGGATCCTTGCTACAAGCACGAGGATGAAGGACGAGCTCGCGGCCACCAGGGCAGTCCTCAAGAAGCACTCCACAATGCTGCTGACTGCCTCCAAGGTACTGTTGTCACCGGGGTGCTCTGGATCCTTGCTACAAGCACGAGGATGAAGGACGAGCTCGCGGCCACCAGGGCAGTCCTCAAGAAGCACTCCACAATGCTGCTGACTGCCTCCAAGGTACTGTTGTCACCGGGGTGCTCTGGATCCTTGCTACAAGCACGAGGATGAAGGACGAGCTCGCGGCCACCAGGGCAGTCCTCAAGAAGCACTCCACAATGCTGCTGACTGCCTCCAAGGTACTGTTGTCACCGGGGTGCTCTGGATCCTTGCTACAAGCACGAGGATGAAGGACGAGCTCGCGGCCACCAGGGCAGTCCTCAAGAAGCACTCCACAATGCTGCTGACTGCCTCCAAGGTAATGTTGTCACTGTGGGGTGCTCTGGATCCTTGCTACAAGCACGAGGATGAAGGACGAGCTCGCGGCCACCAGGGCAGTCCTCAAGAAGCACTCCACAATGCTGCTGACTGCCTCCAAGGTAATGTTGTCACTGTGGGGTGCTCTGGATCCTTGCTACAAGCACGAGGATGAAGGACGAGCTCGCGGCCACCAGGGCAGTCCTCAAGAAGCACTCCACAATGCTGCTGACTGCCTCCAAGGTACTGTTGTCACCGGGGTGCTCTGGATCCTTGCTACAAGCACGAGGATGAAGGACGAGCTCGCGGCCACCAGGGCAGTCCTCAAGAAGCACTCCACAATGCTGCTGACTGCCTCCAAGGTACTGTTGTCACCGGGGTGCTCTGGATCCTTGCTACAAGCACGAGGATGAAGGACGAGCTCGCGGCCACCAGGGCAGTCCTCAAGAAGCACTCCACAATGCTGCTGACTGCCTCCAAGGTACTGTTGTCACCGGGGTGCTCTGGATCCTTGCTACAAGCACGAGGATGAAGGACGAGCTCGCGGCCACCAGGGCAGTCCTCAAGAAGCACTCCACAATGCTGCTGACTGCCTCCAAGGTAATGTTGTCACTGTGGGGTGCTCTGGATCCTTGCTACAAGCACGAGGATGAAGGACGAGCTCGCGGCCACCAGGGCAGTCCTCAAGAAGCACTCCACAATGCTGCTGACTGCCTCCAAGGTAATGTTGTCACTGTGGGGTGCTCTGGATCCTTGCTACAAGCACGAGGATGAAGGACGAGCTCGCGGCCACCAGGGCAGTCCTCAAGAAGCACTCCACAATGCTGCTGACTGCCTCCAAGGTAATGTTGTCACTGTGGGGTGCTCTGGATCCTTGCTACAAGCACGAGGATGAAGGACGAGCTCGCGGCCGCCAGGGCAGTGCTGAAGAAGCACTCCACCATGCTGCTGCCTCCAAGGTAATGTCTGGGATTATAGGCAGGCTTGTCTCACTTCACAGCTCAGGTACGGTTGACGGCGAACCCCTCCAAGTGGTGAATGACAAAAAAAAGTAAGTTACAGCCTGTAGAATCCCATTGCAGGGCAAAGGCCTCCTCTCACGAATAAGGGTGAGAGGGATTGGGCCATAATCCACCACGCGGGTCCAGTGCGTGTTGGTGGAGGCAAGCTAGTGGTCAACTTGCTGTCAGAGAATATTCAAGCCGCCTTTATAGGCCTCTGACCGGGCTTAACGAATAGGTACAAGCTATCTAACCTCACCGATCCCCGCTTCCCAACCTGTCGCGTAATCCCAGCAACGCCCATTGCCGAGGTCCGTACCCCCCTGGGGTGCCCCTTGGGCAGGTTGCTTAAATCACTGGTTCGGTGACCTACCAGGGCGCTTCGCCGTCACTGGTAAGGCCACCCCCAAAAGCCCGCTGTAAAAAGCAGTAAATGCTCCCTGAGCAAACTGTATATGTCATTCAAAAAAAAAAAAAAAAAAAAGGTATCTAACAATACTATCCGAGACCAACTGGCTTAAGGGAATATAATTCGGCGCGTGCTCCATACAAATGATGTCTGGTGAAGTTTTTAATACTAACCAATTTAAGTCAATGAAGTTTTTCAGAAACAATCTTGGAACGTAATCTCTATGCTTGTATGGAGTCGGATTTTCTTTAAAATGTATAGTTTTAAAGTTACAGTCCCCCAAAAATTTCCATACGAATCTTAAATTAATCTTAGCATTGAAACTGTAAAGTCTGACTTCATACAAACATAGAGATTAGTTTCTAGATTGTTTCTGCAAAATTTCATTGACTTTAATTGGTTAGTATTGAAAATATCACCAGACTTCCGGAATAAATTTCTCTTAATTTGGATAATATTGAAAAGATACAACTTTGTTTATCGCGCTGCTACTTTGTCTATTTATATGTGGACTGGTTACGCGTGTAATTCTACTAACAAACATTTCTGCCACTTTTTGCGGGGGGCGAGGTAACATGAAATCCACAACTTTGGATTTTATTCCCCATAACTTTAGATTCTAATTTTGAATGTTAAAAATCATGAAAAGTAGTCTCGTGTGAACCCCAAACGTTCTAAGTTCGAAGTTATTATTTCGCAATTATAGGCTGTCTCGTTAAGTGATAAGGTATAAAATTGAATGTAAATGCACAAGATCAATTGTGCTTATACCGTGGCAGAGGGGAAATGCTACCGCAAGGCTAGTCCTTATAATAATTAGAATCAAAGCACTGCAAGGACTACCTTCTTAACTTTTAACTGAACTTTGCAGGTATACGTGCGCCACCCAGAGCTGGCAGCTGCAAAAGCGAACCGGGATTATGTGCTGCGAGCTGTATGCTCTGCTGTGGATACTATATCTTGCGTCGCCCAGGGCAGGCCCACCAGCAACGCAGGTCAGTACACACTTCTTGTAGTGCCATCTATCGGAGATCGGCTAACATTGTAAGGTGTCCAGCACGTCTAGCACGATTTCTCTACTTGCGCGCGACTCTGCTTTTTCCCATACTACAAGTCGCGGCAAGAAGGCGTGTAGAGAAATCATACTAGACATGCAGTTGCGAGTAACCTTGCCTGTTGTGCAGGAGGCGATGGTTCGATCCCCGTCTCTCGTACCAATGAGTTTTTCGGAATTTATGTACGATTTGTAAGGCTTTTCAGTGAAGGAAAACATCGTGAGAGCCTGCATGCTTAAATATCGAGGCATTTGTACCCACTGTCCATTACAAGTGGCGACGGGCTCACTCCCCGTCACACTGGACAGAGTTTCGGTACTGGTGTAACTTGGATGTTCTGAGGATTCAGAATGTCTCTGACTACCCCCTCGGGAAATATAGATATATCGTGTACAAGTGAGTAAATGATAGTAAAATAAATTCTTGTAAGTGGTTTTGGCGTAACATTTTCAATTGTGTGTTTAGTCCAATCAGTTAGTACGAGTCACAAACATTCACATTTGGGATATTAGTTGGATTATTGTGTGTTGTAGAGTTTCTGGCCGCATCTTCTCCACAACGGAATACCTTCCGACGCGGTGGTAGATTCAAAAACATGACGTCAGAAAGATATCTAGGTGATATCATTTTGAATAAAACATTTTGAGTTTGAGTTCATCTTCTCTACAACGGAATACCTTCCGACGCGGTGGTAGATTCAAAAATGACATCAGAAAGCTATTCATATTATTTAGAATCCAAATTTTGACTAGAGATACTCTCTGCCTACTTCACTGGGAAAGATGCGTGGCGTTATACAGGGTGTAACAGTAATACGGGGCCACCAAACTGATCAACTTCTATCGAGCCAAAATCGAGAAAAAAAAATCTATTGTCCTATACATTTTAATCGAGTCGGGAGTGCAGTTTTTTATGGAACAGTTAATTTTTTTTTCACAATGTTGGCTCCATTGTGAAAATGGGACTCCTAGTGATATGTCATTTTGTGCGTTTATCCCCAGTTGGTTAGGACATTGCAGGCTGAATCACCTGATTGTCTGAAAAGAAAGATGATTCCGTGCTTCGGATGGCACGTTAAGCCGTTGGTTTCGGCTACTATCTCTGGTGGTAGTAGTCGTTACATAAAAACCACGTCAGAGGCCGTGAGGTCGTCTGAAAAAACTGACACCAGGGCTTGCCCACACGATAAGAAGATAGTGAAAGTTGTTGTTAAGTATTACTGTTTTGTTACACTATATCTATCTATCTATCTATAACGTCACGCCTCTTTCCCAGTGGGGTAGGCAGAGAGCAGAGCGCGCCATATACTACGATCCTTACATACCTCTTTTGTCTCATTCACATCCATACATCTCTTCATACATGCCCGTCGGTTTCGAGTACTCCGCACCTCCCCTTTTTTTAGGACGGAACTGATTTGATCAGAATACGTCCTACGAGGGCGCCCTCTGCCGACACTTCCACTCACTTTAGCTCCATATATCTCTTTCGTACATCTGCTATCACTCATCCTCTCCACATGCCCAAACTTTTTTGTTACACCTTGTAGATAAATAGTTATCAGAACTGTTATTGTAATTTTCAGGCAATAATCGGCCTCCAGTCGACGGTCCCGGGGAACTAGCTCAAGCTCTAGATGACTTTGATGTAAGTACATTTCACCCTGTTAACACTAAGGTTCAAATAGCCCGGTGACCCTGGATAGATCCTGGTGATGGAGCGGCGCAGAACAATCCGCAGATATGACTAACCTGACCCCCTAGACAAAGTGACATTCTATTGGCGTTCAATTCAATTCAATTTTTGTTTAGTGGCATCCGATGTGTTATCACAATTCATAGACAAAGTGACATTCTATTGGCGTTCAATTCAATTCAATTCAATTTTTGTTTAGTGGCATCCGATGTGTTATCACAATTCATAGACAAAGTGACATTCTATTGGCGTTCAATTCAATTCAATTTTTGTTTAGTGGCATCCGATGTGTTATCACAATTCAGCCAATGTCTCGTTATGTGGACAGTATATGAAGGAAAATGATCAGTTGTATTAATTAAGTCTAGAGTGGCAGTTTTGCCAATGTAAGTAATTTATAATCTCAAGTAATTGTTTTAAGGTTAAAACACAAAAGAGTTCACAAAATGGCGGAGCCACGTGCAAGCCCAACGCGCCGATACGCACGCGTCCGTACTCCGCCAGACTTGCAGCGCGACTCCTTGTATTGGCGTTGACGCTAGTAGAAAATGACAGAATGTATGGATTTGACATTAGCGATCGAAACATTTTTACGTGGTGCCCGAAAAGCCGTGGTGGTCCAGCGAGAAACCTTGCCTGCCGTGCAGGAGGCGATGGTTCGATCCCCGTCCAGGCCGACTCGTACCAATGAGTTATTCGGAATTTATGTACGATTTGTAACACCACTGGCTTTTCGGTGAAGGAAAACATCGTGAGGAAACCTGCATGCTTCAATTACGAGGCATGTATTGTACCCACTGTCCATTATAAGTGGCGACGGGCTCACCCCCCGTCACACTAGACAGAGTTTCGGTACTAGTGAAACGTGGATATTCTGTGGCTTCAGAATATCTCTGACTACCCCCTCGGGGAATACAGTCGTGAGCATATGCTTATACATTTTGTCGTTTGATTTCGTCACCATACGTCAAGTCCATACATCTTTATGTTTTCTACTGTCGTTAACGCTAATCGAAAGATACTTTGTCTATAGGCCCAGGAGCACTGGAGCTCGATTGCGCTAAGTTAAAACATCGAAGTTCTATTCTTATCCAATTTCAGTTCTAATCACTTTGCAATCCAATTACTATTCAACTGTTCTGAATTCCGCATCGCGCTAAACTCTATGTAACTGACAGCCTTTAACGTCTGAGCGATCTGTCAAAACGGCTCTAACGACTGTCATGAGCAGTACCGCGATTAGCGCAATACCTAAGAGGAAGGATCTCCATAGAGTCCGCATAAATTTACGATTGTAGTTGGTCTCTTTTGTCTTATGACGTGCCTTTAATAGTAGAAGGAGATGGAACTATAGATATTTGTTTATGCGGCTATCCACTTTTTTTTGAGCTAGTGTGTGAAAAGTGACCGTAAACATAAGGCCATATGTCACTTGGTGCCTTTTGTCCATACTACTTGACACCACACACTCAAACCTAAACTTAAAAAAAAGTGGACTCTTTACAATTGGTATGGCTCACTCTAGTCTTAAAGAGAGATCCCTCCTCTTAGCGCAATACCAAATGTGTCAAAAGTTATGGTTCGTACGTACTCCAATCACAGTTCAAAGACCGAATATTTACCGCGATTGCAGCCCTGAAATCCTTACGGTGTCACATTCACCATAGATCGCTGATCCAACCTCGATCCATTAAAACTGTATTTTTTTACGAAAATCTGACTTCATACAAGCATAGAGATTAGTTTCTAGATTGTTTCTGAAAAATTTCATTGACTTTAATTGTTTAGTATTGAAAATATCACCAGACTTCGATTTTATGGAGCGCGCTCCGAATTATATTCCCTGAAGTTACACCCTGTATAATGTTGTATTAATGTCGACAGGAACGCATGGTGATGGAGCCGCTCGCGTACTCGGAGCTCAGGACGCGGCCGTCACTTGAGGAGCGTCTCGAGTCTATCATCTCGGGAGCTGCTCTCATGGCCGACAGCTCGTGTACTAGGTGAGTGCGTCGATCATACGCGTTTTTATCAGAGACCGTAGAACGTTAAAAAGTGGTCAAGAAAGAGTATCTAGTATTACATACAGTAAACCTCACCCCCTCTATTACCCTCTGGTTACTTCGGCGGTTACCTGTAGCCAAAACTGACGCCACAATTGACACGCTAGAATTTATGTTTTCGAAACAAAGAGGATATAATCTCAGGACGAAGGATACTTTTTTTTGAATAGACGGATGTCCAAATCAACCTTTTTTAGAATTTTTGTTTGTTTGTTTGTAACAGCATCACGCAAAAACTACTGAACCTATTTTAATGAAACTTTTTTTGTTTGATAGCTACGCAAATAAAGCCGTGGTGGTCCAGTGGCGAGTAACCTTGCCTGCCGTGCAGGAGGCGATGGTTCGATCCCCGTCCAGACCGACTCGTACCAATGAGTTTTTTTGGAATTTATGTGCGATTTGTAACACCACTGACTTTTCGGTGAAGGAAAACATCGTGAGGAAACCTGCACGTCTAGTATGATTTCTCTACACGCGCGCGACGCGCCTTCGTTGCATAGAAAGCCGCGCTTGCCGCGACTTGTAGTATGGGAAAAGGCCGAGTCGAGCGCAAGTAGAGAAATCATGCTAGACATGCTGCATGCTTCAATTTCGAGGCATGTATTGTACCCACTGTCCATTACAAGTGGCGACGGGCTCACTCCCCGTCACACTGGACAGAGTTCCGGTACTAGTGAAACGTGGATGTTCTGAGGTTTCAGAATATTTCTGACTACCCCCTCGGTGAATATAGTCGTGAGCATATGTTTGTAAATGTTACAGGGATGAGCGTCGGGAGCGTATCGTGGCGGAATGCAACGCGGTGAGGCAGGCGCTGCAAGATTTACTTCACGAGTATATGACCAATGTGAGTGTTGACATTTGAGCGGACTTTCTGTTCTGTTAATATAGGGTCCTTATTATGCTGACACTTTTTTAAAGGGTCAAACTGAACAACTTTATCGCACCAACATCGAAATCTCGAAGAAAAATCAGCTGTTCTATACAAAACTGCAAACCTTCTCGAGTCATATGGGACAGTTGATTTTTTTTTCGTGATTTCGATGTTGGTGCCATAGAGAAAGTTGTTCAGTTTCATAGTCTGATCATCCCCTTAAAAAAGTGTCAGCATATTAAGAAGGACCCTGTAGAAAAATGATGTATAGAAACACTCATTGGTACATGGCATGTCATCTGTGTATGGATTCGAACTAGGATCCTCATGATTGAGAGTCCATACCTCTCCGTAACGCGCCACTAATGCTTCTTCACTAAATATGCAGGGTGTAAGGAAAAGTATCATTAACTTTTAAATTACATACTCTAGCCATCAAACTGAACAACTTTTACGATGGGAGCAAAACAACCAGCGTAAAAAAAAAACTGCAATGTCTAAACGACTCGAATGTATGAGACAGCAGATTTTTTTTCTTCTGACAGGTTTGCTCCCATAGTAAAAATTGTTCAGTTTGTTTAAATGAATTATTATGGGTGGAGTATGTAGTTTAAAGTACTTTGATACTTTGCCTTACACCCTGTAGAGTAAATAGTTCATTACTTTAAGTGGTGATTGTAGCCATGATACTGAACAACTTTCCCTAAGAAACCTATAGGAAATTCGCAAAGAAAATTTTCGACTTTTCATACAAACGTTCAATCTTGCATTTAGAACAATCGACCCTTAAAATAATGTGGTTAAGAACATTGGGCTCTTGAAACGGAGGTCGTGGGTTCGATTCCCACGGGGGACACCTAGTGATACGCCACTTTGTGCGTCTTTCCCCAGTTGGTTAGGACATTGCAGGCCAAATCACCAGATTGTCTGAAAAGAAAGATGATTCCGTGCTTCGCATGGTATGTTAAGCCGTTGGTCCCGGCTACTATCTCTCGTGGTAGTAGTCGTTACATAAAAACCACGACAGAGGCCGTACGGCGGTCTGAAAGAACTCTGACACCAGGGCTTGCCCACACGATAAGAAGAAGAAGAATGCATTTGACGGCCTGATAGCACGGTCGGTAGTGAACACGCCTGCTGTGCCGAAGGTCGCGGGTTCGAATCCCGTAAGGGACAAATATTTGTATAATGATTATGAATATTTGTACCCGTTGTATGAAAGTTTGTATCTATATATGTATTCCATATCGTTGTCTAGTCATCATAACACAAGTCCAGGATAGATTCTGGTACTTTAAATGTCACTAGATAATTTGTGTGACAATGTCCAAGATAAAAAAAAATGCAGCTGTTTACCCTAACACTCAGCCGTATATTATAAATGTTATATCTTGCAGGCCGGGAAACCAGAGCAGACAGAAGGCCTGGAACGAGCCATAGAGAACATGTGTCGTAAGACGAGAGACCTGCGGAGACAGCTGCGGAAAGCCGTCGTGGATCACGTCTCTGACAGGTCAGTTACTGCCATATTCATATTCATTTATTTCATAAAAATAATTTTACAGGTCAAATGCGCTACTTATAATTATGTTATTTATAATAAAATGTACAAGCCGTGGTGGTCCAGTGGCGAGTAACCTTGCCTGCCGTGCAGGAGGCGATGGTTCGATCCCCGTCCAGGTAGACTCGTACCAATGAGTTTTTCGGAATTTATGTACGATTTGTAACACCACTGGCTTTTCGGTGAAGGAAAACATCGTGAGGAAACCTGCATGCTTCAATTTCGAGGCATGTATTGTACCCACTGTCTATTACAAGTGGCGACGGGCTCACCCCCCGTCACACTGGATAGAGTTTCGGTACTACTGGTGAAACGTGGATGTTCTGAGGTTTCAGAATATCTCTGACTACCCCCTCGGGGAATATAGTCGTGAGCATATGCTATGCTTATTTCATAAAAATAATTTTACATTTCAAATTCGCTATTTATAATTATGTTATTTATATTAAAATGTATCTAACAAAGCTCGTTTGGCTGTTCACAATAGCGTGCTGGTTCCGACTTTGACTTTGACTATTTATATGTGGACTGGTTACGCGTGTAATTCTACTAACAAACATTTCTGCCACTTTTTGCGGGGGGCGAGGTAACATGAAATCCGCAACTTTGGATTTTATTCCCCATAACTTTAGATTCTAATTTTGAATGTTAAAAATCATGAAAAGTAGTCTCGTGTGAACCCCAAACGTTCTAAGTTCGAAGTTATTATTTCACAATTATAGGCTGTCTCGTTTAGTGATAAGGTGTAAAATTGAATGTAAATGCACAAGATCAATTGTGCTTATACCGTGGCAGAGGGGAAATGCTACCGCAAGGCTAGTCCTTATAATAATTAGTCAAGGACTTTGATGTATGGGAGTGAAAGTTGGGTGTGGCAGCAGAAGAATGAAAGCAGAATAAATGCAGTGGAAATGAGGACTTTACACAAGATGTGTGGTGTGACTATAAGGGATAGAATAAGGAATACTGTAATTAGAGAATGTTGTGGTTTGAATGAAGATGTAGTGGTTAAAGTAGAGAAGGGAATGCTTCGATGGTTTGGACATATTGAAAGGATGAATGAAAGTCGACTTAAAAAAACAGATATATATGGCGTGTGTGGAAGGAAACATTGGTAGAGGCAGACCTAGGAGAGGATACCTAGACCAGATCAGGGACGTCATTAAAAAATGCCAGGTTAAAAGTAGCCGAAATCGAAGGGAATGTATGACAAGATGTATGGACTTCGAGAAAGCAAGAGAGGTGTGTCAGAACCGTCCAAAGTGGAGATCTATAGATTCTGCCTGCCCCTCTGGGAAAAGGCGTGAGTTTATGTTATAAACATTAGGTATTATGTACAAAGTTATAAAACTCATAAATGTCATAAAAAGCATAATTTATAAGCCATGTTTTTAATTTACGTTCAAAGGTACAATTTTCTATGCATTTTTTTTATATCGTTGGGGAGTTTGTAGATTTTAGGACCTATTACAAATATAGATTTAGTCGATTTTTCTAATCTAGAATTTGTTACAATTAAGTCAGATTTATTTATAAGTGAATACTTGTATTATTGTATACATAACTTTAGCTTAAGAATTTATATTGTAATAGTTATTAAGTCGTGTTATGTTGTAGAGTTTCTGGCCGCATCTTCTCTACAGCGACAACACGTTCCGACGCGGTGGTAGCTTTAAAAAAGATTTGACGTTTGATAAGTGTGCTGTAAGCTCCTATATTGAATAAATTATATTGACTTTGACTTTGACTTTGTAAATGTTTGTAATACTTGTTACATTGGGGATCTTATAAATCTGGTACAACTGTAAAACCTGTAAATGCTGATGATGATGATGATATTTCAGTTTCCTGGAGACAAATGTGCCTCTACTGGTGCTATTGGAGGCAGCTCGCAACGGCAACGAGAAGGAGGTCGAGGAATACGCGCTGGTCTTCACAGAGCACGCCAACAAACTTGTCGAGGTATTAAAATAATTATAATAACCATTACCACAGATTATTTTATAGTTACTACACAAGAGACTGACTCTGACACTCACTACACACACGCACGCACGCACGCGCGCACGCACACACATACACTGTCAATGTCTTTGAAAACATATATTTCGCGCGCTTTTAAAGCCTACGGATTGATAGATCCGTATTAATAAACGAAACTTAAGGGGATATAATTCGGAACGCGCTCAGTACAAACGTACTATGGTGATATTTTCAATACTAACCAATTAAACTCAATGAAGTTTTGCTGAAACAATCTTGAAACAAATATCTATGCTTGTATGGAGTCAGATTTTCGTTAAAATATACATTTTCAATGCTAGGATTAATTTAAGATTTGTATGGAAATCTTTGAGGCACTGTAACATTAAAACTATACATTTTAACGAAAATTTGACTCTATACAAGCATAGACATTTGTTTTTAGATTGATTCTGAACAATTTCATTGAGTTTAATTGGTTAGTATTGAAAATATCACCATAGTACGTTTGTATGGAGCGCGCTCCGAATTATATCCTCTTAACTGTGATAGGCTCTTAAATAACGTAAAACGCATACTAAAACATAGGGTTCGAAATATCATGATTATCATGATATTTATATATAGCATAAGCATATGCTCACGACTATATTCCCCGAGGGGGTAGTCGGAGATATTCTGAAACCTCAGAACATCCACGTTTCACTAGTAGTACCGAAACTCTGTCCAGTGTGATGGGTAGTGAGCCCGTCGCCACTTATAATGGACAGTGGGTACAATATATGCCTCGAAGTTGAAGCATGCAGGTTTCCTCACGATGTTTTCCTTCACCGAAAAGCCAGTGGTGTTACAAATCGTACATAAATTCCGACAACTCATTGGTACGAGTCGGCCTAGACGGGGATCGAACCATCGCGTCCTACACGGCAGGCAAGGTTACTCGCCACTGAACCACCACGGCTTATGGATGATAAAAATACGTTGATAATTATAGAATTACATGGAAAAACAAAAAGCTTGTGCTAGCAATGTCGCACAATGTATAATTGTATATCTGATCACTTACACTACTTATATGAGGACAAGTTACGCGTGTAATTCTACTAAAGTCCGGCCGCTGAAAGATTGCGTTTGACAGTTACCATAAAATTGTAAAAAACTAAATGAAAATATTGTTTACCTGTGCTCACTCTAGTACACAGGGCACTAGCTGCCCTTTTAAGTTCAAAAAGCTACTAAATAATGATTGGCATTTATAGTTTTCATTCAGTTTTTTACAATTTTATGGTAACTGTCAAACGCAATCTTTCAGCGGCCGGACTTTAACAAACTTTTCTGCCAGTTTTTGCGGGGGGCGGGTAGCACGAGATACGCAACTTTGAATTTTATTCCATTAGTTTACATTCTAATTTTGAATGTTAAAATCATGAAAAACAGTGTCGTGTGAACCCCAAACGTTATAAGTTCGAAATTATTGTCCCGCAATTATAGGCTGTCTCGTTTAGCGTATAAGGTATAAAATTGTATGTAAATGCGTAAGATTTTTTGATCTTGCTCGTTGGCTGAGGGGAAATGCTAAGGCGAGGCGGGTCCGTATATAAATCGTCTAAGTCTGATCACGATTAGCGAAAAAAGAAACATAAAATAATTGTTTTCCGAAATGAAAATGCCGAAGACTAGATGCTGTTTGATCTGGATGTTTAAAATTCAAAAAAATTTTAAAAATTTCACTCAAAAGTAAGAATTAGCTTGGATATGATAAGGATGCGGGAAGAAATCTCTTAAGAGATAAGCTCGCCCTTTGTAATTGTCTATTATGCTGTTTTCTTGTATTTTAATTTTTTTTTTGTTTATTTATTTATTATTATTACATAGGTTACAGTGAACACTTATAACAATGAATCCCGCAAAACCAATTGCTCGGTTTGTCTGTGGGAGCTACAATCACGCTCAAGCTTTTTACTTCTTATCTACACTAATATTATAAAGAGGAAAGATTTGTACCTATTTTTGTATGTTTGTATGTTTGTAATGAATAGGCTCAAAAAGTACTGGGCCGATTTAAAAAATTCTTTCACCAATAGAATGCTACATTCTTCCAATTTGACATAGGCTACATTTCATTTTGAAAAAAATTAGGGATCCTTGGTAAAATTTGAACAATGTAACCGAAGGTGTAGAAAAATGAGTCTTAAAATTTATTTGTCTACCCCGGGCGAAGCCGGGACGGGCTGCTAGTTTTGTATATTTAGGTACATCGAACGTTGCAATTGTAATTGTACCTGTCACTATACATTTTGGTAGTTTCTTAGTTTTTAGGTAATGCTATCCAACAGGAATTTCTTTAACAGTCTAGAAAATCTACGCTTATTCGACTCATTCCTAATAATAGATGGTAGACTATTATACAAATAAGGTATGCGTTTACAAAGACCTTGTGCCGTGGCTATGTGATATCAGCGATTTATGGTCTTGACTGCTATGGTTGTTAATGGCCAGTAGGTATTTTAATTTAAGAGATGCCGGTAAAATATTACAAATTTTAAATAACTTTCTATAGTCTCCATTACATTTGTTTTTAGTGTATTTCCGTGTGTACACACGGCGACACATCAAGCTACGCAAAACCAAAATAAGCTGGATGCGCATAGTTTAGTATGGAACATCAGATTTGTTTCTCGCGATTTCGATGTTGGACCCATATTGAAAGTTGTTAAGTTTGATGGTCTAAACAACCCCCTTAAATGTTAATTTGTATTTTTGTAACACCTTGTATAGGGTATAACAAAATAATGAATCTATTTTAAAGGGATGATCATACTCAAACTGAACAACTTTCTCTATAGAACTAATATCGAAATCGGGATAAAAAAAAGTTTTGTATGAGACAGCAGATTTTTTTTCTCGATATTGATCCCATAGATAAGTTGTTCAGTTTGATGGTCTGATCACCGTAAAATAGTTTCAGTTAATTTTGTTTGGGACGCATATCGTCCCACTGCAGGGCACAGGCCTACCCTAAGGAAGGGTGTATTGGTCGTTAGTCCACCACGCGTGCACAATGCGGATTGGTAGATGATGATGATGATGTAATAATTATTTGTTTTTTTAATTTAAGGTGGCGAACCTGGTCTGTTCGATGTCGAACAACGAGGATGGAGTTAAGATGGTTCGTCACGCCGCCGGACAGATTGAAGCTCTGTGTCCGCAAGTAAGTGACAATAACATTAAAACATGTAATGCTTATTAAGGTGCCATAGGTTCAGGCGAATAATTTCTATGAGAAACGCGATTCCCCAACCCTTCGAAAAGTGCGTGCGTCGCCGTATTTTCGATTAAAAAGAGTTAATAAAAGTACTTTTATTGATTTTTTAAATGATTTCATTAGATAATCTAATGGTTAATATTATAATAGGGTATTTGACAGGTTTTTAAAAACTGTTCTACGTTAATCACTGATGTCTAAGGACTCTATAGAAAATGTATATTTTACGTTCCATTATAGTTAGGGAGGCGAGGTAGCTAAATGGCGTAATTCAACGGCGCCGTCGAAACCTATCAAAATCGAAAGATAAAATAATTTCGAAAAGAAAAGCTCGTATGGTAAAAACCATTTTAGCGGTGGGTTTGGCGTGTACGGTTTTTTAAAAATGTTAAAAAAAACTGTTACTTGGGCATTCTCGAGCGCGTCAGATATTCATACTACGTATGCCCCAAGTGCCTCTGATAACAACGGTATACTAATCTGCCGTTTTGCGTGGTGGGGGTAGGCATATAAAGTAGTCAAAAATGCAAAAAAAAAAATTTACTCGAGCGCGTCAGATTTTTGGAAGGGGTGTTAAGTAGGCCCCAAGGAAGCTCCCTTTAAAAAAACTGACGATTTCGGCGTGACGATAAGTTACGTTGAATTTTTGAAAATGCAAAAAAAAAAGTTTTTTTGAAATACTCGAGCGCGTCAGATTTTCATAGGGGAGGTTTATCTCGGTATCCTGAAAGCATATTTTCTTAATCTGACAAAAATGTTGGTGGGTTCTCTTAATCTGACCAAAATAGGTCTACGGTAGTGGACCATAAACATATAAACATATATATTAGGGTGTACAGAAAATTCCCTTCTACCGCTTCTTTCCCCACCATCAATGTTGCGAAATAAAGGAAAAATACTGGTAAGACGGCATATTTCCGCGCCGCATCGTTATTTCATATAAAATTTTTTTAACACTCTCAGTTTTCGAGATATACTCAAAAAACCGGGGATTTGAGTTTTTATGATGCTTCAAGTCAAAAAGTTTTAACTTTGGACAAAAATGTAAAGAAACCTTTTTTGTGTAAAATAAAATTACCTTTTATGTTTATTTAAACTTTTTTTTTGTAAAATGTATCGTTCGCGACTTATATGCCGCAACGCGTTTTTCGGAAGACGAAATGGCTCCTCCACACTTCCGGTCATGCGGAAACCGGCAGATTTTGTATTTTTAGTAAGTTTTAGATTATATTCTTCAAAATAAAAAATAAAAAAATCGCGCTCGAGAATGCCGGATTATCGTTTTTTTTTTACAAGTCCGCGACCCTATAACTCGGCGGCGTCAAGGACTTATCGTCAGATTAGTTAAATTTAGTCTTAAAACACTAAAATCAACCCCCAATATCTTAATCTGACGCGCTCGAGTATTTCAGACTATCGATTTTTTTTTACTAATCTGATCGTCTATCCTAGGCGCGCGTCACTACATATAGAGCTAAATACTTTACAAGGTTGTTCTATTAGGTCTAAGGTATCTCTCATATCTTAAACTGCCACGCTCGAGTATTACCGAAAATTCCCCTATTCGCCTCCCTAACTATTACATATAGTGCACGAAAAAACTATAGCAACAATCATTATTTAAATATCCCGCGAAAACGCTTTTCCTAACAATATACGTGGCTACAAGCAGATGACGTCACGATGACGTAAACTTTGTACGACACTCACACTATACACGCAACTGTTTACAAGCAGTTGACGTCATCCACCATTCGGCCAATCACAGTCCTTAACGATCACGTGACTAAAGTAGACAAAAAAAGTATTTTCTTTGTCGATTTTCTCTTAAAATATCCAGTATTTTTTTTAACTGACTAAATAGTTGGTTTCCAAACTTCATATTCAATACGGATGCCATCAATAGATCCGTTATTTTACATGCTGTCAAATACCCTATTGTACTAATTGGTTATCTTTGTTATCTGTAGGTAATAAACGCAGCTAGAGTGCTCACGACTATATTCCCCGAGGGGGTAGTCAGAGATATTCTGAAACCTCAAAACATCCATGTTTCACCAGTAGCACCGAAAATCTGTCCAGTGTGACGGGGGGTGAGCCCGTCGCCACTTATAATGGACAGTAGGTACAATACATGCCTCGAAATTGAAGCATGCAGGTTTCCTCACGATATTTTCCTTCACCGAAAAGCCAGTGGTGTTACAAATCGTACATAAATTCCGAAAAACTCATTGGTACGAGTCGGCCTGGACGGGGACCGAACCATCGCCTCCTGCACGGCAGGCAAGGTTACTCGCCACTGGACCACCACGGCTATTAAACTAATGGTGAATTTTATTATAGTATTAATAAGGTATCTTTGTTATTTGTAGGTAATAAACGCAGCGCGAGTGCTCGCGGCTCGACCGAGGTCGCGAGTCGCGCAGGAGAACGCGACAGCATTCGCGCGCGCCTGGGAGGCCGGCGTGAAGCTGCTGACGGAGGCTGTTGATGATATCACCACCATCGACGACTTCCTCGCCGTCAGCGGTGAGTACATACATTTAATTTTTGCAGCCTTAAATTGCATGTGTGTGTTACATTATGTTTTAGAAAAAGCTATTTATTAGATGAGATCTCGTCCATATTTTGCGAGATTAGTCTCGTGTAAAACGGACGGGATCTCTCGAGATTATTCTATGGTAAATTGGACGACATCTCGCGAGATTAATCCCGTGAAAAACAGAAGAGATCTCGCCAGATGAGTCTCGTGAAAAACTGAAGAGATCTCGCCAAATAAATCTCGTGAAAAACTAAGTGATCTCTCCAGATAAATATCGTGAAAAGCTGAAGAGATCTCGCTATATTAATCCCGTGTAAAGCGGACAAGATCTCTCGAGAAAAACGGACGAGATCTCGCGAGATTGAGCACGTAGAAATAGAAATCATTTATTGCAGTCATGCACGTTTTCCATTCAATTATTTATTTACATTAAACACATATACAGTAAAAAGCCGTGGTGGTCCAGTGGCGAGAACCTTGCCTGTCGTGCAGGATGCGATGGTTCAATCCACGTCCAGGCCGACTCGTACCAATGAGTTTTTCGGAATTTATGTACGATTTGTAACACCACTGGCTTTTCGGTGAAGGAAAACATCGTGAGGAAACCTGCATGCTTCAATTTCGAGGCATGTATTGTACCCACTGTCCATTATAAGTGGCGACGGGCTCACCCCCCGTCACACTGGACAGTTTCGGTACTACTGGTGAAACGTGGATGTTCTGAGGTTTCAGAATATCTCTGACTACCCCCTAGGTGAATATAGTCGTGAGCATATGCTTACATACACAGTACATTACACAGATACATTTTTATGTCAAACTGTGTTCTTAGATTGTTTTTGCAAAATTTTACTGAGTTTAATTGATTAGTATTGAAAATATCACCAGACTTCGTTTGTATGCAGCGCGCATTTACGCTTTCGGAATAAACTTCTCTTGAGGGATTATAATAGAGGAGTTGACTATATAAAATATATTTTAGTTTTAACTGCTCAGTAAATAAACCGTTTGAAAATAACGCTAAACTCACATTTTCAGTAATGCTGTTGCTTGAATACTATTTTTAATAACTGGATAAACTATAAAAAGTATCAAAACGACGACGCAAAACAATGACGTCACTATTCAATATTTAGTACAATATTTCATACAAAGCACGCGTTTTGACGTTTGATAAAGAATTGTTGATTTGACTAGTTGGAAACTCGCGGATTCGCGAATAACCCTACCTTACTATACTCCATACAAAATAGCAACGACATTTTAAGGCTATTTTGCATTACAGAAACAGAGATTTGAAACACTTCCTCTCACTTATTCTTAGAACAGCTTTAGTAACGTCCAAGATATGTCGGATAGTATACAGGGTCCTTAATATGCTGACACTTTTTTGAGGGGATGATCAGACCATCAAACTGAACAACTTTCTCTATGGGACCAACATCGAAATCGCAAAAAATCCTACGTGAGTCAAATGTATGGGACAGCTGATTTTTTTTCGCGTTTCGCGTTTTGTTTCGACGTTGGTCCCATAGAGAAAGTTGTTCAGTTTGACGGTCTGATCATCCCCTTAATAAAGTGTCAGCATATTAAGAAGGAACCTGTATGTATCCAATAAATTAATTACTTTTGGTAATCAGAATTGGCCAGAAAGCTAAATAGGAATCGGAAAATCTCGTCGTCCTTATTTGGAATGAAGTATAGTTATACTAGGAAACCTTTGACTATTTATATGTGGACTGGTTACGCGTGTAATTCTACTAACAAACATTTCTGACACTTTTTGCGGGGGGCGAGGTAACATGAAATCCGCAACTTTGGATTTTATTCCCCATAACTTTAGATTCTAATTTTGAATGTTAAAAATCATGAAAAGTAGTCTCGTGTGAACCCCAAACGTTCTAAGTTCGAAGTTATTATTTCGCAATTATAGGCTGTCTCGTTTAGTGATAAGGTGTAAAATTGAATGTAAATGCACAAGATCAACTGTGCTTATACCGTGGCAGAGGGGAAATGTTACCGCAAGGCTAGTTCTTATAATAATTAGTCAAAGTAGGAAACTAACAAGCGTACTATTACTTGCAGAGAACCACATCCTGGAAGACGTTAACAAGTGTGTTGTCGCTCTCCAAGAGGGAGACCCGGACTCGCTGGAGCGCACCGCCGGCGCTATAAGAGGACGTGCTTCCAGGTAAGCGTACATAAGGGCAGGCCGGCCGGGCTTTAAAAAAATATTGTGTCCTGCTGACGGTTTTTTAAGGGGATGATCAGACCGTCAAACTGATCAACTTTCTCTATGGGACTAATATCGAAATCGCGAAAAACAATCAGCTTGCTCCCATATATTTTACTCGAGTAGGGATGCAGATTTCAAAAAGTAAAACAACCTTTAAAAGTGTCAGCATATTATTACAGGGTGTTAGGGTAAACAGTTGCGTTACTTTAAGGGGTGATTTTACCCATGGTACTGAACAACTTTTGTACTTTCCATAATAAATGCAATCATTTGATCGAATCTTTGTATGAAAAGTTTTTTTTTGTTGTGAATTTCTCTTTGTACTTTTGGGAAAGTTGTTCGGTATCATGGGTACAATCACCCCTTAAAGTAATGCAACTGTTTCCCTAACAACCTGTATACTGGGTGATTTTCATAAACACTCCAAATTTTAAAGGGTGTTTCAGACCGACAAACTGAACAACTTTTACTATCGGAAGAAACCTGAAATCATAAAATAAAAATCTTCTTTTGTAATTAAAATTGTGTCTTTTCAGTGCATAAAAAACGTTGAAATAAATTAACATTTTCAATAAAGGCACGTTTGGCAGTTCACGAGGGTGTGCTGGCACCAACTTTGATGTATGGCAGCGAATGTTGGGTATGGCAAAAGAGGAATGAATCAATGATAAATGCTGTCGAAATGCGTTCTTTGCGCAGTATGTGTGGTTTGACGTTGAATGATAGAATAAGAAACAGTGTAATTAGAGAAAAGTGTGGACTGAAAGAGGATATAGTGACAAGGATTGAAAAGGGAATGTTGAGATGGTTTGGTCATGTGGAAAGGATGAGTGATAGTAGACTGACGTATGAAATATATAAAGCGAGAGTGAATGGAACAGTCGAAAGGGGTCGCCCTAGACGTAAGTATGCAGAACAAATTGACAGCCTACTTAAGAAGGGTCAGATCAAAAGTACCCGAAACCGACGAGCCTGTATGAAACGACTTATGACTGTGGAAGAGGCAAAAGAGGTATGTCAGGATCGTAGTCGATGGCGATCAATTGTCTCTGCCTACCCCAATGGGACACAGGTATATGTATGTAATGCAATAATTCTTTAGCTCAAATACTGTTTTTAATAATAGAACGAACAATTATAAGTATTGAAATGTCGATGACGTTAAATGCAAAGCGCGGCTTTCAACTCTACACGCAATGTCATGGACGGTTTGCACAAATGTGCAGACGCCATTTTGAAATTCAAAAACGTTCTTTAGAGTGCCAGACCTGTGACGAAAGTCGAAATCGCGAGTAGAGGCCGCGCAGTAACGCTTTCAAATTAAGTTTCTGCGCTTCGCTTCAAGATGCTTGCCGACCATTATACTGCAGTTTTGTATGGAACAGCTGATTTTTCCCCCGAGATTCCGATGTTGGTTCCATATTGAAAATTGTTCAGTTTGGTGAATAGGACGTAACCTGCACGTCTAGTATGATTTCTCTACACGCGCGCGACGCGCCTTCGCTGCATAGAAAATAACCCGTCCCCGCGCTTTTCGGAGAGCGAAAGCCGCGCTTGCTGCGACTTGTAGTACGGGAAAAAGCTAAGTCGGGCGCAAGTAGAGAAATCATGCTAGACGTGCTGGACAGATTAACACTAGCTCTTAAGCTCAAAATCAATAATACTCGCGCAGTGCTAACACTGGAATGTGATACAACCCTGACTCACCGGGCGAGTCCTGCGCACTGCGGCCCATTTGTTGCTGACCTATGACGTAGGTCGTCAGCAGCCAGTGTTAATAAGTAGTTGTTTGTATACAGGGTGTGCTCTGTGGTGACTCAGGAGATGGACAACTACGAGCCCTGTATATACACCAAGCGTGTCCTGGAAGCCGTCACCGTGCTGCGAGACCAAGGTACGTCTAGATATAGTTATATTTCAACTATTATGCAAGGTGTTACAAAAGTAAAAATAAATATTTAAAACTTTTATGGGTTGTTTAGACCATCAAACTGAACAACTTTTACTATGAGACCAGCATCGAAATCGCGAAAAAATTTAGCTCGAGTAGATTTGTAGTTTAGTATGGAACCATAGTGAAAGTTGTTCAGTTTGATGGTCTAAACTACCCCCTTAAATGTTTATTTATATTTTTGTAACACCTTGTAGATTATAAACATGTTACAGTTATCTATATCGTATGAATTCAAGTTGTAATGCTTGACTTGCGTGTTGGTTATTTTGTAATAACTTCCAGTAGATGGCGCTCACGTCCCCTTAAGACGCAATGAAAATTTCGTTCTCTGGCTAGTGGGCTCGGTAGCGAAATTGGATAACGCACTTCCCCGGTTTGGAAGAGTGCGGGTTCAAGTTCCGCCAGAGACGAATTTTTCAATCTTTAATTTGATAGTTATATTTATTTACGATACAGCAGACCTGTCCAAACCTGCTTTTTTTATTTATAACTAGCAGCCCGTCCCGGCTTCGCACGGGGTAGACAAATAAATTTTAAGACTCATTTTTCTACACCTTCGGTTACATTGTTCAAATTTTACCAAGGATCCCTAATTTTTTTCAAAATGAAATGTAGCCTATGTCAAATTGGAAGAATGTAGCATTCTATTGGTGAAAGAATTTTTTAAATCGGCCCAGTACTTTTTGAGCCTATTCATTACAAACATACAAACATACAAAAATAGGTACAAATCTTTCTTCTTTATAATATTAGTGTAGATTAGTGTAGATTAATGGACTTTTTGCTTGTGCGTTAGCACCGCATTTCCGCCAATGTCAAGTAGTTTGTGGGAGTATCTATCCCAATCTCAGGGATTGTTCTTGATAAAGAACAAGAAGAGATTAAGGAATGCGGAGCCTCGTGGCAGGCAAAGACGCGACGCGCGGACAGCACGCGAGACAAGTTCTCGAGTCAGAATCTGCAACGTGACTCCCCAAACCTGCTTGTTTTAAATAACTAGTTTGACATTGACGTTTGACCTACATTGTAATTTAAATAAATAATAAAAAAACAATAATATCCGCATTCCAACAAAAAAGTCAGAATACATTTTACAAATCATCTTTTCATAGTTCAAGGTGACTTTGCCGCATTGATATAAAAAATAGCCGTAGCATAAGCATAGCATATGCTCACGACGATATTCCCCGAGGGGGTAGTCAGATATATTCTGGAAACTCAGTAGTACCGAAACTCTGTCCGGTGTGACGGGGAGAGAGCCCGTCGCCACTTATAATGGACAGTGGGTACAATACATGCCTCGAAATTGAAGCATGCAGGTTTCCTCACGGTGTTACAAATCGTACGTAAATTCCGAATAACTCATTGGTACGAGTCGGCCTGGACGAGAGATACGGACTGAGATCTGGGGAGCAATCGCGCTAGATAAATCTCCACTGAAAATGACTGAAACTTCTCTTATCATTTTTCATTTACGAATTGACCAGTAATCTGTGCTGCTTCAGACCATCAAACTGAACAACTTTGACTATGGGACCGACTTTGAAATCGCGAAAATTTGTGGTCATGTTACAAATCGTACATAAGTTTCTAAAAACTCATTGGTACGAGTCTGCCTGGAGTGGTCTTTTTGGAAGTTATATATTCAAATCAGCAGTAGAAAATTACGTCAGGAAGTGGGACAATTATTACCCGACTGCGCCAGAAGGAGGGTTATGTTTTTCGAGCGTATGTATGTATGTATGTATGTATGTTTGTATGTCTATTTCTATGGCACGGCCTATAGCCTAAGCGGCTTGATGGATTTTAACGTATAAGGTGTCATTACAGTCATAAAAATTGTGAGAGTGGCATAGGCTATATTATATTAATATGGCGTCTACAAAATAAAAAAGAGAGGGGTTTTTTTTTGTTAAAAATTACAATATGGGTATCAAATTAAAGCTAGTGATCAGACGATTCAAAAATATATATATTTTAGTACTTAATTGTTACCGTTTCGACACAAGACTAAAAAGTATGAAATAAACGAAATTATTAAGATAAACAAAAAACCCGACTGCATGAAAAACCTATTAACTGAAAAGAGAAAAACAAGCTCTATAATCACTAATCAGCTATAACAATATCAAATAAAGCTGTTATAGCTGATTAGTGATTATAGAGCTTGTTTTTCTCTTTTCAGTTAATAGGTTTTTTTGTACCTGTCGCCGTTGAGACCACGGGGGTTTGGGGTGCCGAGGCAGACCTTCGTTGCGGAGATTGGCCGTCGACTGAGGGAGCGAAATTGTGACCCCCGTTCCGGGTCGTTTCTGGTGCAGAGGCTAGCCGTAGCTATTCAGCGTGGCAACGCTGATAGCATTATGGACTCCTTTGCGCCAGGATCGTCAAGGGGCGGGTTATTTGACTGAGCTTGTATTTCATGGTTATGACGAAGTTTGTTGCTGATTTATGTCTGGTATCTTTGTTATTGACGACGCTTGTGCTGACCGCTATATAAATAAATATCTATAAATAAATATCTTGGACATTGTCACACAAATTATCTAGTCACATTTAAAGTACCAGAATCTAGCCTGGACTTGTGTTATGATGACTAGACAACGATATATAATACATATATAGATACAAACGTCCATGACTCGGGGTACACATATTCATATTCATCATACAAATATTTGTCCCTTACGGGATTCGAACCCGCGACCCTCGGCACAGCAGGCAGGTTCACTACCGACTGTGCTATCGGGCCAATATTTTTGTGATTATTCTATTTTTGTGACATAAATAAATTATTCACATTGATCATTATTTATTTATTAAAAATATAATATAATTTTATACAATATTAACTAAAATCATTATTGTTATTTTCAAATGGCACTTAGAGAGAAGTTTCACAGATATACTTTGTACAGAACAAAAAATACAGGATTTCATAGAAATCATTATACAAAATTATTTGCATGAATAATAATATATCACGGAATATAATAATTAATAGCACGGATCGGCGCGTGAGTTTACACAGAGAAAAAAATGTTTTACTTATATTACGTTAAATCAAATTTTGATGCATAAGCATAAACATATGCTCACGACCATATTCCCCGAGGGGGTAGTCAGAGATATTCTGAAACCTCAGAACATCCACGTAATCCAATTTGATTGTATTTGTAATAGGTTTCGCTGCTAAGCTCAAAATCATGATCCTCGCGAAGTTGCTAAAGTTGTCCCTCGTAGGTCGTGCGCACAGTCGTAACGGTGAAAGGATCAAAATGGCTCACCTTGTGGGTCACCCGCATAGGCGTAAGGTTATTGTGACTCATGATGTAGGTCATGAGCACAGGAGAATGCAATAGAACTTGATCCCCCTCGCACGAACGTTGAAAAGATAAATGTGGCTCGCGTCTTTGGTCACCGCAGACGTATGGTTTTCGGTTACTCGCGCGGTAGGTCATGAGCACAGGCGATTTGCAATTGAACCGATTCGTTATGTGGGTTCTTCAGCACTGCGGCCCATTTGTCGCCGACCTACGACATAGGTCGTCAGCAGCGAAAGTGTTAAGTCACGTTAATGACATTTAGCAACGAATTTTTCTAGTAAGGTCTACAAAAATGAATAGTAGTCACATATACTACAAAATTAAAGGAAACTAGATTGTTTTTCTACCCGTACAAAAATAATAATTATTTTATTTTGTCTTGTCTATATAACGCCTGACACACACATACGGAATTCCAAATCAGAATTAGTATTTTGTACAGGATTTGATGCATAATCCGAACGGAATAAGACGGCAAATCCGTACGAATTCGTAATTCCGTCCGGAATAATTCCGTATGCATGTGGCGAGCTTAAAACAATCGTTTATTATTTCTCTTACCATTATAAAGTAGAAATAACATTACACTATAATATCTATCTACAAAGTTATGGCTATTTAGTTTTCTGGCGGTGGTGGGTGAGCCCTGATGTACTCCAGGCCTCTGAGGATAGCTTCCGGGATCGGCGGTGGTGTAGGCAAGTGAGAACCCTGGAAAAAAAATATCTTAGTGAGTTTTGTTTAGAGCGATGCTAGTCCATACGGAAGAGAGCTAGCGACTCGATCGTGAGGCGGCGGTTCGATTCCTGGCCTGTATCACTAAGTTCTACGGAATTTATGTACGGTTGTATTTACACTATACAACGTGTTAATGAATTAACGCAAAACTAGAAAGTAGTTTGTTTAGAATCGAGAGCAGAATCGAATTATCATAATCATCTTCATCATCAGCCCATCATCGTCCACTGCTGAACATAGGCCTCTCCCAAGACGCGCCACAAAACTTTGTCCTCGGCCTTCCTCATCCAATCGCTCCCCGCTACTTTTTTTAGGTCGTCTGTCCAGCGGGCAGCAGGGCGTCCCATCGAATTATCATGTTTTCAAAATAGTTTTTCTTTTTTCAAAAATTAAGAATATGTTTGTAAAATTTTCAATTTACTGAACTCGATCTCAATCCACCGCACGGGCACACTCACCCTACTTACTACCAACACAAGATTCTTAAAATGTATCCTCGAGCACGCTAGCGGTTTCATTCATTGCTGAAATGATAACAAATCATTTTTGCCTGCAAACTTAAAATGCGAATAACTGTAAAATATAATTATCAAAATAATGATATTATTATTTCAATCTAATTATTTTGTTATAAATCAGTTGGGGTGTATGAGGTTTTGCGCTTATTCATTAACATGTTGTAGTGTCCCGCGACTTCGTCCGCAGAAATTATAGAAGGTGTTACTAAATACAAATAAACATTCAAGGGGGTGGTTTAGACTATCAAACTGAACAACTTTCACTACGGCACCAATATCGAAATCGCAAAAAAAATCATCTCTTCCATACAAAATTGCAAACTCGAGCCAAATGTATGGGACAGCAGATTTTTTTTCGCGATTTCGATGTTAGTTCCATAGAGCTTTCTCTATTTGTTCAGTTTGACGGTCTGATCATGCATGCATGCATATGCTCACGACTATATTCCCCGAGGGGAGTCAGATATATTCTGTAACCTCAGAACTGGATGTTTCACTAGTGCCGAAACTCTGTCCAGTGTGACGGGGAGTGAGTTCAGTTTGATGGTCTGATCATCCCTTTAAAAACTGTCGGCATATTAAGTTGGACCCTGTATAAGTTTGAAAAACTTACCACGGGCTGGTATCCGTTTTCATCGGCGATGTACGACAACTTGATGACCTCTCCTTCAGGGCTGGACCACTGCGCCTGACCCTGGACTACCTCGGCAGCATTCTCCTGTTAACAACACAAACGTCAATATCTCTCACAAACTGCCTCCGTGGTCTAATGGTTAAGAGCATTGGGCTCTTGACACGAAGGTGGTGGGTTCGATTCCCACGAGGGACACCTAGTATGTCATTTTGTGCGTTTTCCCCAGTTGGTTAGGACATTGCAGGCCGAATCACCTGATTGTCTGAAAAGGAAGATGATTGCGTGCTTCGGATGGACACATTAAGCCTTTGGTCCCGGCTACTATCTCTCGTGGTAGTAGTCGTTACATAAAAACCACGTCAGAGGCCGTAAGGCGGTCTGGAAAAACTCTGACACCAGGGATTGCCCACACGATAAGAAGAATATCTCGGGAGTCACGTTGCAGGTTCTGACCCGAGAACTTGTCTCGCGTGTTGTCCGCGCGTCGCGTCTTTGCCTGCCACGAGGCTGCGCATTCCTTAATCTCTTCTTGTTCTTTATCAAAAACAATCCCTGAGATTGGGATAGATACTCCCACAAACTACTTGACATTGGCGGAAATGCGGTGCTAACGCACAAGCAAAAAGTCCATTAATTATAAAAAAAAAAAAAAGAATATCTCTCACAGGCAAACAAACGATTTTCTATTATTCATCTCAATTACGGGATCTGAGAAGTTGTGGTAGCATAATCGTGCCAAGGAGTTTGTTAGGGAGATAGGGCAGCGAATGCGGACTCACGCTCGGGAGCCTTTCTGGTATAGAGAATTTCTCTGGTCATCAGGGGCAAATGCGGTCAGCATCTTAGGGACCTTTGAGCCGGGGTTGCGCAAGGCAGTGCCTTTAGATTAGTTAGTGATAGACTGACGAAGCTTGCATGCGGATTTTATCTTGTGTGCTGCCATTGACGAAGCTCGTAGCTGATATTGATGTATGTGATTAAGATTTGACGAAGCCTGCGTTGCGGATTATTTTTGGTGGAAAATTTTTAATATGTATTATATTTAGGACTCGCATTTTCATAAGCTTTCAATTGATACCCCACATTATATTGTAGAAGTATGTTTGTATACCCTTTCTACTTCCCGAAATTGCTCCCCAATATAAAAATAAAGATTTTTTGGCTTAATTTATGATAATGAACCATTAAGGGGATATAATTCGGAGCGCGCTCCATACAAACGTACTATGGTGATATTTTCAATACTAACCAATTAAAGTCAATGAAATTTTGCTGAAACAATCTTGAAACAAATATCTATGCTTGTATGGAGTCCAATTTTCGTTAAAATATACAGTTTCAATGCTAGGATTAATTTAAGATTTGTAATGAAATCTTTGAGGCACTGTAACTTTAAAACTATACATTTTAACGAAAATCTGACTCTATAGAAGCATAGAAATTTGTTTTTAGATTGATTCTGAAAAATTTCATTGAGTTTAATTGGTTAGTATTGAAAATATCACCATAGTACGTTTGTATGGAGCGCGCTCCGAATTATATCCTCTTAATTGCTATATCTGTGCCAAGTTTCAGATTCCTATATTTATCGGTCTTTGATAAAAATGCCTGTCACTGACGGACGGACGAACGGACACCGAGCTGATTGGATCAGTAAATAAAATAAATAAATATCTTGGACTATGTCACACAAGTTATCTAGTCACATTTAAAGTACCAGAATCTAGCCTGGACTTGTATTATGATGACTAGACAACGAGACAGAATACATATATAGATACAAACGTCCATGACTCGGGTACAAATATTCATATTCATCATACAAATATTTGTCCCTTACGGGATTCGAACCCGCGACCCTCGGCACAGCAGGCAGGTTCACTACCGACTATGCTATCGGGCCGTCAATCAGTGTCCCTGCTTTGTCATTTTTAACAACACTAAAAAATAAAACCAACACTTCCGGCGTTCTTCAGTTCCCCCTGCTGGCTGGCCGAGATGCCGTTTTCAGTTTCGTAAGCCCACTGGAAGGTTCCGTCTGGTCCCACGTCGAGCTCCTGTTTTAGGATCTGGGCCTGAGCGTCCTTGCCCACGATGTGGGACACGTCCGCGACGGCGTACGCCACGCATACGGTCAGGATGAAGAGTTTCTGTTGAAGAAGAATTGTAATTGATTAGTGGTCTAATGGTTATGGTGGTTGCAGAGTTGTCAATTTCATACAAAAGTTTGACGCATAATACGCGTAGACGGTATTAACAACAGTAATATTTTGTACAGGGTCCAACTTATTATGCTGACAGTTTTTTAAGGGGACCAGACCATCAAACTGAACAACTTTCTCAGTGGGACCAATATCGAAATCGCGAAAAAAAAAACAACTGTCCCATACAATTGAGTCCAGTAAGATTTCAGTTTAGTACGGAACACTAGATTTTATTTTCGCGATTTCGACATTGCTCTCATAGAGAAAGTTGTTCAGTATGATGGTCTGATCATCCTCTTAGTGTGTAAAAAAGTGTCAGCATATTAAGAAGGACCCTATATATGGAAAAATAGTTTAGAAAATCTAGATTCCGCGTATCAAATAAGCATATAAGCATATGCTCACGACTATGTTCCCCGAGGGGGTAGTCAGAGATATTCTGAAACCTCAGAACATCCACGTTTCACCAGTAGTACCGAAACTCTGTCCAGTGTGACGGGGAGTGAGCCCGTCGCCACTTGTAATGGACAGTGGGTACAACATGCCTCGAAATTGAAGCATGCAGGTTTCCTCACGATGTTTTCCTTCCCCGAAAAGCCATTGGTGTTACAAATCGCACATAAACAACATTCGCAACAAATAACATTTGCAATTAATAATATCATATAAAACTTTGAAAATTTCGATGGATAAGTAAATAAATAATATAAATTGCAAATGTTATTTGATACGCGGAATCTAGATTTCCTAAATATTTCCATATATAAAATATTGCTTTTAATTGTACTACCGGTTACGCGCATTATGCGTCAAACTTTTGTATGAAATTGACAACTCTGCAACCACCTTTAGGGTATATTACCGTTGGCGCGCTCCATGCAAACGAAGTCTGGTTATACTTTCAATACTAACCAATTAAAGTCAATGAAATTTTTCAGGAACAATCTAGAAACGAATCTCTATGCTTCTATGAAGTCAGATTTTCGTTTAAATGTATGGTTTTAAAGTTACAGTGCCTCAATACAAATCCCAAATTAATCCTAGCACTAAAACTGTATATTTTAACGAAAATCTGAATTCATAAAAGCATAGAGATTAGTTTCAAGATTGTTTCTGAAAATTTTCATTTACTTTATTTGATTAGTATTGAAAATATCACCAGACTTCGTTTGTATGCAGCGCGCAATTACGAATTCGGAATAAACTTCTCTTAAGATTGAGTTTAGCTCTCCGCCACGCACCACCTACGCTCTCGACGATATTATACTATAACCTACTCTAAGGTAAAGTTCATAAAATGTCAACAAACACACTTAACCCAACGATGAACCTTGAACGTTAGAAAGGATGCAGTTAATTGTGTTTAACTGTCCGTTGACTCAAGTTACTTTAGACAAATATTATATACATAATACCAATAAAGATGTATTTGACATGACCTATCCTTACGTAACGCCTAATGTCCTATATAAAGCACACAAGTTAGTGACTAGATAATTTTAGTCCACTTTTATGGTAAGCCTATACTATACACCAATAGTTTTTAGCATATCCTCACGACTATACAACGTGTTAATAAATAAGCGCAAAACCTCATACAGCCCAACTGATTTATAACAAAATAATTAGATTCAAACAATAATTTCATTATTTTGATAGTTATAATTTAAAGTTATTCGCATTTTAAGTTTTGAGGCAAAAATGATTTGTTATCATTTCAGCAATGTATGAAAGCGCTAACGTGCTCATGGATCCATTTTAAGAATCTTGTTTTGGTAGTAAGTAGGGTGAGAGTGCCCGAGCGGTGGGTTGAGATCGAGTTCAGTAAATTTTAAATTTTACTAACAAATTATTTAATATTTTGAAAAAAAAAATCCTATGTTGAAAACATGATAATTCGATTCTGCTCTCGATTCTAAACAAACTACTTTCTAGTTTTGCGTTAATTCATTAACACGTTGTATAGGGTCCTTAATATGCTGAAACTTTTTTAAGAGGATGATCAGACCATCTAACTGAACAACATACCAATGTCGAAATCGTGAAAATCAGCGGTCCCATACTAAACTGAAATCTTACTCGACACAATTGTATGGGACAGCTGATTTCTTTTTCGCGATTTCGACATTGATCCCATAGAGAAAGTTGTTCAGTTTGATGGTCTGATCATCCTCTCGAAAAAGTGTCAGCATATTAAGTTGGGCCCTGTATATTACCCGAGGGGGTAGACAGAGATATTCTGAATCCTTAGAACATCCGCGTTTCACTATACTACATTCAAACAACCAAATTTTAAGGCTATTTTGAATTACAGAAACAGAGATTTGAAACACTTACTCTCACTTGTTCTTGGAACAGCTTTTGAACCGTCCAAGATATGTCAGATAGTATATCTTTCAGATAAATGAAGTATCTTTGCTAATCGGAATTGGCCTGAAAGCTAAATAGTAATCGAAAATCTCTTTGTCCTTATTTGGATATAGTAGTACCGAAACCCTGTCCAGTGTGACGGGGAGTGAGCCCGTCGCCACTTATAATGGACAGTGGATACAATACATGCCTCGAAATTGATGCAAGCCGGTTTCCTTCACCGAAAAGCCAGTGGTGTTAAAAATCGTACATAAATTCCGAAAAACTCATTGGTACGAGTCGGCCTGGATGGGGATCGAACCATCGCCTCCTGCACGGCAGGCAAGGTTACCACCACGGCTTTTTACTACCACTAGTATTCAATTAATACAAAATGATTAAGGTGTATTAAGTTAATGAAACGACCCATGTTCCTTAGAGAAGGTTGCTTATTTTCATTAACTATAATATATCCTAACAATTAGGTATTTGACTACATACAATATATTTTATAATAAAAAAAGGTTACAAAATAACGCTAAATTCTCATTCTCAGTTTTTAGCTTGAATACTATTTTTAATAACAAGATAAACTTTAAAAATAATTTAATGTTGATGACGTAACAACTCAGAATTGAGTACAAATTTCATACAAAGTGCACGTTTTGACGTCCAATAAAGAGTAGCTGATTTGACTAGTTGTCAAGTAGCCTATTTTGTTAGTAATTAAAAACATGTGGTGGGAGTAAAGCTTGACCATGTGGACAACCACAAATCTTCCCGTGAGTCTCTTAAGAGGCGACTAAGGAATAAGATTCCTTTTTCTCAAACAAAATTTTAGTTTAAGAGAATAGTCCTTGCAGTCCGCGCCCGAGCGCGCTCCATACGAACGATGTGTGATCCTATTTTCAATTACTATCCAGTTAAAGTCAATAAAATATTTGAGCCACTGTAACTTTGAAACTATACATTTTACAGAGATTAGTTTCTTGATCGTGTTTAAAAATGTCATTGACTTTAATTAGTTAAAATCCAAATTATAAGCAAAATTTCTTTGTATGGAACGCACTAACCGTTAAACCTTTTAACTAAAATCACGGTGTATTTAGAACAACTCTGACTACCCCCTCCCGGAATACAGTCGTGAGCATATGAAATCAAAAACTTTTCCCTACTAATATAAAACTGTAGCAGAAGTGTGTCTGTACATTGATGATATTTCCAAAAAAAAGTTACGATAATGATTTTTAGGTGCCCCTGACTCCAAATCACAATTTTTTTTGTAAATGTTCACTAGACGTCACTTCACTGTCACTCACCATGATTAGGCTGTGTACACAAAGGCGTCCAAGCTGCGACTACGCAACGATGTGTGACCCCTGCCTTATATAGTTATGTGGTCGCGAGATTCGTCGAGGTCATTCTACTGCGTCTTTACCATCCATTTGTTTTTACATTCACGACTATATTGGTTTCTGAGGTGGCTAGAATCTTTGTTACAAAGCATTCGGTAAAAACCATATCGTAATCTTTTTCTTGTAAATAACTTCAATGTACAGACACACTTCTGTTACAGTTTCATAATAGTTTCGACTAGATTTAGCTCGCGACTTCGTTCATCGTAGCTAAATAAAGTTTAATTTAGTGATGCAACGAATAGTACTTTTACGAATACGAATATCAATCCTACTATTCGGCGAATACGAATACGAATAGGGAAAAATAATTTAAAATGTTGAAAAGACACGTTAATCATTCGAAATATTATTTAAATAATCAAATTCGACAGCGTGTCGGACAAGCTCTGAAATTCCTAAAGTCCTGACCAATGTTTTGTTCCATTTTAAAAGACCTGTTAAAAGACACTTTTATGGGTGGTAAAAGAAAACCCTTTTTTGACTCTCGAAACCGTTGAAAAATTTTATTTTTGGAGACAAAGTGGATAATTTGAAAGATGACTGTTTCTGGAAAAACATATTCAGCGGCAGCGTAGGAAAATGTATGTCTTTTTTGACAAAAATTAAGTGGGTTTTGCGAAAACATTTAATTACGAATGTCTTCCTGATATTCTCCGAATACGAATATTCGGTGATTGGCTGATATTCGGCGAATACGAATATTCGTATTCGTATTCGTTGCATCACTAGTTTAATTATAAGGTTTTCAATACAAAAGATTTCATCAAAATTGGTTCCGTAGTTTTTACGTGATAATCGACTTTTAAGGCGCAATAGTAGGACGAAATACCTTGGAGGCATCTTTTATTTTTCATTTTTCGATTAGATTTATACAATTTACCGAAACCAAAGTCATACCTCAGTATCTTTGACTATTTATATGTGGACTGGTTACGCGTGTAATTCTACTAACAAACATTTCTGCCACTTTTTGCGGGGGGCGAGGTAACATGAAATCCGCAACTTTGGATTTTATTCCCCATAACTTTAGATTCTAATTTTGAATGTTAAAAATCATGAAAAGTAGTCTCGTGTGATCCCCAAACGTTCTAAGTTCGAAGTTATTATTTCGCAATTATAGGCTGTCTCGTTTAGTGATAAGGTGTAAAATTGAATGTAAATGCACAAGATCAATTGTGCTTATACCGTGGCAGAGGGGAAATGCTACCGCAAGGCTAGTACTTATAATAATTAGTCAAAGAGCTGTAACGATGTCCACATTTAGCAATTTAATTTCCTCTAAGTTCGTTTGAGAACCTTTTTTTACCCGACTGCGACAGAAGGAGGGTTATGTTTTTCGAGCGTATGTATGTATGTATGTATCTATGTATGTATGTATGTATGTATGTATGTATGTTTGTATGTCTATTTCTTTGGCACGGCCTACAGCCTAAACGGCTTGATGGATTTTAACGTATGGGGTGTCATTGGATTGGTAAAAATCGTGAGAGTGACATAGGGTAAATTATTTCAAGATGGCGTCTACAAATTAAAAAAGAGAGGGGGAATAAACAATTTTTTTTTGTTAAAAATTACAATATGGGTATCAAATGAAAGCTAGTGATCAGACGATTCCAAATATATAAATATTATAGTACTTTTATGTTACCGTTTCGACACAAGACTAAAAGGTATGAAATAAACTAAATTATTAAGCTAAACAAAAAACCCGACTGCATAAAAACCTATTAACTGAAAAGAGAAAAACAAGCTCTATAATCACTAATCAGCTGTAACACCTGTATTTAAGCTAATATTATTTGAATGTTATTAGGTAGGTATTGCAGGCGGGGTCAAAAATAACTAACCAAAAATCTCCTTTGACCCCGCCTGCAATACCTACCTAATAACATTCAAATTATATTAGCTCAAATACAGGTGTTATAGCTGATTAGTGATTTTAGAGCTTGTTTTTCTCTTTTCAGTTAATAGGTTTTTTTTTTAAAGTCCGTTAATAAGGTCAAATCTTAAATGTAAAGGTTAAGAAACTTAACTAAAACTTAATGTAAGTTTAATCTGTTCTTAACAATAGAGCCTAAATAAATAATGACCTATTGCCTTATGAGTGTTGCTCAGTTAATATGCAATAACTGACATCGGTCTGTCACTTTTACTGTGCGGTAATTATCTATTACTGTTATTATTATGTAATTAGGGTTCCGTAGTCAACAAGGAACCCTTATACAACGTGTTAATGAATTAACGCAAAACTAGAAAGTACTTTGTTTAGAATCGAGAGCAGAATCCAAATATCATGGTTTCAACATAGGTAATTTTTTCCAAAATATTAAATAATTTATTTGTAAAATTTAAAATTTACTGAACTCGACCTCAACCCACCGCTTGGGCACTCTCATCCTACTTACTACCAAAACAAGATTCTCTAAAATTTATCCATGACCACGTTAGGGCTTACATTCATTACTGAAATGATAACAAATCATTTTTGCCTCAAAACTTAAAATGCGAATAACTTTAAATTTTAAGTATCAAAATAATAAATTATTATTTCAATCTAATTATTTTGCTGTAAATCAGTTGGGGTGTATGAGGTTTTGCGCTTATTCATTAACACGTTGTAGTTTCGCCATGTCCGTCCGTCTGTCCGTCTGTCCGCGGCTTAGCTCAGAGACGCTTAGTACTAGAAAACTGTAATTTGACATTGGTATACATATTTATCACGCCGACAAAGTGGTAAAATAAAATCTTGAAATATATTTTTTTTCAGCGTACCTCCCCGAAAAGTGGGAATACATTTTTTTTTCTCTACTATCCCATGGTGTGGGGTATCGTTGGATAGGTCTTTTAAAAATATTGTAGGTGTGGGAAAACCCTTTTTCGATTTAGGGATCCGTTAGCGAAATAATCTGACTGATTTATAACGAAATAGTTGTATTGAAACAATAATTTCATTATTTTATTATTTAAATTAAAAGTTTAACGCAATTTTAAATTTTCATGCAAAAATGATTTGTTATCTTTTCAGCAATGAATGAAAGCGCTGGTGCTCGTGGATACATTTTAAGAATCTTGTTTTGGTAGTAAGTAGGGTGAGTTTGCCCGTGCGTTGGGTTGAGATAGAGTTCAGTTAATTTTTAAATTATACGAAAAAGTGATTTAATATTTAAAAAAAATTTACCTATGTTGAGTATAGCATGGCATATACTCATGACTCTATTAGCCGAGGGGGTAGTCAGAGATATTCTGAAACCACAGAACATCCATCTTTCTAGTACCTAATCTCTGTCCAGTGTGACGGGGAGTGACCTATATTGAAACCATAATAATTCGATTCTGCTCTCGATTCTAAACAAACTATTTTCTAGTTTTGCGTTTATATATTAACACGTTGTATACCGTCAGCATAATTTGAATAACTCTATATGTATGAATCATATCACTATAGCAAGAAGGGTCCAAGTCAAAAAGCAGGTTTATTACCGACACGTGAATTTATTAACTTTCTGCCGATACCTTATTCTCTTGACATGATGTATGTTGTTATTTCTACACGATTGTACAGTTTATGACAAAAGAGGTGAAGGTGACAATTTTAATTTTACGTTGTTTGTGTGGACGGTGACAGGCTGATGATGATTGTCTATGCTGATCTCTTTTAGGGGTCCGTTCCCAAAGGGTGCCAGCGGGGATCTATTCATATACCTACGCTGTCCGTCCGTCCCAGCTTTAAAGGGATGTATTTATTGATCCCTAATAGCACAGAATAAATACTAAAGTACTACCGGTACAGAAGAATCACTTCGAAAACAGATTTAAATAAATAGCGACTCTCTCTGCACGGCAATAAGGATCAAAGTTATTCGCACTCGTCCTATCGTACAATTCGCGAATAACCTACCAACCGTCACAACGGCGCGCGTGCAAACAAAAATGAACCGAGTCATTAGACATGAAAGCTTCGTTTTGATAGTCTCCCTCTTTTATTCTTTCGCGTGCTGGCAGCGTGATATCGCTAGGGTTTTCAAGTCTCGCATTGACTACTCACAAAATGGCGGCAAGACTAATGAGATTTGACCAAGAAGTTTACACGGTATACCTAACGTATTGCCATTCACCACTCGGTGGGGATCGGTCGTCAAGCGTACCTGAGCTGTGGAGTGAGACAGGCCTGGTAGTAGGTAGAGAGTTGAATTTTCACCGAATGTGTTTTTTTATTTTGGATTTAACAAATAATAAAAAAATACAAAAGTAAAAAATTAAGGGCACATAAAAGAATCGTGTTTTTTCAAGGTTTTTTGTTTTAGCTCGATCTTAAAAACGGCTCTACATTAAAACGTGAAGCTTGGTGTGGTTATAGTGCAAACGTAAAAGAACAAATAATTAAAACCGGTCAAGTGTGTGTTGCGCTAAGGGTTCCGGAGAAAACACATTTTTTTTTGCCACTTTCTCGGCGTGATAAATATGTATACCCATGTCAAATTACAGCTTTCTAGTACTAAGCGTCTCTGAGCTAAGCCGCGGACAGACGGACAGACTGACAGACGGACGGACATGGCGAAACTATAAGGGTTCTTTTTTGACTACGGAACCCTAAAAAGTTATTGTATGGTGGTACGGAGCCCTCCGTGCGCGAGTCGAACTCGCACTTGGCCGATTTTATTAATTATTTATTACCGGTTCTCAAAAGTGGACCTTGATGAATTCAATCATGTCGACTCATACTATAATAGTGGTGACCTGTAGGTACGTTTGTAGGGCTTTGATGGAAACTTGTTCACGTGAGATTCACGAGCTATAATAATAACCCAAATATAGTCTTTTCACTTAGTAATACTTAATTGCTTCAGACTATCAAACTGAACAACTTTCACTACTTTCAATTCGGCGGCGAAAAGGGTGAAACCTTGCCTGCCATGCAGGAGGCGATGGTTCGATCCCCGTCCAGGCCGACTCGTACCAATGAGTTTTTCGGAATTTATGTGCGATTTGTAACACCACTGGCTTTTCGGTGAAGGAAAACATCGTGAGGAAACCTGCATGCTTCAATTTCGAGGCATGTATTGTACCCACTGTCTGTTACAAGTGGCGACGGGGTCACTCTCCGTAACATTGGACAGAGTTTCGGTACTACTAGTGAAATGTGGATGTTCTGAGGTTTCAGAATATCTCTGACTACCCCCTCGGGGAATATAGTCGTGAGCATATACTTAAGTAGTTAGTTTTGTGTAGGTTAGTCTCGGATCCTTTTTTCGAGAATTTTGTAGTAGACTTGGCGTCCATTATATTGTATGTGAATGGAATATGTATGTATGTATGTATGTATGTATATGCTCACGACTATAATCCCCGAGGGGGTAGTCAGAGATGTTCTAAAATCTCAGAACATCCAAGTTTCACCAGTAGTACCGAAACTCTGTCCAGTTTGACGGGGGGTGAGCCCGTCGCCACTTACAATGGACAGTGGGTACAATACATGCCTCGATATTGAAGCATGCAGGTTTCCTCACGATGTTTTCCTTCACCGAAAAGCCTGAATGGAATATTTCCTCGAATTTTAATATATCGTCTATTTTACCTTGAAAACCTTCATAATTTATGTCATAACTTTAAAAGTTGACCTCGGTTTAGGTTTTGACATGTTGACCCTAAAATAAATATGACGATGACCGTCTGCAATTTGAATTTTAAATTATGAGAACTTTAACCTTTTGAATGTCATTGCCAAATAATATTGAATTGTCCTAAAACGAAGATTAAAAGCAGTATCGATACTGAATCACAGGCCCGGCACTTCAAACAACGTTTTGGATTTGACATGATGGCGTTCGCACATGCGCACTTGGTGCAAATTGTCTTTGACATATGTGTAGGGTTGACTTACCACGCATCGTATGAACATCATCTACATTTCGTTACTTTTTATTGTTCGTTCTTTTATTATAATAGTATTTGAGCTAAAGAATTACTGGAAATGTGAATTTAGCGTTATTTTTCAGCGTTTTTTATGAATTGAAATGATTCAATTTTATGTAATCAAATACTACGGGTGCGCGCGTCTGACTGCATTCCCTTGCTCGATTTCCCTCAAGTTTCCCAGAAAGTGTGAGGTGAGGTGGGGTATCTGAAGTCAGAGGGGGGCGGGGAGTGGTCGTTCTGTATATAGAACTATATACTATTACCTATTCTGTGACTGAAGTGTATTAAAAATAGAATGTAATAATGGATCAGAGTCGTCTGGAAATAAATAATTATTGAATTTCGAATTTGAATGGGTATTTCATTTTAGGAAAGGTACACACGGCGACACATCAAGCTACGCAAAACCATAATAAGCTGGCCGCGCGTATGAAGAGTAATGTATAACGTCGCGCGGCCAGCTTATCTTTGTTTTTCTTGATGTGTCACCGTGTGTACATAGAAAAACAGAGTTTTCTCATATAATTTGTTAAAAGAACAACATACAAAAAAAGTTTTCCCAACACTTTAATCTAACCAGGTAGGTACTTCATTTCAAATAAGGACGAATAGATTTTCTGATTCCTATATAGATGACGTCACTGGACGGACCGAATAACGACGTTATTTTATGAAAAGAAAAAAAGCCGTGGTGGTCCAGTGGCGAGTAACCTTGCCTGCCGTGCAGGAGGCGATGGTTCGATCCCCGTCCAGGCCGACTCGTACCAATGAGTTTTTTCGGAATTTATGTACGATTTGTAACACCACTGGCTTTTCGGTGAAGGAAAACATCGTGAGGAAACCTGCATGCTTCAATTTCGAGGCATGTATTGTACCCACTGTCCACTATATGTGGCAACGGGCTCACCCCCCGTCACACTCGACAGAGTTTCGGTACTACTGGTGAAACGTAGATGTTCTGAGGTTTCAGAATATCTCTGACTACCCCCTCGGGGAATATAGTCGTGAGCATATGTATGTACAATTGTCAAATAGCCAATTGTAATGAGGAGTCCTCGTATAATAAAAACAACTTCTAGTATAAAAATAAAATAAATTTTATTAAAACTCAATTTTAACCGTGAACGTTCATCCCTACGGAATCTTCACTAATCGTAGTCCGGCACCTTTGACTAATTATTATAAGGACGCCTTGCGTTAGCATTTCCCCTCTGCCACGGTATAAGCACCATTGATCTTGTGCATTTACATTCAATTTTACACCTTATCACTAAACGAGACAGCCTATAATTGCGAAATAATAACTTCGAACTTAGAACGTTTGGGGTTCACACGAGACTACTTTTTATGATTTTTGACATTCAAGATTAGATTCTAAAGTTATGGGGAAATAAATCCAAATTTGCGGATTTCATGTTACCTCGCCCCCCGCAAAAAGTGGCAGAAATGTTTGTTAGTAGAATTACAAGCGTAACCAGTCCACATATAAATAGTCAGAGTCCGGCACGCACTTGGCCAGTATTATTTAATTGTACCAGTAGTTTTTAAGGAAGCTATTTCTATAACTCTGTCTGGGCGGGATCTTCTTGCCGCTGTCTTGTCCCTTGTAACAAGAGCTGTCTTTCCATGCGTCCAAGTTAGGCTTCCGAATCTTCTTGCAGCTGATTATCTCGTTTCTTTGGACAGAAAGGACCTTGTTAATAAAATGGACCAAAAAACCAGCGACATAGCTCTGGATATTTTATCTCATGTCACAGAATAAGATAGTATACAGTAGGGTGGAGCCTAAGAGGAAGGATCTCTCTTTAAGACTAGAGTGAGTCATACCAATTGTAAAGTGCCCACTTTTTTTGACGTTTAGGTTTGAGTGTGTGGTGTCGAGTAGTATGGACAAAAGGCACCAAGTGGCATATGGCCTTATGTTTACGGTCACTTTTCACACACACTAGCTCAAAAAAAAGTGGACAGCATAAACAAATATCTATAGTTCCATCTCCTTCTACTATTAAAGGTACGTCATAAGACAAAAGAGACCAACTACAATCGCAAATTTATGCGGACTCTATGGAGATCCTTCCTATACAGGGTCCTTCTTAATATGCTGACATTTTTTTAAGGGGATGACCTGACCATCTAACTGAACAACTTTCTCTATGGGACCAACAAAGAAATCGCGAAAAAAAAATCTGCTGTGCAATACAGCGGGCTCGAGTAGGTTTGCAGTTTTGTATGGAAAAGAGCAGATTATTTTTTCGCGATTTCGATTGTGGTGCCATAGAGAAAGTTGTTCAGTTTGATGGTCTGATCATCCCCTTAAATAAGTGTCAGCATATTAAGAAGGACCCTATACAGTTCTGAATATAGAACGGCCACTCCCCGCCCCCTTTTGACTTCAGATACCCCACCACACACTTTCTGGGGAAACTTGAGGGGAGCCGAGCAAGGGAATGCAGTCAGGCGCGCGCACCCGTTGGATTTGACTACATAAAATATATTTAATTTTAATCCTCTCAAAAATAAACGGTGGAAAATAACGCTAAATTCACATTTTCAGTGATTCTTTAGCTTAAATACTATTTTAATAACAGAATGAATTATTAAAAGTAACTAAATGTATAATGATGTTCATACAGTTTGACAATGGCAGACCAACAAAGTTTAACGCTTACTAATCATCCACTTTACCTACAAGTTACTTCTTTCCGGAGAATCTATGAAGTGAGATTCATGTAGCAGGCTCGATTAGTCAGACAAGTTGCGTGACCGTCCCAATTCAGACGTTGGAGGAAGACGAGGTAATAGATCTAGGTGGTAGTGGGGTGCGGGAGGCGTACCATGCTAGCGGGGAAGAGAAACTCGCACCGCTCAAAGGCAGTAGCACGTGATACCTCGCTGACTTGCTCCTGCCTACATCTGAAACCAAGCAAGCGCATAACTAACCCTTTTCCTGGCACCAGGAATGCGTAAGGCTGTACGGCGTCGACATCGTCTCCGTGGTCACAGATAATCCTCGCCATCGTCATTTGTCGTATTTCACGCAGTTGCTCTGAAAATAACAAACGATAAAGACCTTTTATCGGTGTTTATTTGCGTAGATATGGGAGGAATAAGGATGGACACTGCCCACTTAGAACATTTATACGTTACGTGAGGTTTTTTCAGTTACCGGCCCCTGTCTGTACTATAAAAAGTGGCCGTCGCGGGACGCCCGACAGATTCGCAAAAACGAAATACCGCAATCTCCTGATTTCGCGCGCATTTCTCGAAAATTTCAGACTTTGCCCTTAGGAAGACGAACTAAATAGCAGCTGTCAAGGTGAAGGGCACTCGCGGTGAAGGAAAACATTGTGAGGAGACCTGCATGCGCTTAAGAAGAACTTCCGATGCATAGGTGTGAAGTCTACCAATCCGCATTGGGCACGAGTGGTGGACTAACGCCCGTACACCCTGAGATTAGGCAGGTGCCCTGCAGTGGGACGAATATCGGTTGTGATTATAAATACCGCACTCTAACGATTTTGAGCACTTTTTTCGAAAATTTCGAACTTTCGCATTTGTCAAACGTGGCTTGAGAGCGTCATGGCATTTTTATTCACGGCATACGACTCGGTTTTACTGCCATGGCGCGGAAATAGATTTTCATATGAAGAACTAAGTACTTTTATATTAATCGCTAATTCCGCTACATTATGAAGATAACGTTTTCAAAAATTTTATATCATAATTCTTGCTGTCAATGTCCTGCTTTACCATACTTCTCACCGATCCCAGGTACCCAATCCGCCGCGTAGCCCCAGCAACGTCATATGCCGAGGTCCGTACCCCCCTGGGGTGCCCCTAGGTCGGTTGCTTAAGTTCATTCAATTGGCTCGGTGACCCTTCTGGTCCCTCCAATAGTCCGCAGTAAAAAGCAGTAAATGCTCCCTGAGCAACGCTGTATACGTCATTTAAAAACTGTCAATAATTTAGTTCTATTTAAGCTCTATTAGTGGTCAATAAGACTGACCTTTAGTGAACGCTTCAGGATGCTGTTTGTTCTCGTACCAGAATCTATCAGCTCGTCTCCAATGTCGCAACTGATCAACCATGATGCAAGCCATGGTCGGGCCGATGGCTACTCCTGGCATAGGCTTCTCTGATAAGATACCAGCCAATAGGTCAACGTCTTCTACTATCTCGTATCTGAATTTGAGGGATTCCACGAGCTGTGGAGGAGATAAATAATATTTAGCAAGTCTGGAATAATCAGAAGGTCACTGATGGACAATTTGATACATGGTTTGTATAGGAAGCCTGCCACAGATGACATCACCGACAACAGTGCATGTTATAGCAACGAAGCCAACAGATGGTGCTAGCTATCGCACCAGCAAATGTGCACATAAGACAACTTGCGACGTCACACTAGTAACTCGTAAGTTTTTACACATAAGGTTCACAATCGTATACAAGACATAATTCGCGCAAGAGAAATAATCACAGAGATTTCGATATAATATAAACAAGGTCCAACTAGGAACTGTTGGACCACGGGTGGTCCCCAGGCTCCACTCCTCGGCAGAAGATCTTCCCTTTTCAATGCCACTGCCACTTCGTCCCCCATGCGCCTATTGCTGTCTGGCAAACCACTAACTACGTTGGCATGACATGCGATTTAAGCTCGTGCTGGTACGAAAGAATATAACTATTGCCTTACCTCTTTAGGCATCCATTTTTCCAAATCATCAAAGTCCTTAGGGATCGGCAGTCCGCAGTATTTTCGATAATCGACGTACGGGGGCAGTCCAGCGTCTCGATTCTTCATAATGTCGCTGGTCATCACGTCTGAAGCGAATTGAAGGTCGCCCAGAACTCGCTCACCCATCTGATAACAGATATAAAACTTAAGTTCTAATGCCCTTGGACGTAGTCAGAAACCTCGGTTGAACTACCGACATACCTGGTCTTCTTATCGTGTGGGCAGCAAGCCCTGGTGTCAGAGTTTTTTCAGACCGCCTTACGGCCTCTGACGTGGTTTTTATGTAACGACTACTACCACCAGAGATAGTAGCAGGGACCAACGGCTTAACGTGCCATCCGAAGCACGGAATCATCTTTCTTTTCAGACAATCAGGTGATTCGGCCTGCAGTGTCCTAACCAACTGGGGAAAAACGCACAAAGTGACATATCACTAGGTGTCCTCCGTGGGAATCGAACCCACGACCAATGCTCTTAAGCATTAGATCACGGAGGCAGAGATCGAAATCTGCGCTTGCCGCGACAAGTAGTACGGAATAAAGCCGAGTCGCGCGCAAGAAGAGACATCATGTTAGACATGCAGATCACCTACATAGTAGAACTTATCACTAACCTCCGGATGCTATCACCGTTCTAGAACATACTCTCTCACTTACATCAGGGTCGATCATGTGGTCGACGGCAGCTGACGGCTGCCTGAAGGAACCTTGGGTCATGCCTTCAATTGTTCTATTGATCGGTAACGCACCAGTCCTGAGCGTCATTTCTACGGCTGCGTACTCGTCTAGCATGTTGCCTTTCTTGTCGTAGGTCCTGAAAACATAATTATGTCCGAGTTATACCATTTCTTGCTACATTTAAGTTATGCCAGAGTTGCCAGACGAGGAAAGTTTTTAAAGTGGCAGCCCCAAGTCTCTCTCTATAATGTAGTGGAGGAGTTTGCTTGGCGCCATTGCACTTGCTGTGTTTCGTCGTATTTGAAATTTGTAAAAAATTGGTTTTTAGTGATATTTGTGACATAATTTCGTGCGGATTGTGTACCAAACAGTTGCGTAAAGCGACCGACGTAACAGGAATCTCAAATAAATACGATAACAGAAAATAAGTTTTGGTTCAAGTTAACTCGTACATGGTCATTTTGGCGGCAACGCGCGAGCTTACGAAATCGACCATAGATTCATCGTCATCTATCATCCCATCATCAAAATAAAGAAAAAAAGTAACGAATGGCTCAAAAGGACCAGTATCCAGAGCCGATAAAAACATTATTAAAAAAAAATTTTATAATTTAGTGTTCACACGCGGCAATATACGACGCCCGATTTTTTCTTCCGATTCGTCAGTTGCACAGAGTACATTATCCATACAGAAGTATCTAATTAAAATATGAATCCTACTCAAAAGCCCTTATAACTACTCTATGAAAACTTACGAAATTAGTTGTAAGAAAAAGGTCGAGTCAAAGTGATACTTTGTTCGGAATTCGGCTGGAAAAACCTACTGCTACCTCGCCCCCGCCAACGTCTGTACCCCTAGGGCGCGCCGGGCACGAAGTTGATGGCCTATAGTCCTCTTATGCCTGGCCTGTGCCTGGCAGCGGGACGTAAATAGGATGATAATAAATCGTTACGTTGGAAGAACTTACCTTAACCTTCCGTCCTGCATAGTATGGAACCACCTGGAGGACACGACGTATTCAATGCTGACTTGAGGCTCCAGTTTAGGGTCGTAGTCATTGACATGACCCCTCGTCTCGAAGATCACCTTGTTCTTCAACAGGAACTCGTATCCTAGAGTTAAAGAGTATTTGTTCGTCATTATCATCTCGGCCGATGGTCGTCCACTGCTGGACATAGGCTTCTACCAAGGATCGCCACAATGACTAGTCATGCGCTGCCCTCATTAAACGGGTTTCCTCTAAATAATTTGCCTCTAAAGTCGGGAGAGTTGTGGAACCTCTGTGATCTATTGTAGCACCGATAATCGAGCTCGCTTCTAAACTAAAAATGCCCCATCTAGCTGTCTGAGGTCGTCGGTTCTCCTCTCCCTTCTGGCTTGCATTAGAGGTCGACTTGTCCTGCTGAAGACGGATTATGCTGACAATGAAGAATTATAAAGAACAAGTCTAATAATTAATACTAATTACCAAGAATAGCTGTCATCATCTCATAGTACCAAATCTGATTCATGTAAGCTATGGTGATCTCCCTGGCTTCGTAGAAGAGATGGTCGTCGTCCCAGCATGGGTTGAGGGCTTCCAACTTTCTCGCCACGTAGTTGTGGTTCCGGTAGAACCACATGGCTAAGATGTTTGCGCCGATCAAGATGTTGGTGGCGGGAACGGCTGTGGAGGTGAATGAAGGAAAGTGATCCCTGTTTAATCATCGTTTCAACAAAAGATTCTTGAAAAGCCGTGGTGGTCCAGTGGCTAGCAAAAAAGCCGTGGTGGTCCAGTGGCGAGTAACCTTGCCTGCCGTGCAGAAGGCGATGGTTCGATCCCCGTCCAGGCCGACTCTTACCAATGAGTTATTCGGAATTTATGTACGATTTGTAACACCACTGGCTTTTCGGTGAAGGAAAACATAGTGAGGAAACCGACATGCTAGAATTTCGAGGCGCGTATTGTACCCACTGTCCATTATACGTGGCGATACTGCCGGTCACAATGATTGTTCTGACCCAAAGTACATGTGTATGGCTATCCTGTAGATCGATTTGCGTTTTTTTGTGTGTAGGTTACCGACTAATCGGTTCATTGATACGAACCTTATTCACCCATTAATTGAGGAGTAATGGAGCGATGCTATTTGAGCCCTTCATTAAATATGTTAATACTCACGTGTATTATGACATCTAGTCTCTCCCCTCCGAGGCTGGTTCTGGATACAAGTCACGGAGCCAGTCGGAGGCCACTCCTTTCCATTTATATAGTCTGACTTCAGTCTTCCTCCTTGCATCTCTCGGAATCGCATCGCTGACGGCTCGTCGTTGCCGTATATTATTGAGAGCTCCAGCATTGGTGGTGATGTGTTGATCTGCATAAGAAATAGATTCTTTATGGTTTTACAAAGAGTGTGAAATCACAGAGTAGATAACATACAGAAAACCAGCTTCTTATAAGTGCGCGCTCGCAGCGATTATTGTATTAAACCGCCTCTCATTCTCGTACGTGAATGTACACGGCGACAGATCAACCTTTCTTTTGTTCATGGACATAGAGCTCAACTATGGGTAGGTTGATCTGTCGCGTTGTGTACAAGAGCGAGTTGCCGCGCATGTAAGGGTCTACCTGCCGCCGCGCCGCGAGCTTAAATCAAGCTATTTCTCTATAGGATAGATACGCGGTGGAACAATGAACGCTCGTTGGCGTAGTTGGAGATTCTATTCGAAAAGATCACCGAAGTTAAAAAAACAGGTCAGTCTTTGGATGGATGACTCGTAGTTGACTCGTAGACCCCGCTACGCCTACCGCCCCCTGCCTACATCTAAAGTACCTCGTCTGATCCGCAATGTCTGTGCTCTGCTGTATGGTCGCGCATTAACTTTTCTGACTATTAGTTTTCTGAAATCCATGGGCATTATAATTCATGGTTGTAAAAGAATTTGCATGCAGTGGCATTTAATGAGTAAGCTTGGCGTTCATCATTGTTAAAAGAATTTATGATTGATATAATGAGATACACAATATGTTTTGATCAGAACGAGGAAGTTCTCAAATTACAATGATGTAACGAGGTTCCTACTGTATCGTAAAATTATAATTAGTTGCGTTTTAAAATTAAATGTTAAATGTGTGTCGGGCCGCACCTTCCACCATAAACATGATTACTGAATCGTTTTCTTTTATTAAATAAAAAATCATCGAAGTTTCGATGAACCGACTTTTTCGCCCGGCGACATCTACAAGTCTAGTGCTTTACTGTGTTTAGGTTCCTGTGGTAGCGGTGCGGGAAGGTGTGAAATACGACGTAACAGCACGACAGACGCAGCAGTCGACAGATGTCATATTTCACCCCCTCCCGCACCGCTCCGCTACCCCAGGAACTTACAAAGTTGAGCGTCAGACCTGTAGCTTTAATACCAATCACCCACCAACGTTGAAGCCAAACACAAAGATTCACCCAGATGTGTATGAAATATGGATGACCAAGACAAACTTCCTCATCAAACCTGCCATACGACAAGTTCATTCGAAAAAATCTTACCCGTTCAGGCGGCAATGTTTCAGGAACACAGCCCAGACTCTGATACGTGATAGCCCTCGTCAAATTCAAGCAGCGGACGCTACTTCTCCTCAAGTGCACATCGTCTTCAGGCACTCGCACCGGCATACACCTCGGATCCGCGTCACCCCCGGGCAGACAACAGTTCGTTGTCACCACCACATAGTTCAGCGTGTCGTGGACCGACGTTATATCCCCTGTGATAGTCACCACACCGTTGGTTACGAGATGCGTGTATTGTTTACTGGAAACTCGGCCGTCGGAGTTGATGGAAGTACGGACGGATCTGGCGTTTGGTAGTGGAGCTCCTGATGAAGATGGGCGATGTTCGAAGTTTCGTCCGAAAACAGGGGGGAGGAGGCGACGGTAGGGAGTCAGGGTTGTGCCACGTTGAGGGCTGTGGAGATTGTTGCAGGAGCAGTCGAGTCTCCGGCGTTCTTTTTCGTCGCATTCTTTCACTTCGACGGCGCAGTATCTGTTGGAGAACGGTTTTTTTAACGAATCTTTGTTCTTTTCTCGTAGACTCCGTCTTAAGTAATCTAGATGCGCTCATATCAGTGAAGTTCAATAAATGTTTATTACCTTCAAGTATATTGAATTAATTACGTTATTGCTTGAAGGTAATAAACTATTTTTTTTTTTAGCAATTTAGGTTTTAGCAGTTAGCAATCGTATATTTCTTGTGGCGTCTTGAAAATTCTCAGACTTGCGTCCACCAAAGCACAGGGTCCGCTGGGTTATAGTTTGCTCTGTTTTCTTTATTCATGAGAGGCGACCTGTACCTTGCAGTGAGATTGATGAGTTTACGATAACCCAGATACACTTGTCGATGAGTAGATGAATCCACGAGAATAGTACTGAACCACAGAATAGATATCCTACTAGAAATACAGCTTCATTCAAGTTCGGGGCGGCCAGTACCTACCCCCCGACATTCGCAGCGATGTTTCTACCAAATTACTGCTCATTCTCGTACGTGAACGTTCACGTATTGCCGCACGTAGAATACTACTGCTGAATTGCTACTGAAACTGTTTTTCTAGCAGGCTATCTATTTGGTGACTTAAACCAGATACTTCCGGCGCACCCTTAGCAAAACCAGCAAGCTTCTAACGCTGGTTGGCAAATCTTCACCAAGGATGGCACTTCAACCTCAATGAAATGCCATTGACTGACAGATGGACAGAATAAATACTACACGTACAGAAGAATCACTTCGAAAACAGATTTAAATAAATAGCGACTCTCTCTGCACGGCAATAAGGTGCAAAGTTATTCGCACCCTTCCTATAGTACAATTTCCGAATAACCTACCAACCTTCATTAGACATAAAAGCTTTCTATACATAATCTCCCTCTTTCATTCTTTCACGTGCTGGCAGCGTGACATCGCTAGGGTTTTTAAGTCTCGCATTAACTACTCACAAAATGGCGGCAAGTCTAATGAGATTTGACCAAGAAGTTTACACGGTATACCAAACCTATTGCCATTCACCGCTCGGTGAGGATCGGTCGTCAAGCGTACCTGAGCTGTGGAGTGAGACAGGCTAGAAGAAAGAAATACTTACGGCACCAACTTCCTCAGTCTATACTGCTCATACTTAGCAGGCGATATCTGTTGACCACTATATGTCTCGTAAAACGCAGCCGAAGCCGCTTGGAACGCACTCGCGATCGCGACCGCAACAGCGACCGCGTCCTTCAATCTTAACATTCCGATATCGATTGCGTGATATCAGATTTAGCACTTGTATTAATACTTCAAGATAATTAGTTGCATCCTTTTATTCGATGAATTATAATATGTGAGATCCGGTAGAGTTGTTTCAGGTAGGAATGCGTGCGGTTAGGGATGAAGACAAAGAGAATTTGAATGTTATACAAAGTGTTAATGAATTAACGCAAAACTAGAAAGTAGTTTGATTAGAATCGAGAGCAGAATCGAAATATCATGGTTTCAACACAGGTTTTTTTTTCAAAATATTAAATTATTTGATTGTAAAATTTGAAAATTTACTGAACTCGATCTCAAACCACCGCTCTGGCACTCACCCTAGATACTACCAAAACCAGATTCTTAAAATGTATCCATGAGCACTTTAGCGCTTTCATTCGTTGCTGAAATGATAACAAATCATTTTTGGCTTAAAATTTAAATGCGAATAACTTTAAATTCTATCATAGTAATGAAATTATTATTTCAATCAAATTATTTTGTCATAAATCAGTTGGGGTGTATGAGGTTTTGCGCTTATTCATTAACACGTTGTATGGGATCCTTAAGGGTATATTTTCTAAAACCCCAACTTTCAGGAACAATGTTTTCAGTGATATGCTATTGCATATCCATTGTATTATATTTATTATAAAAGACCTGCCTTTTCCCGTGAAAAAAGCCGTAGTGGTCCAGTGGCGAGTAACCTTGCCTGCCGTGCAGGAGGCGATGGTTCGATCCCCGTCCAGGCCGACTCGTACCAATGAGTTTTTCGGAATTTATGTACGATTTGTAACACCACTGGCTTTTCTGTGAAGGAAAACATCGTGAGGAAACCTGCATGCTTCAATTTCGAGACATGTATTGTACCCACTGTCCATTATAAGTGGCGACGGGCTCACCCCCCGTCACACTGGACAGAGTTTCGGTACTACTGGTGAAACGTGGATGCTCTGAGGTTTCAGAACATCTCTGACTACCCCCTCGGGGAATATAGTCGTGAGCATATACATACATACATACTGCCTTTTCCCAAAAAATAAAATGAATCTTGTTGATTGGAGTTGCGTATCACTGATGGGTCATTCAGAAGTAGTACCTTCTCTTTTCCGAAAAGGGAAGATCTGTTAAAAAGGGAACATCTTCCGCCAGGCATTTGTACTTACACCCAGATTACTTATATTTTAAGTACGCATTGTTACTACGTTTTATCAATTAAATTTGACTGAGTCAAGGATACTCATTCGACCGGAAAAACTGCAATAAATATTTTAACACTGACCCGCGTATGAGCCGGAAAATGCATTATTGCGCTGTATTGATTTAGCTATACGTTTGTGTTAGCTGGGGCTTAGAATATAGTTAATGCTTAGAAATGGAGTGCAATTCTCTAAGTGCAAACATCGTCACAACCATGGACTTTGAATGATAAAGGATAAAGGAAAATTGGCCATAGCGGTTGGTAATGTTCAATCTTCTTCGTACGTCGATGTTTCAAATTTTAGGTTTGTCCCTTTCCATCAGAACAAAAATTTAATAAAAACTCTTTTTTTAATTTCCGTCGTTGGATTACAAAGGGACCAAAGAGATTATACCTAATAGAGTGAGCCATACCAATTGTAAAGTGTCCACTTTTTTTGACGTTTAGGTTTGAGTGTGTGGTGTCAAGTAGTACGGACAAAAGGCACCAAGTGACATATGGCCTTATGTTTACGGTCACTTTTCACACACACTAGCTCAAAAAAAAGTGGACAGCCGCATAAACAAATATCTATAGTTCCATCTCCTTCTACTATTAAAGGTACGTCATAAGACAAAAGAGACTAACTACAATCGCAAATTGATGCGGACTCTATGGAGATCCTTCCTCTGAGAAAGGGACAAACCAAAGATGACGATGGAAGAAGGTTGAACATTACCGACCGCCATGGACCAGGAAGCTGGAAATAGATATTGTCTATACCTTGGAGTACAGACGACGCGACGACGGGCTCACTCCCCGTCACACTGGACCGAGTTTCGGTACTACTGAAACGTGGATGTTCTGAGGTTTCAGAATATCTCTGACTACCCCCTCGGGGAATATAGTTGGTATAGTCTATTGGAGTACAGACTGCCTTACAAGCGGTGAAACATGAATGTTCAACCTTCTTTGTTACGTTTTCATCGTCATCTTTGGTTTGTCACTTTCTAATCCAACGACGAAAATTATAAAAAGGGTTTTTGATAAAATTTTTGTTCTGATAGAAAGGGATGAACCTAAAATTTTAAACGTTGACGTACGAAAAAGGTTGAACATTACCGATCGCCATGGCCAATTTTGGTGTTTCCATGCTTGTAAGGAGGATTGGTATCCTTTATCATTCTAAGTTCATGGTTGTGACGATGTTTGCGCTTAGAGAATTGCACTACAGACCATTCCTTTTCTTAGTGGTGCCGAGAGTTACAATCAACGTACTTCTGTGGTCTGCGTACTAAGGCTTGGGCACAATTACAGAAGTAAAACGGACAAAAAATTGTGTCTTACAGATTTATTTTAAAACTAGCTGACCCGGCGAACTTCGTACCGCCTAACCGTCAATGAATGTCGTTTTACTTCAAACTCATGTCAGAAAAAAATGATTGAAAATTGAATTTTTAAGATGTATTCTGCTATTCGGGACGGAAACAAACCCAACAAATCAAAAACCATGGCAATCGGTCCAGCCGTTCTCGAGTTATAAGTGTTGTAACAAACACGACTTTCTTTTATATATATAAGATATCTCATGTGAGGAATAGATAACAAATGCAAATAGGGAAATGTTAGTAGATTGAAGTAATAACAAAAGAGGAATATACTTTAAAAAAACTATATTAAAATAACAGATTTCAAAACTTCTCTGCCAAAGTGTGCTTCTCTAATTTGAGAAGTTCCATATTTAGATTTCATCATTTAATTATAGATCGTGAAAATTTTGTGGTTTTACTAAATCAAGGTGGTGACTCGCCTTCAATAGTACCACACTAAATTTTTCTTTGACAATCTGTTAGTATTTCCTCCGGTATTTATTCTAGATTAATAATTTTCCACAATTATTTATACCAATACTTATTTAAGAAATCAGAAACGTAGCTCTTTCCATAGTCATAGTAGCTCGGTCGTCGTTGACTTTGTTCCTTGTAGTTTGATCTGTCTCGACTTTGGTCATAATAGTTTGATCTGTCACGACTTTGTTCGTCATAGTTTGATCTATCACGACTTTGTTCCTCGTAGTTTGATCTGTCTTGACTCTGCTCCTTGTAGTTTGATCTATCTTTCTTGTAACATTTGTCGTCTTTCCACACTTCCAAGTTTGGTTTTTTAATGTTCTTACAGTCCGTTATCTCATTACTAGAAAATAAAAATGAACGCTACGTTATTTTTAAAAAAAAAAAAAGTAATGTTATACAGTTGAATACAGAATACAGTGCCATAGAGAAAGTTGTTAAGTTTGTTTGTCATCTCCTTAAAAAAGTGTCAGCATATTAAGAAGGTCCCTATAGGTAAGTGCATAAAAAGTGAGCTGAGATTTTAAATCAAAGCCGAGGAATCGTTTTTTAAAAAGTGGTTAGTATGTGATTGTATCTGTCCTGACGACTTCTTTTTATCGTGTGGGCAGCAAGCCAGAGTTTTGAGAAAGACTGATTTTGCACACGGGTCTTCAACTATACCATAAATCATCATGATTTTCCTATTGCTGAAGAATCGGCAAGCAATTTGCAATTGCAGCAATAGGAAATGTTTCATGATTAATTTCATCGTTTACAATGGATGTCGGATATCTATTTTTCCTACTCCTCCTATCTTCTTTGATTCAGACAGATTAGAGTCGATCGGCTCCCTAGACTTCGTTGTTTAGTGTTGCGAGTGGTCGCCGCTGTTGATACAGTGGTAGGAATGTGTAGTGGTTTTGGCATTCATTATCGTAGCCCATGGACGTCCACTGCTGGACATAGGCCTCTCCCAAGGATCGCCACAACGACCGGTCCTGCGCTGCCCTCATCCAACGGGTTCCCGCCGCAAACCAGGTCGTCGGTCCACCTTGTGGGGCCTACCCACGCCGTACGGGGTCGCCACTTGAGAACTCTTTGGCCTCATCAGTTCTGGCATTGCCAGAAACAATAGGGATGACCGATTCATATCTGTTAATGTCAGGGCTGCAGGGATGTCTGTTGTTTAGGTCTGTCATCGCGACCAGCTCGGTCTATCTCAACTCATGGCATGGCTCAATGTTCGTACTTACCCAGGCCCAGGTACTAAGAAAGGGTACGGTTGTATGGAATCCACATCGTCTCCGTGGTCGCAGATCAGCCTCGACATTGTCATTTTTCTTATTTCATACAGTTGCTCTGTCAACATATAAAATAGTGGTTTAAGTACGTTAACACGTGCTGTTTGCTGCTCCATACAAAACAGCTGTACCGACTAGACTCAAATGTATAGAGCAGCAGATTTTTTTCGCGGTTAATGAGTGTCGCTCCATAGTAAAAGTTGTTCAGTTTGATGATCTGCGTTCACCTTTTCAGTATTTGCTAGGCTGTCACTTACACCCTATATTTTGTTATCAAACGTACCTTTACTAAACGCTCCAGGGTGTACCTTGTTCTCGTACCAGAATCTGTCAGCTCTTCGCCAGTGCCTCAGCTGATCGACCATGATGCAGGCCATCGTTGGACCGACGGCCGCTCCGGGCATCGATTTCTCTGACAGTATACCGGCCAATAAGTCCATGTCGTCAACTGTCTCGTAACGGAATCTGAGCGATTCTACTAGCTGGGGAAAGACATTTATTTAAGGTTCAAAGTAATAAATCATGCATGAATGAATGATGACTTCCCAAATCCCAATGGAGGAAACTAAAATAAAAAAAAATTAAAAACCGGCTAAGTCGAAAATTGGATCGGATTGTTGGAATTACATAACACAAATACACTGTGTGGTACTTAAGTGTGACTCGCACTTTCCCTCTTTTTTATTTAGTCTTCTTTGCCCAGCAGTGGGACACAAAGTCTTCTCCAACACTCCTTTATGCAACGCAAACTCTGGCCAACCGTTCATGAAGGTATTCAGGTCATCGCTCCATCTTCTCTTGGGTCTTCCTCGATATCTGCAACCATCTTTTGGAACGCATACTATAGCCAAGAGTGTAAAAAGGTTTTCGTTTTTTTTATGTATCACCCTCTTAATAAATCGAGCCAGAGGAATCAAATCTGTTGATTTCCCAAGGGAGAGAGTAATCCCTCTTTCATCAAAGTGGCTGACTCAGGTGAGATCCTACTGACTATAATACTTACCTCTTTAGGCATCCATTTCTCCAAATCATCAAAGTCTTTTGCAACAGGTAATCCACAGAGGTTACGGTATTCATTGTACGGGGGAAGTCCAGCTTCTCTGTTCTTCATTATATCGCTGGTCATCACGTCTGAAGCGAATTGAAGACCGCCCAGAACTCGCTCGCCCATCTGTTGGAAGGCATGTCAGTTAGATACGCGGAAGTCGTAAAAGATCTACTTCGGCACGCGCATATTTTCACGTATCGACAAGTGATGTGACATATGGAACAGTAGATGTTTTCTAAAGTCAAGATTCTTAAACATCAACTTACTCTATTCTCAAATAAAAAGTCTTGAAAATGCCTTAATTTAGCTTAGATTTAGAGACTATTGTCTAAAGAGCGATGATAGCCCACACGGAAGAGAGCTAGCGCCTCAATCATGACGCGGTGGTTCGATTCCTGGCCTGTACCAATGTACGGTTGTATTTATTATTTACTAGCTCGGCGGTGAAGGAAAACATCGTGAGGAAACCTGCATTCCCGAGAATGAAAAGAAAATACCATAAGTTCGAAGGTATGGGTGAGCTTGGGGCGAACACAGAGGACCAGCGCTGGTCTCAGTGTTACATAACGACCCTTGCTTGCAATAGCCCAACCACAAATCAATCAATCACACCCTTGATTTTTCATACAAACAGGCTCGAAATGACTAGAAGAGGTAAGCACGTGCTGAGTGAATGCGAGGTAGAAGACTTCATCCCGTCTTTCACGAGGGAGTGAGGTAAAAATTGGTGGGGGCAGGGAGTGATTTTATGCTGTACTTTCTTATACTGTGTTTTGTACAATGCACATGAATATAATTCCGTGTGTAAAGTTTTTTTTTGTCTTCATTTTATATTTTTATGGATAGAAGACATAACTTTAAGAAACCAATTTAATTGTTATTGCGATTGATCGAGTTAAATTCCTTTGATCTGTAATCTCTAAATGCAAAAATGGTGTAGAGAAAATAATTCGAACTCCATGGGGAAAGATTGCTTTTTTAAAGAAAAATCCTGCCTTCTCTTTCTTAATCTATGCTGGAAACAGAAACGGCAACATCAAATGTTAAATTCTGACATTCTGCATGTGTTTTTTTTTTCATAACGACGCATAATGGAAAGTTATTTAAAATTGATTTTAATTTTACCAAGGAGTTCACAGCTTTTCCAGTGACGTCACTGGACGGCCTGAAAAACGATGTTATTTTATTAAAAATATCTTTTGTCCTTTCATTTTAAAATCTCTGACATACAAAATGATATTATTGAGACAATTATCTCGAAATGGTTTTCGATTCAGCCCTCCAAAAACAACTTGACATACCGAATTGTTTTATCAATCTAAATAACAAACCTAAACCACAATAGCAGGATAAACTAAGACATTTGCCAATAAGCTTTAGAGGCTCGATTGCACAAGAAGAATAGGAGATTCAGTTTGTCACCAAGTAGGGTTCTCTTCTCTTTAAATCACTTACGTCAGGGTCAATCATGTGATCCGCAGCCGCACACGGCTGTCTGAATGTGCCCTGGGTCATGCCGTCTACGGTCTTGTTGACTGCTAACACACCAGTTCTTAATGTCAGTTCCACTGTCTTAAACTCGTCCAGCATCTTGCCACGTTTATCATAGGTTCTGAAACGGATACATATTCCGAATTATTATTATATTGACGTCGCCAGGAGGCGCGGGCGTAATTCTTCAAACGGTACTATGCTACGTACTATAAGGTTTATATTGTGTTACTTTGACTATCCGCCATCGCCACACGTCTCTTCTGTATAACCATATTTAACTTTTGTAGCTAAACAACTGCTTTGCTTTATTGGAGTCCTAGTAACTAGTGACTACGCTGGTTTAGCAACCCAAAGTAGATCATGGGTTCCATACATACATACATATACTCACGCCTGTGTCGCATTGGGGTAGGCAGAGACAATTGATCGCCATCGGCTACGATCTTGACACCTATTTTGCCTCTTTCACAGTTATAAGTCGTTTCATACACGCTCGTCGGTTTCGGGTACATTTGATCTGGCCCTTCTTAAGTATACTGCCAATTTGGTCTGCATACGTACGTCTAGGGCGACCCCTTTCCACAGTTCCATTCACACTCGCTTTATATAATACATACGTCAGTATACTATCACTCATCCTTTCCACATGACCAAACCATCTTAGCATTCTCTTTTCAATCCTTGTCACTATATCCTCTTTCAGACCACACTTTTCTCTAATTACACTGTTTCGTATTCTATCATTCAGAGTCAAACCACACATACTGCGTAAAGAACGCATTTCGACAGCATTTATTCTTGATTCATTCCTCTTCTTCCATTCCCAACATTCGCTGCCATACCTAACATTCGCTGCCATACATCAAAAGTTGGTGCCAGCACACCGTCATGAACTACCAAACGTGCCTTTTTGGTCACATTAAGACTTTTCATGAGCAATCCTGTTTCCTGCTTTCACTCTCCTCTCTATGTCTCCATCACACGTACCATCTCTGGTAAACATACATCCCAAATATACAAATTCTTCAACCTGTTCCACTTTCTCATCTCCTATCATAATTTCACATTCAGTCACTATTTCATCCCGTTCGGTTCCGAAACGAGAGAATGCCACTTTTCCTGATCCTGCGCAATTTTTTGCCAGTAGCTGATTTAAAGCTCACGTAGTAGGTCTGCTACATAGTTCCAGCGATACCTGGGGTGACCCACTAGGCTTCAACCCAGATATGCTCTCCTGATCGGCATGCCAGTAGTCAACTATGGGTATAATTTTATACGTACTTGATTCTCCCTTCCTGCATGGTGTGGAACCATCTCGATACGACAACGTATTCGATGCTCACTCGAGGCTCCAGCGTATAATCGTAGTCGTCCACGTGTCCCTTTGTATCGAAGATCACTTTGTTCTTCAAGAGAAACTCGTAACCTGAACATGTTTTAATGGATTTATCAAGGATCGTGATAGTCTAATGGCTAGTAACCTTGCCTGCCGTGCAGGAGGCGATGGTTCGATCCCCGTCCAGGCCGACTTGTGTCGTTGAGTTTTCGGAATTCATGTACGATTTGAAACACCAATAGCTTTTAGATAAAGGAAAACATCGTGAGGAAACCGACATGCTTCAATTTCGAGGCATGTATTGTAACTATTGTCCATTATAAGTGGCAACGGGCTTACTTAACCTGGCTGGACAGAGTTTTGGTACTAGTGAAAGTTGGATGTTCTGAGTTTTCAGAATATCTCTTACTAACCCCTCGGGGTATATAGTCGTGAGCATATGCTTTTATGCTTATGCTCCTAAAATAAAATGTTGACTGTTCATTTTAAGTGGCGACGGGCTCACTCCCCTTCACACTGGATAGATTTCCGGTACAACTAGAGAAACGCGAATGTTGTGTGTTTTCAGAATATCTCGTGACTCGGGGAATACAGTCGTGATCATAATATTTATATTTTCCTCAATTTAATAGATCATGAAATTTCAAATCCTCGACTTCATCGAAGAATATGGTATTGGAATCATGACATATGCCCTGATGATGTAGCAATTTCAGTTGTAGACTTTCTTAGGAAAATGGTTTCTTCACTTACCCATTATGGAGGGATATAACTCGTAGTACCACATCTGGTTCATGTGCGCAATATTCATCTCCCTAGCTTCGTAGAATATTCGTTCGTCATCCCAGCAAGGATTGAGGGATTCCAGCTTTCTCGCAAAGTAATTGTGATTGCGGTAGAACCACAAAATCATTATGTTTGCGCCGATTATGACGTTGGTGACCGGTGATGCTGTTAGGGTTTAAAGGATTTATTGATAGTCGATCATTTGAAGACTGAATTGTTTTATGATAGTTGAATACCCTTTTACAGCTACAGTGATTATTGGGAATCCTACTAATATTGTAAATGTGAAAGTTTGTGACGATTTTTGCATGTTTCTGTCTCTATTATGGCTTGCCAGACAGCCTGTCACTCAGTCAGTGAAAGTGAGTAAATTGTTATGTATATTTATTTACTCAGACATGAGTTCTATGAAACTGGAGGCCCGACCGGGCTGCCAAAAAGACTGCAAAAGAAACCTAAGGTTTATTAGTCACGTTTCCATGTTTAAGTTCCTGACAACTTCGCAATAGTAAACGTTTATATATGTAAGAATGTGTGATGAGTCCAAACATGATGATGCTTCACGGCCGTGTTCTTCCACAGCGATTGATTATGCTATTGACTTTGAGAGCTTCGTTGATGTGCTCTTGGAAGGCTGATGGATATTTTCGCTTTAAAAGTGCGCCACACATCCTACATGTAAATTTTTCATTAAGTTAGTTGTATTGGATGGCCGCGGATGATCTGAATTTAAGTTCATCGCGCTTGGCATAGAGATCATCCTCTAAGAGCGATGATAGCGGTTCGATTCCTGGCCTGTACCACTAAGTTCTTCGGAATTTATGTAAGGTTGTATTTATCATTTACTAGCTCGGTGGTGAAGGAAAACATCGTGAGGAAACCTGCATTCCCGAGAATGAAAAGAAAATACCATAAGTTCGGAGGTATGCGTAATATATGAGTGAGCTTGGGGCGAACACAAAGGACCAGCGCTGGTCTCAGTGTTACAATAACGACCCTTGCTTTCAATAGCCCAACCCCAAATCATCCTCAAAGTTGAACACTTTATTCTGGACAGTGGACAGTGTGGCTGTGCGACAAATACATACGTGTTCTATGACACCTGGTCTCTCCTCGCTGCAGCTGGTTCTGCGCGCAGAACACCGAACCTGATGGTGGCCACTCTTTGCCATTCACGACATCGGTTGTCAAACGTCCTCCTTGCATTTCACGGGCTCTCATCCCAGTCGATTCGTCGTTCCCGTAGAGTACAGACATTTCCAACATTGGCGGAGAAGTGTTGACCTGAACACAGAAAGTTATGCTAGAGTCCAAAGGCACAGGCCCGGCACTCTATAGAACGTTTTAGAATTTCGAAATGGCGTCTGCAAATGTGCACTTTGTGCAAACTGTCCATGACATTGCGTGAAAGCGCTTTGCATTTAACGTCATCTACATTTCGGTACTTTTTATTGTTCGTTCTGTTTTTTAAAAGTAGTATTTGAGCTAAAGAATTACTGGAAATGTGAATTTAGCGTTAATTTTCAACGTTTTTATGCAATGAAAAGACACAATTTTATGTAGTCAATCCAACGGGTGCGCGCACCTGACTGCATTCCCTTGCTCGGGCCCCTAAAGTGTCCCCAGAAAGTGTGAGGTGAGGTGGGGTATCTGAAGTCAGAGGGGGACGGGGAGTAGCCGTTCTGTATGTAGAACTATATACTATTACCTATTCCGTCATTGGCACAGTAAAGAATGATTGCTATGTACGGACACTGCTTGCCCCCACCAGTGTCGGCCTCCATTCGTTTGCAACGATGTTACCGGCAGTAGCAGTGGTGTAGTCCTCTTTCAGTCAGTATCGCATATGCTTACATCTTGTCAGTGTGAGCCCGGGTGTGCTGTAGGGTCCAGTGAAAACTGGACCGTTCATTTATCTACATGATAATTAAAACGACTACTCCGCATGCAACGCCTTTTAATTCTCGTGTATTGTATCAAATTAAAGATTGAAAAATTAAATCTCGAGCTCCGGGACTTCAACTCGCACTCTTCCAAACCGGGGAATTGCGTTTTCCAATTTCGCCACCGAGCCCACAACCCAGAGAACAAAATTTTAAATCGATTGCATCTTTAGGGACGTATTGTATTTTTAAATCTTCCTAGAAATTTGGAAATTCTATATGTGAAAGAGTCATAAAAATAGACTCAGTAGTTTTCGGGATAATCGAACTTACTTGGGTACATATTCGTACATACCTACGGATCGAACTTGTAATGGAATGGATTCCTTCTTTAGTTTGGATATCAATCACACATTGACATAAAATACGATCGATGAATATGGTGGTTTCCTGAGCAACTTATCCTCGGCGATCCTTGAACTGGTAACTTCCTTTTTTTGAAATCTGTTAAAATCTAAAGAAAATCTTACCCGTTCCGGCGGCAGCGTGTCGGGAATACAGCCCAAATTCTGATACGTTATAGCCCGTGTCAGATTCAAGCATCTAACGCTACTCCTCCTCAAAAACACATCATCGCTCGGCACTTCTACCGGCATACACCTCGGGTCCAATTCCCCACCAGGCGCGCAACAAGTTGTGGTCACAAGCACGTAATTCACTGTGTCGTGAACTGAAGTAATGTCACCGGTAATGAAAACTGCTCCGTTGGGGACCAAATGCGTGTGGTCTTTGCTCTCGACTCTTCCATCGGAGTTGATTGAGGTTCTGATTGCTCTGGCGTTTGGTAGTGGAGCTCCAGATGAGGATGGGCGGTGTTCGAAGTTGCGGCCGAAGGCAGGGGGCAGGAGTCGTCGGTAGGGGGTCAGGGTTGTGCCTCGTTGAGGGTAGTGGAGATTGTTGCAGGAGTAGTCGAGTCTTCTGCGTTCTTTCTCATCACATTCTTTTACTTCGATCGCGCAGTATCTGCGATTTTATAATATTGGAATTAGGTGCAAATATAGCCTAGTCATTTTACAGTTTAACCCGGGACATTATTTTTTCGGTATTTTAAGTCCCATTCATAATGTAACGTGACAGAGCTCTGACATCCAGGTTGCGTGACTACCTATTCCTGGAAGCCAGGACCAATATCCTTACCCATTACTTAAAGATAACTCCTCTACATTGTATTTCTTACTGTTTGTTATACTGTACTACAATTGTTGTCTTGTAAAAAGAAACAAATGTTTTTTTTTTTAATAATTACTCCCCACCCCTCCTAACAAAACTCCGTAAAACGACTGGGCTAGTAGTCTAAAAATACTTTCAGGATACATTTTTAGTCAGTGCAAAAAGTGCCACGCCCATGAATCCCAAGATAGGGTTCCGTACTCATTGTATAAAAATAATAATAATAAATAAATATCTTGGACATTGTCACACAAATTATCTAGTCACATTTAAAGTACCAGAATCTAGCCTGGACTTGTATTATGATGACTAGACAGCGATATAGCATACATATATAGATACAAACAACCATGACTCGGGTACAAATATTCATATTCATCATACAAATATTTGTCCCTTACGGGATTCTAACCCGCGACCCTCGGCACAGCAGGCAGGTTCACTACCGACTGTGCTATCGGGCCGTCAAAGTTGTATAAGTAGTGGCTGCGCTTAACTATTTCTGCACACACTTTGTTCAGAAGAGGAAATTATTTTTATGACAATGGCGGATCTACAGCATCCGTTCGTTGCATATTTTCATATTTTTAGCTCCAGTATTTCTAAAGTTCGAGGTAACATTATAACTTTGACTATTTATATGTGGACTGGTTACGCATGTAATTCTACTAACAAACATTTCTGCTACTTTTTGCGGGGGGCGAGGTAACATGAAATCCGCAACTTTGGATTTTATTCCCCATAACTTTAGATTCTAATTTTGAATGTTAAAAATCATGAAAAGTAGTCTCGTGTGAACCCCAAACGTTCTAAGTTCGAAGTTATTATTTCGCAATTATAGGCTGTCTCGTTTAGTGATAAGGTGTAAAATTGAATGTAAATGCTCAAGTTCAATTCTGCTTATACCGTGGCAGAGGGGAAATGTTACCGCAAGGCTAGTCCTTATAATAATTAGTCAAAGCATTATAACGTCGTTTCATAAAATATCCAACCATACTTCACTCGATGGAGTAAGAGATAACCTTTTTTTAAACCCCCTTTTCACTATATAGGGTCCTTCAAATATTAAGTTGGACCATATACAACGTGTTAATGAATTAACGCAAAACTAGAAAGTAGTTTGTTTAGAATCGAGAGCAGAATCGAATTATCATGTTTTCAACATAGGTAATTTTTTTCAAAATATTAAATAATTTGTTTGTAAAATTTAAAATTTACTGAACTCGATCTCAACCCACCGCACGGGCATACTCACCCTACTTACTACCAAAACAAGATTCTTAAAATGTATCCATGAGCACGTTAGCGCTTTCATTCATTGCTGAAATGATAACAAATCATTTTTGCCTGAAAACTTAAAATGCAAATAACTTTAATTTTTAACTATTAAAATAATGAAATTATTGTTTCAATCTAATTATTTTGCTATAAATCAGTTGGGGTGTATGAGGTTTTGCGCTTATTCATTAACACGTTGTATAGGAGAACGGGGCGATAAAATAGATATTGGTTTCTTCTCAACTAACTACTACATGCCTGTTTTTGAGTTTTTATTATCTGTCTTCGTGCCAAATTTTGATTAAAACGGTGCAGAAAATGAGAGTCATTGAGGCGGGACACATATACACTCGAAATAAACGAAATAGCCCAGTAAAGTTACGTTACTCTTGTATGGCGAAAGTAAGTAATTTATAACAGCCGTTTTTTACACTTTAGATTATAATTCCAGCATAGGTAGCATGCCACTGTGATACAACGCTATCACACTTTCGCTCTCTTTCTATTTGCGTGCGAACGAACGAGATAAAAGACGTGATACAGCCGTATCACGTGTAGCATGCTACGCATGCAGTTATCGTTTAGATTGAAAATCCAACTAAAAATTTTCTTTAATAATTAAACTAAGTACAAAAAAACCACGTAAAATTGTCAAAAAATAGTATGTACATTTTTTTTGTCATTTGTTAAATATATTTCTATTCTTTTATATTAGAATTAGAAGTAAATCAAAAGAAAAATCACCACGGGACCTCTTTTTTTAAATAGTTCGAAATTACGATATACTCAATTTTAGTACAAACTTTACACATTGTATGTAAACTCATAACCTAAAACAAACAATAAAAAATTTACATTTAGGACTAAAAACTAAAAATACGAAATTTAGTTGGATTCGGTAATAAAGTATCTTAATATCATTTGTATTAGCGATTGGTATAGCAAAAAAAATTGCTTATTGTAAATTATTTCCTTTCGACCCGTATTTTTACTGGGCTAAAAGTATAAGGGTTCCTTCTTTGACAAGGGAAAAAAACTTGTTCCACAAAACTTACGGTACTAAATTCATTAGTCTATACTGCTCATATTTAGCCGGCGATATCTGTTCACCACTATACGACTCATAAAACGCAGCCGCGACCGATCGCAATCCAAACGCGTTCACAAACGCAACCGCGACCACCAGACGGAACATATCGGCTATGTCTACTAGCTTTTCGTAGAATTTTCTCTTCTATAAATGCTTGCTGGTAATTTGTGATTTCCTGAGATTCGTATTCAGTATTTGTTAATCGAACGATGCGATGTCCGTTTAGTAAGCTGAAAGGAATTGAATACAGAGTGGAATCTGGCGGGACTTGGCCGTGGTCCACCAGTCTTGTTCCCCCTTGGGCTTTGTCTAATTATTATAAGGATTGCGGTAGCATTTCCCCTCTGCCACGGTATAACCACAATTGATCTTGTGAAGGCGGCGGGAACCCGTTGGATGAGGTCAGCGCAGGACCGGTCGTTGTGGCGATCTGCGGGTGAGGCATATGTCCAGCAGTGGACGTCTATCGGTGGATATGATCTCTGTAAAGCTGTGAAATTGTTTAATAGTAAATAAATAGTAAATGATGATGATGATAATGATGATGATGATGATTCTCAATGTACAGACAGACAGTCCTGTTATAGTGTACATATAGACGTACTATAATTATAGGATAATAGGTTATACTGTAATTATTATTACGTATTGTTTGCCAAATAACAAGTTGGTTGATTGTTAACTAATCGGTCTAAAATTAAATGTTAATAATATTCGTTGGACCGGAAAAACTGTAAAGGAGATATGAAAAAATATTCCGCAATTTAATTAAATGATATTTACATCAATTATCATTTAATTAAATTGCTACTTTACAAACAAAGTAGGTATGTCACATTTGACATCTGTCAGTTTTAGCTTCGTAGTGAGGTGACCTGCTTAAAAACATCGATTAATGTGAATGAATCGATACGGATTTCAAACATACGTGAATCGAATTACATGTGAATATCGCGATTTGTTGGAACAACGTTTTACTTAGATTTTTTTGGGTACATCCCTAGTGTTAAAAACGAAAAAGGGTTAACAGACGCAACATTGTAACGACGTTCAGTTCTTTAGAACAGAATTTTTGTTTGTTATCTTTAGAATGGTTTATTAGTGAAAGTAAATCGTTAAATTACCTTCTTTGGTCATTATTACAATAAATATGTAATCGTAATTAAAAAGAGTAAAGAAATTGTGCAGTTCTAACTTCGAAAAAATAAACATTATTCTATGCCCGCCGTTACAAGGTTACGTTTGATGAAGTATCAATAGATGTTAAAAGTGACCTATTAAATTGGCCCGACTTTATTTGAGCACGACTTCTCTTCGACTTACGCTACACCGAAGACGTGCTTGAGGCCGGCGTCCTGCGGGAGGGTGCCCAGGACACTGGCGGCGTCCTCATTGGATGGCTATCGAAATTCGTTGCCCGAGGCATGCGCCAGCCCTTCGGTCACCGGACACCTCGACCATGCGCGACGAAAACTCTTTGAAAAGCTATCGGGCGTCTGGCCTCCACAGCCCCAGGGTCTCTACACCGAATGGCGCAAGAATGTAGCCATCACCCAGGGTGGCAAATGTGGGCCGCTTGAGACCCTCTGCCGCAAAAAGCCGTGGTGGTCCAGTGGCGAGAAACCTTGCCTGCCGTGCAGGAGGCGATGGTTCGAATCCCGTCCAGACTCGTACCAATGAGTTTTTCGGAATTTATGTGCGATTTGTAACACCAGTGGCTTTTCTGTGAAGGAAAACATCGTGAGGAAACCGGCATGCTTCAATTTCGAGGCATGTATTGTACTCACTGTCCATTATGTGGCGACGGGCTCACCCCCCGTCACACTGGATAGAGTTTCGGTACTACTGGTGAAACGTGGATGTTCTGAGGTTTCAGAATATCTCTGCAGCAGCCGCAGCCGCCGCATTTTTGAAAATCACACTTTCAAAATCATGATCGGACGATGCATACAGGGTCCTTCTTAATATGCTGACACTTTTTTAAGGGGATGATCAGACCATCACACTGAACAACTTTCACTACGGGGCCAACATCGAAATCGCGAAAAAAAAATCTGCTGTTCTCGAGCCGAAACGTTTGGGATCTTTTTCGCGATTTCGGTATCGGTCCCATAGAAAAAGTTGTTCAGTTTGATGGTCAGATCATACCCTTAAAAAAGTGTCGGCATATTAAGAAGGACCCTGTATACAAACGGTTTATCTTTTTAGGTCTAGCGTTCATTTTGATTGACACGTTAATCTTATAGGCTGATGATGATAAAGTAATTATCTGTAACATTGTAAGGTAATGACTGTATAATATAAGTTACAAAATTATACAATATAACATGCAGTTATGTTGTCATTACGTTCGTAATTGCAATACGATTTTTTGGAGGTTTCTCTTTAGGGTTCCGTAGGCGCGGTTTATACAACGTGTTAATGAATTAACGCAAAACTAGAAAATAGTTTGTTTAGAATCGAGAGCAGAATCGAATTATCATGTTTTCAACATAGGTAATTTTTTTCAAAATATTAAGTAATTAGTCAGTCAAATTTTAAATTTACTGAAATCGATCTCAACCTAACGCACGCGCACACTCACCCTACTTACTACCAAAACAAGATTCCTAAAATGTATCCATGAGCATGTTAGCGCTTTCATTCATTGCTGAAATGATTACAAATCATTTTTGCCTCAAAACTTAAAATGCGAATAACTTTAAATTTTAAACGAATAAACGAAAAAAAAATCTGATGTTCCATAATAAACTACAAATCTACTCGAGCTAAGTCCCATACGGACAGCAGATTTTTTTTTCGCGATTGCGTTGTTGGTCCCATAGTGAAAGTTGTTCAGTTTGACGGTCTGATCATCCCCTTAAAATAGTTTCAGCTAATTTTGCTAGACCTTATATAGGCTGATGATAATAATGACTATGGTCTTATAGCCACATATTAGGTCCTTGGTTGTTACTTCATACAAATAGGCCAGTCAATTTACAACATTTTGTAAGAAGGGGTGGGAAGTCATTATGTATACAAAAAAAGAATTACTATTAGATTCTATATAAAACCTAACTAAAGTAACCAACCTCTAAGTTAATATTCCAAGGCTGGTTAACTTAATTGTGTTTAACATAACGCAACCTTTTACAATTTGTTTTGTACCTTCGGAACCTAAATAGATACCTGTTTGTATGTAACATGGATTCGATAATGAGATTATGATACAACATTTTATTTTCTGCTAGTATTAGACACAGACCGACTCGTGCCAATGAGTTTTTCGGAATTTATGTACGATTTGTAACACCACTGGCTTTTCGGTGAAGGAAGACATCGTGTGCGTCAGAACCGCAGGTGTACTCCACCTATTGTGAAGTAATCTATATAAATAAAAGGTACCTGCTGTGTACCTCTGTGTACCTTTCTTAAAATTCTGTGTACCTAACCATGAAAGAAGCTATGCATAAAATAAGGTGATCCCGCCATCGTGACGTCAGGATGGCGGGTGTACTGATAAACGATAAACTAAATTCAACAAACTATTTACTACCATTTGGTACCTATTGTGTACCTGTAGAAAAAAGCATCTGTCAGAAAAACATTTTTACCTAACTGAGTATTTTAATTTTAGAATCTTATTCAACACATTATTTTAGTAGACTTTTTGCGAACGGTTGACATTTTGCGAAGTCGTCGTCGTCACGAAAGAACGTTATACGAGAAAGTAGTCATTTAAGCCCTTTGACTAATTATTAAATGGACTAGCCTTGCGGTAGCAATTCCCCTCTGCCACGGTATAAGCACAATTGACCTTGTGCATTTACATTCAATTTTACACCTTATCACTAAACGAGACAGCCTATAATTGCGAAATAATAACTTCGAACTTAGAACGTTTGGGGTTCACACGAGACTACTTTTCATGATTTTTAACATTCAAAATTAGAATCTAAAGTTATGGGGAATAAAATCCAAAGTTGCAGATTTCATGTTACCTCGCCCCCCGCAAAAAGTGGCAGAAATGTTTGTTAGTAGAATTACAAGCGTAACCAGTCCACATATAAATAGTCAAAGTTTAAGCCTTATAAAATTATCCGTATTTTTTTTAATTAATATACTCCGTTAGGTAAAATTTTTTTTCTGACAGATGCATTTTTCTACTAAATAGTTTGTTGAATTTAGTTTATCGTTTATCGGTACCTTATTATATGCATAGCTTCTTTCATGGTTAGGTACACTTAAATGATCAAAATGCTTGGGTCTGAGGTCACTAGCTTATAGTTTATTTACTTTACTGTATAGTATCAATTATTTTATTAAATAGACTATGTATTATTGTATACATAACTTTAGCTTAAGAATTTATATTGTAATAGTTATTAAGTCGTGTTATGTTGTAGAGTTTCTGGCCGCGTCTTCTCTACAGCGACAACACGTTCCGACGCGGTGGTAGCTTTAAAAAAGATTTGACGTTTGATAAGTGTGCTGCAAGCTCCTATATTGAATAAATTATATTGACTTTGACTTTGACAGAATTTTTCAGAAAGGTACACAGGTACCTTTTATTTATATAGATTACTTCACAATAGGTGGAGTACACCCGCGGTCCTGACTGAGGAAACCTGCATGCTTCAATTTTAACCCGCCGGTGGGGACAGCCGCGACCTCTGCCCACTCCTTTAGCTGTAGCCCCAGCAACGTCCTATGCCGAGGTCCGTACCCCTCTGGGTGCCCCTAGGTCGGTTGCTTAAGTTCATGCATTTGGCTCGGTAGACCCTTCGTGGTCCCTCCAATATTCCGCAGTAAAAAGCAGTAACTGCTCCCTGAGCAACGCTGTATTAAAGTCCGGCCGCTGAAAGATTGCGTTTGACAGTTACCATAAAATTGTAAAAAACTGAATGACAATATTGTTTACCTGTGCTCACTCTAGTACACAGGGCACTAGCTGCCCTTTTAAGTTCAAAAAGCTACTAAATAATGATCGGAATTTATAGTTTTCATTCAGTTTTTTACAATTTTATGGTAACTGTCAAACGCAATCTTTCAGCGGCCGGACTTTAGTCATTTCCAAAAAACAAAAATTTCGAGGCATGCATTGTTCCCACTGTCCATTATGTGGCGACGGGCTCACCCCCCGTGACACTGGACAGAGTTTCGGTACTAGTGAAACGTGGATGTTCTGAGGTTTCAGAATATCTCTGACTACCCCCTCGGGGAATATAGTCGTGAGCATATGCTTTTGCTTATAATTAAGGAAAATCATTAACGACGCTATGCTCCGTACTATAAGGTTTATATTGTGTTACTTAGATTATCCGCCACCACCACACGTCTCTTCTATACAAGGTGTTACAAAAGTAAAAATAAATATTTAAAACTTTTAAGAGGGTTGTTTAGACCATCAAACTGAACAGCACCAATATCGAAATCGCGAAAAAAACATCTGCTGTTCCGTGCATTTGAGTCTAGTTATGTTTGCTGTTTTGTATGGGACAGCAGATTTTATTTTCGCGATTTTGATACCTATTGGTCCCATAGAGAAAGATGTTCAGTTTGATGGTCTGATCATCCCCTTAAAATAGTTTCAGCTAATTTTTTTAGACCTTATTCAACGTGTTAATGAATTAACGCAAAACTAGAAAGTAGTTTGTTTAGAATCGCTTGCAGAATCGAATTATGGTGGTTTCAACATAGGTAATTTTTTTCAAAATATTACATAATTTGTTTGTAAAATTTAAAATTTACTGAACTCCATCACAACCCACCGCTTGGGGACTCTCACAAGATTCTTAAAATGTATCCATGAGCATGTTAGCGCTTTCATTCATTGCTGAAATGATAACAAATCAGTTTTGCCTCAAAATTTAAAATGCGAATAACTTTAAATTTTACCTATCAAAATAATGAAATTATTGTTTCAATCTAATTATTTAGTCATAAATCAGTTGGGGCGTATGAAGTTTTGCGCTTATTCATTAACACGTATAAACCGTGGCTTACATCCTGCATTATTTTCGTTTAAAACATATTGAATGTACGTAGGGTCTCACGCGAACTCGTATATAATTGCGTCAGCCGGCCGGCGCGACCCTGCCACCGTCGAGATCACAGCCTTGACCTGATGACCACAAAGATGCGCCCAAATGTTTTATTACTTGGCTTTTAATGTCGTTTACTTCGTCATCGACATCCGTCAACTGGTTTCGGCTGTTTTTTGGGTTCCGTAGTCAAACAAGGAACCCTTATACTTTAGTTAAATAGACTATGTATTATTTTATACATAACTTTAGCTTAAAAATTTATATTGTAATAGTTATTAAGTCGTGTTATGTTGTAGAGTTTCTGGCCGCATCTTCTCTACAGCGACAACACGTTCCGACGCGGTGGTAGCTTTAAAAAAGATTTGACGTTTGATAAGTGTGCTGCAAGCTCCTATATTGAATAAATTATATTGACTTTGACTTGACTTTGACTTTGAGTCCTTTCCTTCTCCCATACAACGAAAGAGGGGTTGGAAAATTTTAGTTTTTTTTTGTAATACATCGAGTGAGATATCGTTGGATAGGTCTTGTCCAATGGAAATGAACCCTCAGGAAGGACACATGAAAATTCCACGCAAACGAAGTCGCGGGAAACAATTAGTTAAACATAAACAAGGTGAACTTGATATCCTTAGCATCCTTTAAACTACGAGTTTACCCATCAAACTGAACAACTTTTACTACCGGAGCAAACCGATTGCAGTTTAGTATGGAACAGCTGATAGTTTTTGCTCCGATCGGTTTGCTCACATAGTAAAAGTTGTTCAGTTTGATGACGTACACCCGTAGTTTAAAATGATAATGATATCAAGTTCATTGTTTATGTTTAACTAATAGTTTCCCGCGACTTCGTTTGCGTGGAATTTTCATGCGTCCTTCATTTTCAGGGTTCAATTCAAGCTATACCAAATTTCTGAAATCGGCGCAGTGGTTTAGAAATACAGTACTTATGTAAACTAACTGAAGTTCTATCCCTTTCTGTCGCTTAGGAACGTCATTTCCTAGAGCGAGAAAGGTCACAGCACAGCCGGTGCGTTCGCATTCCTGCTATCTTTCTCACTCTAGCAAATGACGATCTCGAACGTAATGAAAGGATGGAGAGTGAAGAAATGCGATTCCGTGCTGCCAGTTGAGGTTCAACCCATAAACCACGTACTCTACCCGTCAACCTGTAAAACTTTTACTATGGCCAGCAAACCTGTCAGCTCAAAAAAAAAGTGTGTACACTGGATATGCAATAGCATATCACTGAAAACAATGATCCTAAAGTTTGGGGTTTTAGGAAATACCCCCTTAAAAGGTTTGCGTTAAGTTAGTTTAGGTGAATTAGGTCACATCTTCAAATTGCTACTTTAGCTTGTTGCTTTTAATATTTTATTAAAACCACCCTTTGTATCTTTACAGTGATGTCAAAGTTCGCGGTGCGCGTCGACGCGGCTGTATCAGCGCTTGGCGGCGGCGCGGGCGCAGGCTTAGACGAGAACGACTTCATAGACGCTTCCCGATTGGTCTACGATGCCGTCAGGGAGATCCGCAGGGCTGTGCTTATGAACAGGGTGAGTCCTGGGGCGAAAATGATGATGGGGTTAAATGTCCACAAAATTGTTGTAGCGGAAATTGCGATGGGGTGAAATGAACACTAAGTTATTGTTTGGGGTAAAGTTGCAATCGCTGTAGCCGGGGTAATGTTACTATTAAAGGTGTAACGAGACTAGCTGGATACAATTTCCATGAAATATTTGTGGTCTAAATGAACTCATGTCAAATGTCAACTATTAAATTTTTTCAGGTTTAGCGAAAATTACTTTTTCGAATTATTTTGTTAGTATATTATTTAAAGATTGTGGTCCTTATTGTAAAAATGATAACAAAATCAATAACTAACGATCGAATTTTCATGGTAAATGATGAGTTGCTTGCATGTTACTGAATGAGTTCCAGAATTTTGCGAATTTAACAAATCGTTAATGTCTCATTTACAATATCTTAGTAGTTTTCTCCACAATCCTGAAGTACAATATCATTGAGGTGGGTCAAGTGACCCCAAGAAATTTAAACTTTTTTATGAAAATAAATGTTGTCAGGGATGAAGCCTACCTAGATGAACTGGGAAGACGTCGAGAAAAGCTCGCTTGTCCAGGTTCTTACCCGAAATTGACAATAATGTGTGAAACATTGACTTGGGATAAGTGACCCCAAATCAACTATAACCGTAACAAATGACCCCAAATTAACAATAATGTGTGAATCAACCTCAGGAAGAAGAAGAATTAGACCCCGAGGATGTGGAGCTGGACGAGCACTACACCCTGGAGACCCGCAGCAAATGTGAGAGCGCCGTCTCTGTCGCGCTTGCATAGCGCTACTATTTGTGTCATTGTCTTGTGTTGCTAATTTTTGCGGGTGGGACGTAGAAGAGTTTGATTATTTGCTCTTGAATGTTCAACCCATTGACTTACACTCTAACAATAGACAAGCATGCTCATAGAAACAACATGTCACTCAAAACAACTCAAAATGACACATTGCAATCTGTCATTGCCATACAAACGAAGTAAACTTGCACGGAAACCGTATTCCAGTGTAACATGCACTTTTTACTGATCGCCTTATCTAGCCATCATGGGCCTTATTTCATCTAAGTAGATTTTTCAAACAGCTTCTGCCTGCCGCATTTGCAGCACTTGTTCTGTTTGTCGGTTGGTGCAGCAGCTGGTTCGTCCCAGTGTTTTTTGGCTCGCTTTACGGCCAGAGACTCGAACCAGACTTATCTAGTACTAGAACATAAATATCGTTGGTTCAATCATATAAAATGGCAACAAAATGGTCTTTGTCACACCCTGTACATTATACTGTTACTTCACACAAATGGGTGAAGACAAGAAGAGGTAAGCATGTGCGCTACAGAGTAAGTGCGAGTGAGAGATGACAACACCATTGCGTACTGTCTTTTTCTACGAGGGGGTGGCAGAAGACAGTGGGCGAGAAAAAACATCTGCTGTTTCATATTGGAGTACCTAATCGACTCAAATGGAGTACCTACTCGAATTAAATTTGTTTCCATAGTGAACGTTGTTCAGTTTGATGGTCCTAACCACCTTTAAATATTACTCGGGTGTTTTGTTACAGTTAAATACTATATATATTAAACTACAAATTTCAAGACACAGACAGACACTGGACAGAGTTTCGGTACTACTGGTGAAACGTGGATGTTCTGAGGTTTCAGAATATCTCTGACTACCCCCTCGGGGAATATAGTCGTGAGCATATGCTATGCTATGCTACAAATTTCAAAAACCCCCAACGCTAAAAACAAATTTAAGAAGTGATAAATTATTCGGTAACCTATTATTTTTCATGTAAACAAATGTTTGTTTTACTTTTTAACTCTCTTTTAAGATATTTAAAGTCAACAAATGCTTAGGGGATCGCTATGAAATGGTCATTGATTTTTTATTCGACAATCACTTACGGTCCCCGACACATTAATTGACCTTAAATGTCTAAAAGAGAGTTCAAAAGTAAAAAAAAAACATTTGTTTAAATCAAAAATAATAGGTGACCGAATTATTTTTCACTTTTTAATTTCTGTATGCGTTGGGGGTTTTTTTAATTTGTAATTTAATGTTATTTTCATGAAACAAAGCTAAGAACACTCGCAAAAAAAACACATCGAAATTGGTCCACCCGTTTGGGAGCTACGATGCCACAGACAGATATACCAACAGACCGACATAGGCGTCAAACTTATAACACCCCTCTTTTTGCGTCTGGGGTTAAAAATGATCAAACTTTTCTATTCCATTTTCATTTCGTTTATATCCGTCCGTTATTTTAACCAGGTCCATTATGCATGGTAATTTTTTTAAATGTTTCCAGGAGCATGCAGTTTTTGATCAATGTTTTTATGTTTTTCATTCAGGGATCCATTATGATTTTTATACATCCATTGGTTAATAAGTACTGTTCAAAGATTAATTTAATTAATAATATGCGTACCGTACCGCGCCGTATTTCGTCGACAGCCATTGTCGCAATGCACACGCGCGTCTGCATCGGTACAAACGTGCGTGTGCATCGATACAATCGCCTGTTAACTGCTAGTGTAGAGATGCAGTCACGCGATTGACAAACGCGCGTTTTTATAGTTGACAGTTTGACACTACCATGTGAAAATCTCTATAAATATATATCTTTTATGTCTATAAGTAATAAGTACGTTATAGCCTGTAGAATCCCACTGTAGGGCAAAGGCCTCCTCTCACGAATAAGGGTGAGAGGGAGTGGGCAATACTCCACCACGCGACAGTGCGTGTTGGTAGAGGCAAATCAAATCAAATCAAACAATCTTTATTTTACACCAAAAAATAAACAGTAAAATACAAGAGGCACAAAATAAGGCGGCGGCAAGTTAGTGATCAACTTGCTGTCAGAGAATTTTCAAGCCACCTTAATAGGCCTCTGACCTGGCTTAACGAATAGTTACAACGCCATCTGACAGAAATATCTGAGACCAACTGCTTAACGTGCCTTCCGAAGCACGGAAACGCTCGAGATGAAATACCACTAAACGGTCACCCATCCAAAGACTGACCGGACTAGCGTTGCTTAACTTCGGTGATCGTTTCCAATGCCGAATCTACACTACGAGCGCTTCCTTCCTTCCTTCCTTCCTTCCTTCCTTCATGTCTAATATTTATAAATATTTATGTGTATAATTCATCTTTACGATTAATACTCAAGTCTATCCTCTCATAGAACGTAGTCATGAGCATATCCTTAGAATAATTAATCTTTGAACAGTACCCACCATCCCAAACCCCCACGGTACAATCGTGTTAACAATATCATTACCATAGCATGCTAAATGTATAGTTGTGTTTGTCTGCATGTTTGTCAGCAGACGAGCGACGATCTCGACACGGACACAGAATTCGAGCCCGTTGAGGACATGACTATGGAGACGAGGAGTCGCTGTAAGTGTTATATCGATGTTAGATAATAATAGATGGACTTCGATTGGGTCAGTCTTCGAAAAGGTGGATAATGTCGTTCAGATTTCGGTTACATTTTCGCAGTTTTTATTGACCGATTCAAATAATAACTAGGCTATCATAGCCTTAAATCAAAGAGCCTCCAATCTTTTAATATTTAGTCTCCACCTGTCATCATGTTAAAGTCTTTTTTGCCAAGCTGTAATTTTAAGGTTTGGCACAGTATTTAGCGTAAAATGATGCCATAGGTACGTAATATCTATTGTTTTCTAAGATACTGGTTTGTTTTCTAAGGAATACTGTAATTAGGGAACGTTGTGATTTGAATGAAGATGCAGTGGTTAGAGTAGAGAAGGGAATGCTTCGATGGTTTGGACATATTGAAACGATGAATAAAAGTCGACTTACGAAACAGATATATACGGCGTGTGTGGAAGGAAACATTGGTAGAGGCAGACCTAGGAGAGGATACCTAGACCAGGTCAGGGACGTCATTAAAAATGCCAGGTTAAAAGTAGCCGAAATCGAAGGGAATGTATGACAAGATGGACTTAGAGGAAGCAAGAGAGGTGTGTCAGAACCGCCCAAAGTGGAGATCTATAGTTTCTGCCTACCCCTCTGGGAAAAAGGCGTGAGTTTATGTACCCCTCTGGGAAAAAGGCGTGAGTTTATGTATGTATGTATGTTTTCTAAGATCTGTGAAGTTATGACCCACTCTCTCTCTCATTTCTACTCTAACTTATGTTTTAATAATTAAGTATGGTTTTTGATATAAATATCGCTTGGCTTGCTTTGTTTCTAATTGTTTTTTTTCTTGTACCTAGAATTATAATTGCATGATTTCCTATCGAATGTAATGTCTGTTTTAAATAAATTTTAAGTGAAATCAACCTTTTCGATAATTCTAACAATAATTTCGCCTTAACAAAATAAATACATATCACTAGAAGCCGACACTTTCATGTGTGATTTAGATCAATACCGAAATTACCAAAAAATTAATTAGATGTTTAAATTTAGAGACTAAAAAATTCAGTACAGAGACTTTAGTCGAATTTTTCGTGCTGTGTGTGATTTTATTCAATGAAATTGTTTAATAATTTTAATACAAAAATGAATAAAGCCTGGCTGGTATTATAGAAACCTAATTAAATTGATAAAACATCATAATCCAATTGAACTTTAAAATGTTAATTTTGTGGTTAGGCCCACAAACCAATAAGCTACAAAACCTCGCATAGCCTGGCACCCGCGAGCGCCGTAAGAAGTACAACTGCATACATCGTCGCCACAACGACCGGTCCTGCGCTGCCCTCATCCAACGGGTTCCCGCAGCTTCGCCGACTTCTCCGCCTTTCGCCGAATACGCAATGCTCAAAATCATGTTCCAATTGGTTCGTCCAAGGACGTCTATGTACTAAAAAATCTAGAGCTCGCAGTCCTCCCCTGCACCATGCCAACTTTTGGCGATTTCGTATTTGTGCCGCAGTCGATAAAAGCGACGTCTTTAGCTTATTGGTTTGTGGCTAGGGTATAAAAAACTGTAAAATTGTTTGTTAATAAAACTAATACCATGCATGTTGTTACAGCGAGCGCACACACGGGAGAACACGGCGTTGATGAGTACCCTGATATCAGTGGCATTACCAACGCTAGGGTGAGTTGGTTAATATTTAAACGCAGAGCGTTGATAGCCTGTACGGATAGCTTGCTACTCAGTTACGAAGCGTCGGTTTTATTCCTGGCCAGTAACACTAAGTTCTATATGGTTGTATTTGTCATTATCACTAGCTCGTTGCAGAAAAAAAGTATCGTCCTTACGAGGTTCAAACCTTGCGTAGTTTCTCATGATCAGACCTTGCGTAGTTTCTCATGATCAGACCTTGTAAATTATTAAGTAGTTTACCTAGTAAATATCCAGTTTATCATGGTCAGACCTAGAAAATATGTAGTTTATTATAGGCAGGCTTCGTAAATATGTAGTTTACTATTATCAGACTTCGTAAATATGTAGTTTATCATCGTCAAACTTCGTAAATGTGTTGTTTACTATTATCAGACTTCGTAAATGTGTAGTTTATCATGGTCAAACTTCGTAAATATGTAGTTTAACATCGTCAAACTTCGTAAATGTGTAGTTTACTATTATCAGACTTCGTAAATATGTAATTTATTTTGGACAGACCTCGTAAATATGTAGTTTATTATAGTCAGACCCCGTAAATATGTCGTTTATCATGGTCAGACCTCGTAAATTCATAGTATATCATAACCAGGCCTTTTAATAGCGAGGGATACAAGGAAAGAACCTCCCAGGGTGGTGAAACCTGAGTATATCTGACGCCCCCTGGGCGGTCAGTCTCGATACGACCATTGCTGGCTGATTTTCCACTACATCATTCCCTAATAAAACTTCAAAATTAACAGGAAGCCATGCGTAAGATGACAGAGGAGGACAAGCGTAAGATCCTGCAGCAAGTGGAGTTGTTCCGCCGCGAGAAGATGACCTTCGACAACGAGGTCGCTAAGTGGGACGACGCCGGCAACGACATCATCATGCTAGCCAAGCACATGTGCATGATCATGCTAGAGATGACTGACTTTACCAGGTCTGTATAGTTAAAACCTTGGACATTGTCACACAGATTATGCTGTCCCAATTGATGATGCAGTGAGTGGATGCATGGAATTACTCGCATCTTATGACACCCGGCTTGGTAATATTCGAAGCTCGAAACCACACGATAAAACGGCGGCGTATGGTACATATAATATACTGGGTGATTTGTTACACTTTCCAAATTTTCAGGGGTGGTTCACACCACGAAACTGAACATAAATAATAAGGAAACTTTTCTAACATTGCAGAGGTCGCGGTCCACTCAAGACCACGATGGACGTTATCAACGCAGCTAAAAAGATCTCGGAGGCCGGCACCAAGCTAGACAAACTTACAAGGGAGATTGCTGAACAAGTGAGTGTGTTATCTATAAATAAAACAGTACCGTGACTGACTGAGAGACAACGTACTGCCACAGAATAAACTACTACCCGTTCAGGAAAATAACTTCGAAAACAGATTAAAATAAATAGCGACTCTCTCTGCACGGCAATAAGGTGCAAAGTTATTCGCACCCGTCCTATCGTACAATTCGCGAATAACCTTCTCACCGATCTCAGCTACCCAATCCGCCGCGTAGCCCCAGCAACGTCCTATGCCGAGGTCCGTACCCCCCTGGGGTGCCCCTAGGTCGGTTGCTTATGTTCATTCAATTGGCTCGGTGACCCTTCTGGTCCCTCCAATAGTCCGCAGTAAAAAGCAGTAAATGCTCCCTGAGCAACGCTGTATATGTCATTTAAAAAAAGCAAAAAAAAATAAAAGCGAATAACCTACCAACCGTCACAACGGCGCGCGTGCAAACAAAAATGAACCGAGTCATTAGACATGAAAGCTTCCTTTACATAGTCTCCCTCTCTCTTTCATTGTTTAACGTGCTTACAGCGTGAAATTGCTAGGGTTTTCAAGTCTTACATTGACTACTCACAAAATGGCGGCAAGTCTAATGAGATTTGACCAAGAAGTTTGCACGGTATAGGGTATACCTAAGTGTCTCTGTCAAGCGTACCTGACCTGTAGAGTGAGACAGGTCTGTCTATACATAAAACAGTTCCGTGACTGACTGACTGACTGACAGACAACGTACAGCCTAAACACAGTAAAAAAAATAGAAACATGAAATTTTGATAATACTAGGTGTTTTTTAAAACACCTTCCAAATTTTCAGAGGTGGCTCAGACCATCAAAATGAATAACTTTTATTATGAGATAGATAAACATGAAATCAAAAGTTATAATTGGCTCAGATTGTACTATAGCATTAACAGAACTATTATTGTTACTCAGTTTTCCCAATAAAATAACATAAAAAAAAAAACCTGCTGTTTCATACATTTGAGTAAAGTAGGAATTGCAGCTTAGTATGGCACAGCTGTTTTTTTTGCTAACTCAGGTTTGCCCCATAGTAAAAGTTGTTAAGTTCGATCGTTGGACCATCCCTGAAAATTTGGAAAGGGCTTACAAAATCACCTATACTCCATTCAAAATAGCAACGAAATTTTAAGGCTATTTTGCATTACAGAAACATATTTGAAACACTTCCTCTCACTTATTCTTAGATCAGCTTTAGTAACGTCCAAGATATGTCGGATAGTATATGTATCCAATAAATTAATTACATTTGGTAATCAGAATTGGCTAGAAAGCTAAATAGGAATCAGAAAATCTCGTCGTCCTTACTTGGAGTTAAGTATAGTACATTCTATGCACAGCCTAAACCACTGAAGACAGAAATTAATAAAACAATTTATTGTAGTGTCCGGAATCATCGACGAAGCAAGACCTACTCGCGTATCTACAACGCATAGCGCTCTACTGCCATCAGATACAGATCACCAGCAAAGTGAAGGCGGACGTGCAGAACATATCCGGCGAGCTAATCGTCAGTGGGGTGAGTCATTATCATCTACTAGCTTTGATTGTATTCATAGTGCTTGAATCTGCTGTGGGGTCAGGTTTCATCATTGGGGTAAGTCCTTAGACGATTTATATACGGACCCGCCTCGCCTTAGCATTTCCCCTCTGCATTGACATTAAATTTTATACCGTATCACTAAACGCGACTGCCTATAATGGCGGAACAATAATTTCGAACTTATGACGTTTGGGGTTCGCACGACACTGTTTTTCATGATTTTTAAGATTATAAATTAGAATCTAAACTAATGGAATAAAATTCAAAGTTGCGTATCTCGTGTTATCCCGCCTCCGCAAAAAGTGGCAGAAAAGTTTGTTAGTAGAATTACATGCGTAACTAGTCCTCATATAAATAGTCTAAGCGGTATGTCATATCATGTGTGGGGTAAGTCATAACATATGTTTGTCTAGGATTATTTGTATCCATAATGCCGTAATGAAATGTTGGGTATGTTATTATCACTGACGTGATATCCGGCGAGATCTGCGTCAGTGGGGTGAGTCATTATCATCTACTAGCTTTGTTTGTATTTATAGTGCTTGGATCTGCTGTGGGGTCAGTTATCATTGGGGTAAGTTATAACATGTGTGTGGTAAGTCTTAACATAATTATAGGGTTCTTCTTAATATGCTGACACTTTTTTAAGGGGATGATCAGACCGTCAAACTGAACAACTTTCTCTATGGCACCAACATCTAAATCGCGAAAAAAAAAAACAGCTGTTCTATACAAAACTGCAAACCTGCTCGTCTGATCATCCCCTTAAAAAAGTGGCATCATATTAAGAACGAGCCTGTATGTTTGTTTAGGATTGTTTGTATTCATAATGCCGTAATGAAATGTTGGGTATGTTATCATCACTGGCGTGATATCCGGCGAGATCTGCGTCAGTGGGGTGAGTCATTATCATCTACTAGCTCTGTTTGTATTCATAGTGCTTGAATCTGCTGTGGGGACCGTTATCATCATTGGGGTAAGTCATAACATGTGTGGGGTAAGTCATAACATCATTGGGGTAATTTTCACCTCACACACGGTGAACCACCATTATTACAAAGTACCATAATTATTACAAAGTTATGACTTAATAACCAGAGATCGGATATTCGGATGCGTATTTGTTTACCTAAAGTTAATTATTGGCTATGAGATTTTGTAAGCGGCTTCTTAAAACATTTTTTAAATGAAATCAGGATGCCAGGAAATCCTGGAATGTATTACTTATCGGATGCATACAATTTGAGTGTCTTCATAAAATCATTTAACTAATAACCAACTTTATTTCGATACAAAATTGCATTCCATAATAGCTAACTTCTCTACTTTAGGTAAATATGTATCCGGTTATTCGATCTCTAGTCATTACATGTGGGGTAACTCATAACATGTGTGGGGTAAGTCATAACATGTTTGGGGTAAGTCACATCACCAGTTAAGTGAACCGTAAATAACATCATTCACTGTTGGGTAAGTATCATCAACTATGGCTGCCATCATCCAGTGTCTGATATCATCCAAACAAGATCTACTTGCGTACTTACAACGGATATAGGGTCCAACTTAATATGCTGACACTTTTTAAAAGGGATGATCAGACCATCAAACTGAACAACTTTCTCTATGGGACCAACATCGAAATCGCGAAAAAAAATCAGCTGTCCCATACATTTGGCTCGAGTAGGTTCACAGTTTCGTATGGGACAGCACATTCCATAGAGAACGTTTTTCAGTTTGATGGTATGATCATCCCCTTAAAAAAGTGTCAGCATATTAAGAAGGACCCTGTATATCTGTTTGCATTCATAGTGCCTGAATCAGCTGTGGAGTAAGTTACCACCATCATTGGGGTAATTTTCACCGTATGTGGGGTAAGTCATAACATCTGTGGGGTAAGTCATAACATTTGTGGGGTAAACCGTATCACTGTTGGGAAAGTATCATCAACTATGGCTGCCATCATCCAGTGTCTGTAATCATCGACAAAGTAAGATCTACTTGCGTATCTACAACGCATATCTCTGTTTGTATTCATAATGCCTGAATCTTCTGTGGAGTAATTCATCATCAAAATTACCCGTAATTTTCTCCGTGTGTGGGGTAAGTCATAACATCTGTGGGGTAAACCGTATCACTGTTGGGTAAGTACCATCAACTGTGGCTGCCATCATCCAGTGTCTGTTATCATCGAAGCAAGAATTACTCGCGTACGTACAACGCATATAATTATCTATACTGCCATCAGATACAGATCAGCAGCAAAGAGAAGGATGAGCAGCATAAATCCGGCGTGCTGATCGTTAGTGGGGTAAGTCATCTTCTACCAGCATTGTTTTTATGACCCATAAAGTTATTATACCTTACCAGGAAGTCAATATAATTTATTCAATATAGGAGCTTGCAGCACACTTATCAAACGTCAAATCTTTTTTAAAGCTACCACCGCGTCGGAACGTGTTGTCGCTGTAGAGAAGATGCGGCCAGAAACTCTACAACATAACACGACTTAATAACTATTACAATATAAATTCTTAAGCTAAAGTTAAGTATACAATAAAAATACAATACAATAATAAATAGTCTATTTAATAAAATAATTGATACTATACAGTAAAGTAAATAAACTATAAGCTAGTGACTTAGACCTAAGCTAGTGAGCTTCTAATAATGAATTATTAAAACTAGTAATAATGAAGTACTTACAGGAGTAGAGGAACTGGCATGAGTTGTCAAATGAAACCATTTTTGCAGGTTTTCAGGATATTATCGGCAGGGAATATAGTCATGAGCATAAGCTTATGCTATTTATGCTATGCAAATTGTGTTTTTCAATAGAGTTTAATTGTTATTTTAAATTTAAACAGTCAATATTGAAGTGAAATGTAATTTTAATTTTAATTCTACTGTTACCATTGTAATAATTTCTTCTTATTCATATTGTTATGCCCTTACAGGGTGTTCTATTGTAAAACTACTAAGATCTTTGTACGATTTCCTTACTGTGTACTACAATGTAGCAAAGCAATAAATATTTGAATTTGTATTTGGGTAAAAATTCGAAATCTGTGTAAAATTCTGAATCTAACGTCAAAAATCGTGGATAATTTAATGTAATAGTGTTAGTATAATACACAAAATGATCTATGATTTCACTTTTGATTCACTATTATTCACAGAAACCGAATTTTTACCGAGAGAATGAAAATAAAATATATTTTATGTAGTTAAATCCAACGGGTGCGCGCGCCTGACTGCATTCTCTTGCTCGGCTCCCCTCAAGTTTCCCCAGAAAGTGAGGTGAGGTGGGGTATCTGAAGTCAGAGGGGGGCGGGGAGTGGCTGTCCTGTATCTAGAACTATATGCTATCACCTATTCTGTGCTGTAGGACAGTCTCCTGTTTTAATTTATTAGAGGTTTTTTTGTCAAGGTGTCATGTCTAGTCAAAGTAAGCCATTTACAAGCTGCGACATTTTGCAATTATGCAAACGCACATTTGCCGATCGCGTCGCTAGACTAGAAATTTGTTAATCGTACCAATGAGTTTTTCTAATGAGGAATGTATGTACGATTTGTAACACCACTGGCTTTTCGGTGAAGGAAAACATCGTGAGGAAACCTGCATGCTTCAATTTCGACGGGCTCACCCCCGTCACACTATACAGAGTTTCGGTACTACTGGTGAAACATGGATGTTCTGAGGTTTCAGAATATCTCTGACTACCCCCTCGGGGAATATAGTCGTGAGCATATGCTAAAAAAATAATGTTGTCAACAGCTGGACAGTGCGACGTCCCTCATCCAAGCAGCCAAGAACCTGATGAATGCTGTGGTCCTCACCGTGAAGGCATCATACGTCGCCTCCACTAAGTACACCAGGCAGGGAACCATCGCTGTAAGTTACATTTTATACTTAAATAGAGTTTACCTGTGACTTCGTTCGCACGGGTTCCCCTCACCGAAGCGAGATAATTGGCTATTTGCCAGTTTTCGGAAAGATATTTTAAATTATACGCAGGTTTGTTTTATACCTTTCAACTTTCTTTTTCGTAAAAAAAAACGTTATTTATTCGAAAAAAAAAACAATATTTTCATTAGTAATTTAAGATTCGCGCGAAAAAGGCCGGTCACGTGACAGTGTGACGTCATATTTCAATAAACAAAGTAAAGCTAACTACGACGCTTCAACTCACATGGCGTTTTATTGTTTGAAATGTGACGTCACACGATGCTCAATCATGGCCGCCCGCGTTTCAGTTTTTGAAATCCACGGATAAAAAACTAATTTATTTTTGAAAATTAAAATATTTAAAAGTTACTTTAATGCAAAATACATAATGTATTATTATTGTGCACCTATAAGCTACTAAATCTAATATATTTAATATTTTACCGTTACAATTGTCAAATAGCCAATTGGTATACCAGCACGTCTAGCATGATTTCTCTTCTTGCGCGCAACTTGGCTTTATTCCATACTTGTCGCGGCAAGAGCGGTTTTGTGTACTAGAACAGACAAGATTAGGAATGAGTATATAAGAGGAAGTTTGAAAGTGACTCCTGTGAATGAAAAGCTGCGCGGTAATCGGTTATCGTGGTATGGACATGTGATGAGAAGAGATGAGTGGCATATTACAAGACGAATGTTAAATATGAATGTGGATGGCTGCATGAAGAGAGGACGACCAAAGAAAAGATAGATGGATTGTGTGAAAGATGACATGTGTAAAAAAGGTTTGTGCGCTGAAATGACGGCTAAAAGAGATGAATGGAGGAAGACGACATATTGCGCCGACAATGCCAAATAATGGGATAAGGGCAGGAAGAAGAAGTTGTGAATAGAACATTACTGAAAGATTTATTCTAATGTTTTTATTTCAATTATAAGTTACGGGGATCGGAACGTAATTTCAAACACCAATCAGCGCAAAGTGACGAAGCGATTAGCATCTTGCGTGCGTTAGAAGAGTACGGCAACATGTTATAGCGGGTGATTTGTGATGAGCTTCACGCGTCATGAAAAGGAGTGACGTCACGTCATGGCAGTGAGCGGATACACTAAAAATATAAAACTGTGCAAGTTCCCCATTATGCTTTTTAACGCTTGGAATTTTCTTTTGAGTGAAGATTATATGACGATTTATACAGGGTGTAAGAAAATGTATCGTTAACCTTTAAACCACATACTCTACCCATCAAACCGTCAACAAACCTGTCAGAACAAAAAAAAACTGTCTCAGTATCAGTTTAGTATTTTTTTTTGTTCTGACAGGTTTGCTCCCATAGTAAAAGTTGTTCAGTTTGATGGGTAGAGTATGTGGTTTACAGGTTAATGATACTTTTCCTTACACCCTGTATTTATTTATAAGTAATTTATATAATTTTAAGCGAATTATAATACTATACGTAATATACAACGTGTTAATGAATAAGCGCAAAACCTCATACACCCCAACTGATTTATAACAAAATAATTAGATTGAAACAGTAATTTCATTATTTTGATAGTTAAAATTTAAAGTTAATCGCATTTTAAATTTTGGGGCAAAAATGATTTGTTATCATTTCAACAATGAATGAAAGCGCTAACGTGCTCATGGATACATTTTAAGAATCTAGTTTTGGTAGTAAGTAGGATGAGAGTGCCCGAGCGGTGGGTTAAGATCGAGTTCAGTAAATTTTAAATTTTACAAACAAATCATTTAATATTTTGCAAAAAATGACCTATGTTGAAACCATGATAATTCTAGTTTTGCGTTAATTATAGTCGTGAGCATATGCTTATGCACGCTATGAATGGCGTGCATAAGCATATGCTCACGACTGTATTCCCCGAGGGAGTAGTCAGAGATATTCTGAAACCTCAGAACATCCACGTTTCACCAGTAGTACCGAAAGTCTGTCCAGTGTGACGGGGGTGAGCCCGTCGCCACTTGTAATGGACAGTGGGTACAACACATGCCTCGAAATTGAAGCATGCAGGTTTCCTCACGATGTTTTCCTTCACCGAAAAGCCAGTGGTGTTACAAATAGTACATAAATTCCGAAAAACTCAATGGTACGAGTCGGCCTGGACGGGGATCGAACCATCGCCTCCTGCACGGCAGGCAAGGTTACTCGCCGCTGGACCACCACGGCTATTCATTAACACGTATCATTTAAGCCAATTATAATACTATAAGTAATATATATGACTGTATTCTTTCGCTTGCTGGACAGAACAATTATGTGAGTCTACAAATATTCGCTGTTACTAAAATACTTTTTATTTATATTATTTATTTCATTGCATGTATATTTTTGAATGCATGTGGCATAACAATAACTTTTGTCATATTGTATGATTATCATTACGTCGGAATGTGTTATCGCTGTAAAGAGAAGGCTGGAAACTCTTTAACAACTCATATTCTCACCATTTCTTCTACAGGGTGTTACGGTAGACAGTTGCATTCCTTTAAGGGGTGATTGTACTCATGATACTGAACAACTTTCCCTAAAAACCCAAAGCAAAATCGAAAAAAAATTTTTTTCGCCTTTCCATACTACATGCAATCAGCTGATCGAACGTTTTAATGGTAAGTCGAAATGTTTTAATGGTTAGTAGTGCAGTTGTTTACCCTAACACCCTGTATATCTTAGTTCTTTTTTGTTGTTTTGTTTTTCAAACATTATACATTTTATACAACGTGTTAATGAATTAACGCAAAACTGGAAAGTAGTTTGTTTAGAATCGAATTATCATGGTTTCAACATAGGATTTTTTTTTCAAAATATTAAATAATTTGTTGGTAAAATTTAAAATTTACTGAACTCGATCTCAACCCACCGCTCGGGCACTATCAATATTATTTTCTTCAAATCAAGATTCTTAAAATGTGTCCATGAGCACATTAGCGCTTTCATTCATTGCTGAAATGATAACAAATCATTTTTGCCTCAAAACTTAAAATGCAAATAACTTTAAATTTTAACTATTACAATAATGAAATTATTGTTTCAAGCTAATTATTTTGTTATAAATCAGTTGGGGTGTATGAGGTTTAGCGCTTATTCATTAACATGTTGTATAGATAAAGTACGTTTATTATATTCCTTTCTCGAAATAGTTTTTATTGTATCATTTTATATAATGTAGAAAGTGATTTAGCTCTAAGTTTGCTAGGACGGAATAGCAGCGGTAGCCTGCATCCCCGTCTGCCATGCTGAGTCAATGGCCTTTTTTCATCATATGCAATACTTCTTTTCCTCTTACTGTGATAAATTTTCATGTTGTACCTAATACTTATGAGACAAATAAAACATTTTTAATTTAATTTAAGTATCGGTGCCGGATTAGCCACATAAAAAAAGTTTGCAAATGCCACAGGCCCATTGCGGGCCGGTCAAGTGCGACTACTCGCGCACCGTTCCGTACCACATCACCACACTACATTTTAACTCAAGAAAAAGTTTTGTTTTCTCCGGGACCTTTAGCGCGAGACCGACTCGCACTTGGCCGGTTTTTATTATTTGTTGTTATACTGTAGAGTTTGCTCTATAATCACACCAAGTTTGACACTTGTATGTATTATCGTTTTTACGATAGAGCGAGAAGAAAAAACGTTGATGAAAACTAGTTTCCTGTATGAGTCCCCTTTGGGGTCCCCTTAATATTTAACTTTTTGACATTTTTATCCGCCATAAGACGGCCATAATACCGCACATTATGTGAGAATTTCAATAGTAGAGCTACTACGGTTCAAAAGATACAGCCCTAAACAAGTTGAACAGACAGACAGACGGACGGACGGACGGACAGCGTAGGACCATTTGGGTACGAAACGATAAAAATCATTAGAATCGTGTTTCCCAAATGTAGCAATAGTCTTACGCCTGTCATGTCTTTGATTGTCACCAACTGCTGTTGAGAACATCATTTTTTAGTGTTCCGTACCAAAATTGGCAAAACGGAACACTTGTGGAATCACCTCGGTGTCTGTCCGTCCGTCTGTCACATGCATTTTTCTCGGAGACCACTAGGGGGCAGAAAGAGATGAAAAACTAAATCTTTGTTTCTACTGTATCGTGTGGGGTATCAAACGAAAGCTTATAAAGATAGGGAATCTAAAAATATAATTTTTTAATCTTCCTTTGCAACTTTGTTGATCAAAATTTTGCAGTAAACCTATAAAAACTGCTGTCCCCACCGATATTTCGAAAACGAGAGCCACGTAAAATCTTAAGAGGATATAATTCGGAGCGCGCTCCATACAAACGTACTATGGTGATATTTTCAATACTAACCAATTTAAGTCAATGAAATTTTTCTGAAACAATCTTGATACAAATATCTATGCTTGTATGGAGTCAGATTTTCGTTAAAATATACAGTGTCAATGCTAGGATTAATGTAAGGTTTGTATGGAAATCTTTGAGGCACTATAACTTTAAAACTATACATTTTAACGAAAATCTGACTCTATAGAAGCATAGAAATTTGTTTTTAGATTGATTCTGAAACATTTCATTGAGTTTAATTGGTTAGTATTGAAAATATCACCATAGTACGTTTGTATGGAGCGCGCTCCGAATTATATCCTCTTAAAAAATCACGTACATAAGAAATAAGGTATAGATCGTGGGAAAATTATCAGGCTCTACATTAATACACTCTTCATCATCTACTATCATTTTAAACAACTGATAGTACGGAACACTAATTGCCCGAGTCCCGACATGCACTTGGCCAGTTTTTTTTTTTCAATATTAAAGCGCATTAAAAATTAGTTAAACAACAGGATGAGGATATGACGTGTAAAAAGATCGATCAATTTTTTTTCCGAATTTCCCTTTCAGAAAGTTGTTCAGTATCATGAGTACAATCACCCATTAAAATAATGCAACTGTCTACCCTAACACCCTGTAGCATAAACAAATGTGAAACAGCGAAATAACGCACTCTCCTGATTTTGCGCGCTTTTCAGCAACTCTCAAACGTGGCGTGAGAGTGTCGTGCCATAATTTCGTCACGGCATACGAGTCGTTTTTACTCCCAAGGCGCGCTGATAGGTGATTCATATAAAACAAATATTAATATAACAAACACTATTATTTATTACAGTCACCGATCGTAGTATGGCGTATGAAAGCGCCCGAGAAGAAACCGCTAATTCGTCCGGAGAAACCCGAGGAAGTTCGCGCTAAGGTCCGCCGCGGCAGTCAGAAGAAACAGCCGAGCCCCATACACGCTCTTGCCGAGTTCCAGAGCCCCGCCGACAGCGTGTAGAGGTGAGATATTTGTTATTAAACTCAGAAGAAACAGCCGAGCCCCATACACTCTCTGGCCGAGTTCCAGAGCCCCGCCGACAGCGTGTAGAGGTTAGTTATTTGTTATTAAGCTCAGAAGAAACAGCCGAGATCAATACACGCTCTGGCCGAGTTCCAGAGCCCCGCCGACAGCGTGTAGAGGTGAGATATTTGTTATAAAGCTCAGAAGAAACAGCCGAGCTCCATTTATTTGTTATTAAGGTCAGAAGAAACCGCAGAGCTCCATACACGCTCTGGCCGAGTTCCAGAGCCCCGCCGACAGCGTGTAGAGGTTAGTTATTTGTTATTAAGCTCGGAAGAAACAGCGGAACCCCATACACGCTCTGGCCGAGTTCCAGAGCCCCACCGACAGCGTGTAGAGGGTAGTTATTAGTTAGTAATTTGTTCTTTAGTTCTTCAAACGAAAAACTACTGAAGAAAACGGCTGTAAGGGCTAGATCCCATTGCCTTTCCGAAAGGAAGAACAATTAAACAACAAAATCTTCCTTTCGGAGTAAGTTGGTGTTACACGTTTTCTTGATTGAGAAATCTTTAATTTTGTGGTGAGGGCGCCACTGAGCGTTAAATGGCCTCGAAACAAAAAACTACTGAAGACCATGGCTGTAAGGGCTACATCCCATTGCCTTTCCGAAAGGAAGAACAATTAAACAACAAAATCTTCCTTTCGGAAAGGCAATGGGATGTAGCCCTTACAGCCGTGGTCTTCAGTGGTCTAAAGCTGTTCTAAGAATAAGTGTGATAAGTGTTTCAAATATCTGTTTCTGTAATGCAAAATAGCCTTGAAATTTCATTGCTATTTGGAAACGAGTAAAGATAATTTGTGTGACAATGTCCAAGATATTTCAATTTATTATTTTATTTATTGTTTCAGAATCAAATGGAACTGAATACGAGTGAAATCGTCATAACATTTATTTATTTTATTTAAAAAAAAAAAAACACTTTTTTAGATGCTCATTCTAAATTATTATTCCATTTAAATTTTAATAATTAGAATACGCTCACGTTTCGTATAGTATTAGAAAAATACAGTATTCATTGTATTTTGAAAAAAATTTGATTATGTTTTTTGACGAAAATTTTTTTTTGCGTTTTTTTATTCGATTCTATTTATAAATAGTGTGATCACAATAATATTTACTAAACAAATTTAATATTTATTTGTATACACCGTTATTTAAAAGTCAAAAAGAAAATTCAATACAAAAAAAAGATTAATTTATCTACACTAATATTATAAAGAGGAAAGATTTGTACCTATTTTTGTATGTTTGTATGTTTGTAATGAATAGGCTCAAAAAGTATTGAGCCGATTTAAAAAATTCTTTCACCAATAGAATGCTACATTCTTCCAATTTGACATAGGCTACATTTCATTTTGAAAAAAATTAGGGATCTTTGGTAAAATTTGAACAATGTAACCGAAGGTGTAGAAAAATGAGTCTTAAAATTTATTTGTCTACCCTGTGCGAAGCCGGGACGGGCTGCTAGTAGATAAGAAAGTAGAAATATAAATATTCTTTATTGTAAATCATAGGTATACATAATTGATGACATTATTACTTATGGTACAGTTCCGCTATGTTCCGCCACATGGGCATACAATAGTGGGTAGCATTCATGCAATCAATCAATCAAATCAGCCCACATCAACCCACTGCTGGGCATAGGCCTCCTTTTTATTGCGCCACTCCTCACGGTCCTGTGCCAATCTGATCCATGTACGACCCACAACCCTTACAATGTCGTCTGACCATCGCATCCGTGGGTAGACCACCGATGCATTCATGCAAAAATTAATTATGAATAATTGACCAAATTTACACCACTGGCTTTTCGGTGAAGGAAAACATCGTGAGGAAACCTGCATGCTTCAATTTCGAGGCATGTATTGTACCCACTGTCCATTACAAGTGGCGACGGGCTCACCCCCCGTCACACTGGACAGAGTTTCGGTACTACTGGTGAAACGTGGATGTTCTGAGGTTTCAGAATATCTCTGACTACCCCCGCGGGGAATATAGTCGTGAGCATATGCTATGATGACCAAATTTAAACACAAATATTACTTGATGTCAGAACAAAATCTAAATTTAATAATCAAAAAATTGCTCCCTAAAATTAGGGAATCAAGAAAAACACGTAACACTTTCGTTCTGACAGTTGAATTGGTACGATTATAACGCCATCCTTCCAGTGTCTTTGAATAGAACAATTTTTTTTAATGTAAAGGCCTTATTATTAAGATACGAGTAATTTCGCATTATAATTTTGGTGCAAGATCCCCATTTGATTCAATGTCAAAGTAGTCGATAATTTTGTGATCACACTATAATCTAATTTAAAGATAATTTTTCAAAATGGCGTGAGATGAGAAAGGCTAAGATATGATTGAAGGTACAATAAGAGGCAGCCAAATTTTGACTAACCTGTATCAATTAATTAGTGAAATATTAAGCTTTTATATTATATTGTAATATTTAGATGTTAATGGACTTTAACATATTGATTGGTCGGATAATAGTACATTATGATACAAGTGAGCTAAGTAAGTCATTACAGTCGAGGCGGGATCGCAGCACGAGTCGCAGGCGAGGGCTGTAATCGAGCCGAGACTGTAATGAACAACGCTCACGCTGTTCATGCGACGTTTTTCAACAAAGTTTCGAAGAAAAAATAAACTCTCAATAAGTACTTTCAATAAAAAATTTGTACGGATGTTGTAGAGCAAACAGTGTCGGCAAAAAATTAAAAACCTGTAACATAAAATCGCCTAAATTAAATCGCACTATCGATTGCTTTTGAAAATGTCCAGTAAGTTATCTTAGATCAGAATAAGCTCATACAATGACTTCAGCGGCCGTAGCATGAAGCGCGAAATAAGGCTATATTACGACTTATCTCGCTCCAACAATTGGCCGGTTTTATTTCATTAGTTACCTACACAAACTCCGATATCATATACAAATCGTAGAAATTTATCGAACAAGACAAAATGTATCGACAATCAATATTTTAAAGTCCATTTCTGTAGCTTTAGTATTAAACATAACTATTATATACTAAGCGAAATAGTATTATACTTCTCGGTATGAAAAACGCCTGTTCTTGCATTAAGGTGGTTGCAGAGTTGTCAATTTCATACAAAATTTTGACGCATAATACGCTATATAAATATATAAATATATTTTATATAGGGTTCATCTTAATATGCTGACAATTTTTTAAGGGTATGATCAGACCGTCAATCTGAACAACTTTTTACCCGACTGCGACAGAAGGAGGGTTATGTTTTTCGAGCGTATGTATGTATGTATGTATCTATGTATGTATGTATGTATGTATGTATGTATGTATGTATGTTTGTATGTCTATTTCTTTGGCACGGCCTACAGCCTAAACGGCTTGATGGATTTTAAAGTATGGGGTGTCATTGGATTCGTAAAAATCGTGAGAGTGACATAGGGTATACTATTTCAAGATGGCGTCTACAAATTAAAAAAGAGAGGGGGAATAAACAATTTTTTTTTGTTAAAAATTATTCTATGGCACCAACATCGAAATCGCGACAAAAACCTCTTCCATACAAAACTGCTAACCTACTTGAGCCAAATGTATGGGACAGCTGATATTTTTTTCGCGATTTCGATGTAGGTCCCATAGAGAAAGAGGTTCAGTTTGACGGTCTGATCTTCTTCTTAAAAAGTGTCAGCATATTAAGTTGGGCCCTATATATGGAAAAATAGCTTAGAAAATCTAGATGGTGTCAAATAACATTTGCAATTTATAATATAATTACGAAGATATAAAGCTTTAAACTTATCCATAGAAAATTTCAAAGCTTTATATCTTCGTAATTATATTATAAATTGCAAATGTTATTTGATATTCGGCATCTACATTTCCTAAACAATTTTTCCATGTATAAAATATTACTTTTAATTGTACCGTCTACGCATATTATGCGTCAAACTTTTGTATGAAATTGACAACTCTGCAACCACCTTAAAATATAATTTTATTTAAAATAGTCTTCAGAGCTTTTGACCCATCAGTTTTATCCATAGAAAAGTTACTAGAAAAGCCGTGGTGGTCCAGTGGCGAGTAACCTTGCCTGTTGTGCAGAAGGCGATGGTTCGATCCCCGTCCAGACCGACTCGTACCAATGAGTTTTTCGGAATTTATGTGCGATTTGTAACACCACTGGCTTTTCGGTGAAGGAAAACATCGTGAGGAAACCTGCATGCTTCAATTTCGAGGCATGTATTGTACCCACTGTCGATTATAAGTGGCGACGGGCTCACCCCCGTCACACTGGACAGAGTTTCGGCACTAGTGAAACGTGGATGTTCTGATGTTACAGAAAATCTCTGACTCCCCTCGGGGAATATAGTCGTGAGCATATGCATGCACGTATGCATGATCAGACCGTCAAACTCAACAAACAGAGAAAGCTCTGGGACCAACATCGAAATCCCGAAAAAAAATCATCTGTCCCATACATTTGGCTAGAGTAGGTTTGCAGTTTTGTATGGAACAGATTTTTTTCGCGATTTCGATGTTGGTGCCGCAGAGAAATTTGTTCACTTTGAAAGTGTCGGCATACTAAATTCAAATTTATTTTAACATTGAATTATTTTCATGCAAGAACAGGTAAGTAAATTGTAATCATAGATTTAGAATAAGTAATGATTTTTTAGATGTAAAAAAGCTACAAAATTATATACGAGCAATAAATATCACATTTTGTATACACGCATAGAGATTTGTTTCTAGATTGTTTCTGCAAAATTTCATTGAGTTTAATTGATTAGTATTGAAAATATCACCAGACTTCGTTTGTATGCAGCGCGTTTACGCATTCGGAATAAACTTCTCTTAAGAAGACTACATTATTTTTCTGTTTATTTGGGAAGCTGGTGTTCTTACCCGACTGCGCCAGAAGGAGGGTTATGTTTTTAGGGTTCCGTACCCAAAGGGTGAAAACGTTGTCCGTCCGTCCTACCTATTTAGGGCTGTAACTTTTGAACCGTAATAGCTAGACAGTTGAAATTTTCACAGAATGTGCGTTATTACGGCGGATTTGCTAGCAAATTAAAATATATTTCAAAACGTTAAAAATTAAGTGGGTCCTCATACAAGAAACTAATGTTCATCAACGTTTTTTCTTCTCGCTCTATCGTAAAAACGGTAATACATACAAGCGTCAAACTTGGTGTGATTATAGAGCAAACTCTACAGTATAACAACAAATAATAAAAACAGGCCTAGTGTGAGTCGAATTATCTATAATCCTTTCATTTTAAAATCTCTGACATAGAATATATTATTATTGAGACAATTATCTCGAAATGGTTTTCGATTCAGCCCTCCAAAAAAAAAACTTGACATTCCGAACTCAAACCTAAGCATTTGAATTGAGGTGCCTCTAAAAGTACAGATATGATTGTTTTTGAAAATTTTGTAGGATTTAGGAGTTAAAAAGGTCTTTTAAAAAAAATCTGCAAAGCCCCCATCAAATTTTAACATCTCCCCCTCGTGGTAGACATTTGGAAGACAGTAGACAATATTTAATTCCTCTGAAGTCACACCAGCTTCTTCAAAGATATACAACGTGTTAATGAATAAGCGCAAAACCTCATACACCCCAACTGATTTACAACAAAAAAATAAGATTGAAACAATAATTTCATTATTTTGATAGTTACAATTTAAAGTTATTCACATTTTAAGTTTTGAGGCAAAAATGATTTGTTATCATTTCAGCAATTAAAGAATGTGCTAACGTGCTCAGGGATACATTTTAAGAATCTTGTTCAGGTAGTAAGTAGGGTGAGTGTGCACATGGGGTGGGTTGAGATCGAGTTCAGTAAATTTTAAATTTTACGCGTAAATTATTTTATATTTTGAAAAAAATTACCTATGTTGAAACCATGATAATTCGATTCTGCTCTCGATTCTAAACAAACTACTTTCTAGTTTTGCGTTAATTAATTAACACGTTGTATATTTGATAAAACAGTTATGTTAAAAACATTTATTTAATCTTAGAAATTAATTAAAATTCCTATTTAATTTGTGATTTTTATTTATGAATTATTTCTACATAAGGAATTTTTAAAGTGTTATAATTAATATTTTATTCGGTTGTATTGTTTCTGTCTACCCCAATGAGATGAAATCTTAGACTACTTATATGAGGACAAGTTACGCGTGTAATTCTACTATCAAACTTTTCTGCCACTTTTTGCGGGGGGCGAGGTAGCACGAGATACGCAACTTTGAATTTTATTCCATTAGTTTAGATTCTAATTTTGAATGTTAAAAATCATGAAAAACAGTGTCGTGTGAACCCCAAACGTGATAAGTTCGAAATTATTGTTCCGCAATTATAGGCTGTCGCGCTTAGTGATAAGGTATAAAATTGTATGTAAATGCGTAAGATCTTTTGATCTTGCACGTTGGCAGAGGGGTAATGCTAACGCGAGGCGGGTCCGTATACAACGTGTTAATGAATTAACGTAAAACTAGAAAGTAGTTTGTTTAGAATCGAGAGCAGAATCGAATTATCATGTTTTCAACATAGGATTTTTTATTCAAAATATTCAATAATTTGTTTGTAAAATTTAAAATTTACTGAACTCGATCTCAATCCACCGCTCGGGCACTCTCACCCTACTTACTACCAACACAAGATTCTTAAAATGTATCCACGAGCACGCTAGCGGTTTCATTAATTGCTGAAATGATAACAAATCATTTTTGCCTCAAAACTTAAAATGCGAATAACTTTAAATTTTAACTATCAAAATAACGAAATTATTGTTTCAATCTAATTATTTTGTTACAAAGCAGTTCGGTACCCCTAGTGCGAGTTTCACAAAACAAATCGAATGACTTTACTAAAAAGTAAATCGAATAAACGTCAAACGTATCGACGACCGAAAACACGCGAGTGTGAGTTGCAAGCATTTGTAACTCTCGAGCGGCGTTTACTCACCTTGAATAGCGTTTATTGTTTTTCTTAGGTTGGCATTATGATGGAGTGTGTGAGATAAGCCGACTAAATGTAAGATATTGTTTTTAATAAAGCTCTTAACGTAAGCAGCTGTCAATCAAAACAAGGTGGGTTATCATTTCGAATTTAGCGTTGTTCACATTGCTCAGTTTTGTTTACCTTCTTTGATTGCAATATGGTGTGTTTAGGCATATTCATTCAGGTCTAATAACATGAAATTTTATTAAAAATTAAGATGCGCCAATGAAATATTGGTGATGTTTGCAGGAGCATTAGGTATAAGTGAATATTAGTTATTTGTAACATTAAAATTAATTGAAGTTCTAGTGAGTGAAGTGAAGTTTATTAAACGTAAATTAAGTTAAAATCTGGTGAAATACTTATACCTATTCATAAATTCACTTTCTGTGATGACTAAAGAGTGGAATAGAAAAGAATCAAACTTTTTTACGGGTAGCCCAGACCATCAAACTGAACAACTTTTACTATGGGAGCAAAATGTAATTGCAAAAAAAAATCTGCTGTTCATACATTTGAGTCGAGGAGGCATTGCAATTTTGTATGGAACAACTGATTTTTTGTGTGATTTTAGGTATTTAGTTTGATGGTCTGAACCACTTTTAATTAGGGTCATTTCGTTCGTTTAATTGCGTTTATCTTGTGCCTTAGCTGTCGCAAACAACCTCCAAGCGAAAAATTACGTTCTGCCATTATTTTATCCGCTTCACACAACATTTTTAATGAAAAAAACTGTATAATTAAATGTTCTCACGACATAAACTTTAGTGACAACTTCACTATCGCGTTAGCGTAAAGTTTACTCTTCGAACTGTCAAAGTCGCAACTCACACTCGCAAAAGCTAGCAAAACTGTCACCAATACTGTTTACGTCAAGGACATCGATGTTTACGTGCTCACTTAGTGGTCGTCAGTGACAGAGTTAAAACTCGCACTCGCAAATTATGTTTCTCATGAATGCCACCAGATGGCTCTGTTTCAATCCCATACAAATCACGGTTTACGTTAACGCGTTCGAGTAGTTAGAAAAACTCGCACTAAACATACGGGTGTATGAGGTTTTGCGCTTATTCATTAACACGTATGTAATGGAACGCAAAATATATACATTTTCTATAGAGTCCTTAGACATCAGTGATTAACGTAGAACAGATTTTAAAATTTTTATTGATAAGGTATAAATTGTTTGTAAATGCACATGATAAATTGATCTTGTAACGTGGAAATGCTACCGCTGGTCCCTAGGTATATGTTCTAAGACGTTTTATCAAATACGTTCCGCATTTATGTTTAAACACGACTGTGTTTCATCTCGGGGTAGTTAGAAACTCTGCTAAAACTGCAAATTATTGATTGAAGTACTTATCAAATGGAATTATTAATATCATTCTCGTTTTTATACATTACTTAGGAAGTGTATGGACACATCTGTCGAAATTAAGCCAATATTGCTTTTGAAATTACCCACGACACCAGGTGGTTTCGCGTTATTGTTCAAGTAAAATAATGAGGCATTTTCTAAGACTAGTTAATCGAAAAACCACTAGATGGCAATGTTAAAATTACTCATAAACCTGTCACATTGACAGTAAAAAGTGTTGTTTGTCTATGGTTTGCATCAATTTTGTTGTTATAATGTCTTTAACGGCTCTGGATACTAGTCCTTTTGAGCCATTCGTTATTTTTTTTTCTTTATATTCTTTATTTTGATGATGGGATGATAGATGACGATGAATCTATGGTCGATTTCGTAAGCTCGCGCGTTGCCGCCAAAATGGCCATGTACGAGTTAACTTGAACCAAAACTTATGTTCTGTTATCGTATTTATTTGAGATTCCTGTTACGTCGGTCGCTTTACGCAACTGTTTGGTACACAATCCGCACGAAATTATGTCACAAATATCACTACAACCAATTTTTTACGAATTTCAAATAACACGAAACACAACAAGAGCAATGGCGCCAAGCAAACTCTCGGTTTGCATCAAGTCTGACAGGTGTTGCCAATGGATAAATTGTTCTTTACCAATAAATACGCAATAGCAACGAAATGTTAGTTTGCTATATTTAAAATGAACATTAACTGCACAAAAAGTTGACTAATTCAAAGAATCAAAACGTCTTTCACATTATAACCTTCATAATCCTATTAACAAATTGCTCCCTAAAATTAGAGAATCCAAAATAAACACGGTAACACTTTCAATCTGACAGCTAAATGAGTTTGCTTGGCGCCATTGCTCTTGCTGTGTTTCGTGTTATTTGAAATTAGTAAATAATTGGTTTTAGTGATATTTGTGACATAATTTCGTGCGGATTGTGTACCAAACAGTTGCGTAAAGCGACCGACGTAATAGGAATCTCAAATAAATACGATAACAGAACATAAGTTTTGGTTCAAGTTAACTCGTACATCATCATTTTGGTGGCAACGCGCGAGCTTACGAAATCGACCACAGATTCATCGTCATCTATCATCCCATCATCAAAATAAAGAATATAAAGAAAAAAATAACGAATGGCTCAAAAGGACTAGTATCCAGAGCCGTTAAAGACATTATCAAAAAGACAGCTAAATTGGCACGATTGTAACGCCACCTTTCCAGTGTCTTTAAAACCATTTTTTACGCCGTGTTTTTGCGTAATTTCTGCAGGTGTGTTTCTACACTAAGGCTGGATTGTACCAACAAGTATTGGGTGATAGATCTGTATTTCAACACTGCTCATAAAAATGACAGTGACAGCATCATATACAACGTGTTAATGAATAAGCGCAAAACCTCATATACCCCAATTAATTTATAACAAAATAATTCGATTGAAACAATAATTTCATTATTTTGATACTTACAATTTCAAGTAATTCGCATTTTAAGTTTTGAGGCAAAAATTTGTTATCATTTCAGCAATGAATGAAAGCGCTGACGTACTCATGGATACATTTTAAGAATCTTGTTTTGGTATTAAAAAGGGTGAGTGTACGCGCACGGTGGGATGAGATCGAGTTCAGTAAATTTTAAATTAAAAAAACAATTTATTTAATATTTTGAAAAAAAAATGCCTATGTTGAAACCATGATAATTCGATTCTGTTCTCGATTCTAAACAAACTACTTTCTAGATTTGCGTTAATTTATAACACGTTGTATAAATATGTTTAAGCTTAAATAATTTTTGGTGCAAGCCAACTTAAGAGTATCTCATCAACAATATTATTATAATGTTTCTTACTTAGTTCTTAATTTTTAATGATTTTTTTAGAGTAATTTGAGTTTCCAATTATTTTAAAGTTGTAAGGACAAGACAACAAAAATATTGATTTACACACGTATAGGGGTCTAAGAGGAAGGATCTCTCTTTAAGACTAGAGTGAGCCATACCAATTGTAAAGTGTCCACTTTTTTTGACGTTTAGGTTTGAGTGTGTGGTGTCAAGTAGTATGGACAAAAGGCACCAAGTGACATATGGCCTTATGTTTACGGTCACTTTTCACACACACTAGCTCAAAAAAAAGTGGACTGGCGCATAAACAAATATCTATAGTTCCATCTCCTTCTACTATTAAAGGTACGTCATAAGACAAAAGAGACTAACTACAATCGTAAATTTATGCGGACTCTATGGAGATCCTTCCTCTTAGATAGGGGTACACAATAAGACATGACGTAATTACTCGATTCAATCGGTTTTTAAATCGATATGATGTTTGTTGGCGATTCTGCTTCTTAAGGTGGTTGCAGAGTTGAAAATTTCATACAAAAGTGTGACGCATAATACACGAAGACGGTACAATTAAAAGTTATGTTATACAGGGTCCTTCTTAATATGCTGACACTTTTTTAAGGGGATGATCAGACCGTCACACTGAACAACTTTCTCTATGGTACCAACATTGAAATCCCAGACATTTGGCTCGAGTAGGTTTGCAGTTTTGTATAGAACAGCAGATTTTTTTTTCGCGATTTCGATGTTGGTGCCATAAAGTTGTTCAGTTTGATGGTCTGATCTTTAAAAAGTGTCAGCATATTAAGAAGGACCCTGTATATATGTAAAAAATAGTTTAGAAAATGTAGATACCGCGTATCAAATAACATTTGCAATTTATAATATAATTATAAAGATATAATGCTTTGAACTTATCCATAGAAAATTTCAAAGCTTTTATATCTTCGTAATTATATTATAAATTGCAAATGTTATTTGATACGCGGCATTAAGATTTTCTAAACTATTTTGTTATTTATAAAATAACTGTTATTAACACCGTCTACGCGTATTATGCGTCAAACTTTTGTATGAAATTATTAACTCTGCAACCACCTTAATATGACATTTAGTTAATTAATTTCAGGACTTATAAGAAAATCTGAAATTGTTTCCCCTATTCCAAAGGATCCGACTATACCACCGTATGACGTAAAAAACCAAATTTTATATATGAAGATTTTGGAAACTCTTATTACTTACTCTAAAAACCTAACGAAAGTTAACTAAACATATTATTCCAAAACTAGTATTAAAAATAAAACATTTTATATCCAAAATACATACTTAGATGTTTTTGCAAAATTTTTCAATTTTCTACAGACATTTTAAATGTGTAACTGTTTAATAGAATAATAAAATGTATCACGAAGTCTCTTGTTTCATTTCACCTAAGAGGAAGGATCTCTCTTTAAGACTAGAGTGAGCCATACCAATTGTAAAGTGTCCACTTTTTTTGACGTTTAGGCTTGAGTGTGTGGTGTAAAGTAGTATGGACAAAAGGCACCGAGTGACATTTGGCCTTATGTTTACGGTCACTTTTCACACAGACTAGCTCAAAAAAAAGAGGACAGCCGCGTAAACAAATATCTATAGTTCCATCTCCTTCTACTATTAAAGGTACGTCATAAGACAAAAGAGACCAACTACAATCGTAAATTTATGCGGACTTTATGGAGATCCTTAGCATTTCACCCAACACAGGTGTCAATAGCAGATTACTAGTTATAGTTTGTTCGAAGATAGCTCCGTGATTGTAACAGTGTGTTTTAGAGATTTTATTTTACTTTTTAAAGCTTTTTGAGCAGTCAAAACTTTATAATACCCTAAAAATTTAAATTTAACGTCTCAAAGATTTTCAGAATGAATTCAATTCAATTCAATTTTTGTTTAGTGATAGTGGCATCCGATGCGTTATCACAATTCAGCCAATGTCTCGTTATGTGGATAGTATATGAAGGAAAATGATCAGTAGTATTTATTAAGTCTAGAGTGGCAGTTTTGCCAATGTAAGTAGTTTATAATCTCAAGTGATTGTTTAAAGGTTAAAACACAAAAGAGTTCACAAAATGGTGGAGCCACGTGCAATCCCAACGCGTCGATACGCAAGCGTCCGTACTCCGCCAGAATTGCAGCGTGACTCTTTCAGAATGAAACAAATTGCTCTAAAACGATCTATCAAAATCACGGAGCTATCTTGGACGCACTATACTTTGTAATAGATACATCACTTCCTTAGAAGACAGTGTTACAAGATGAATTTCCACTCAAATTAAAGATTGAAAAATGCAGTCTCGGGCGGAACTTGAACCCGCACTCTTCCAAACCGGGGTAGGGATAAATTTCTACGCTTTAATTACCTACTGCCAGACGGTACACGCGTGTCACACACCTGCCGAATTCACGCAGCCGAAAATACGCGTGACTTGATTTTCAGTACCTACTAATCTGCGTCCTTAAAACACACTATTACGCGCCATATTCCTAGTAGACGCGTAAATTCGGCAGATGTATCAAGCTTGACTCTGAGTTATTACTTCGTACACAGTAGCGTAGCGAGGGAGGGCAAATGCCCTCGGCACTTTACTAGGGGCGGTAAATTCGAGAAAAATATATATTGATTGAGCTCTGTCTATAACTATTTCGTAGAGCAGAGAAAAGTCGAGCTCGCTTCGCTCGCTCTAAGTTTCTGTTTTGATTACTGTGTCTACACATAATCCTAAAGAGTTCTGCATAGGTAGCATGGCACCGTGATATAGCGCTGTCACACCTTCACTCTCTTTCTATTTGCGTGCGAACGAACGAGATAAAAGACGTGATACAGCTGTATCACGTGTAGCATGCTACGGCTTCTGATGGTGCTAAAAATTGTTTAGTTTGCTTCGCTCGATCCATACCTAGCTTTTACTTCGGCTACTTTGTACATGTTTTGTAGGTACGTAAAAAGCTCTGTGCGGTTGTTTTTCAATCTAAGGTACGGAACGAACATTTGTTTTTCAACTCGCAATAAGGTACGGAACGATCCCGGTTGTTTTAAAACCTCAAATTTTGACATTGACAGTAATATGGGTATCCAGGGCTTCCAGGGCTTCGATCATTTCCAAATACAATAAAAACTCATCTTCCATGCTATAAAATCAAAGAGTGAATAAAAATAAATTGAAAAAAAAAATAACTTTTATTCATAATGAGCAAACAGTCAAGTAACCACAGATAATCAAAAAGTCAGTGTTTTTTAACCATCGAATTTGATGGATAAAAGTTGCAACCTGTCAGAGGTTCGGAACGGTTGAGTTGTGACAACCGAGTTGCAAAGAGCGTTTTTTCACGGAGGCTCTGAACGGCGTTAGTGCGAAAAGTTGCACCCAGAGTGCACTCTGGGCGTAGGATCTGAACGCACCCCAGGGTATGGTTCAGAAAGAAAAATCGTTTGTATTTAAGTTCATGTTTTATTCAAGTCTATTGAAAAATTTTAGTAAACACTTAACATTAAATTAACATTAACAGGTTTTGGTCCCTTAGTCCACTTTATAGATTTGTGTCATTTAGCCATAGGTAATTATCATTGACGAGAACTTGGTCAGCGCTGACCAAGCTTTGCTCAGCGTTTTCCAAGTTAATCTAGATCTAGTTTCATCCTTAGACTACTTATATGAGGACAAGTTACGCGTGTAATTCTACTAACAAACTTTTCTGCCACTTTTTGCGGGGGGCGAGGTAACACGAGATACGCAACTGTGAATTTTATTCCATTAGTTTAGATTCTAATTTTGAATGTTAAAAATCATGAAAAACAGTGTCGTGTGAACCCCAAACGTTCGAAATTATTGTTCCGCAATTATAGGATGTCGCGTTTAGTGATAAGGTGTAAAATTGAATGTAAATCCGTAAGATTTTTTGATCTTGCACGTTGGCAGAGAGGAAATGCTAAGGCGAGGCGGGTCCGCATTTAAGTAGTCTAAGGTTTCATCTCTAAAAAAATCCATTTTCGCATTTAAAAATATCTTTTTAGCTTTATGAGGAAAACTGTATACGGAAAAATGACACAAAGTATAGAATAGTAACATTTCAGCACTCGGCCAGCCGACGTCAGACTAATGTTCTAACATGATCGTAACTTAACTAATGAAAATATCATTAAGGGGATATAATTCGGAGCGCGCTCCATACAAACGTACTATGGTGAAATTTTCAATAATAACCAATTAAACTCAATTACCTTTTTCAGAATCAGAATCTAAAAACAAATTTCTATGCTTGTATAGAGTCCGATTTTCGTTAAAATGTACAGTTTTAAAGTTACAGTGCCTCAAAGATTTCTATACAAATCTTAAATTAATCCTAGCATTGAAACTATATTTTAACGAAAATCGGACTCCATACAAGCATAGATATTTGTTTCAAGATTGTTTCAGCAAAATTTCATTGAGTTTAATTGGTTAGTATTGAAAATATCACCATAGTACGTTTGTAGGTAGTGCGCTCCGAATTATATCCCCTTAAGGTTGAGATTGGAATGATTCTAGATTCACAATTTAAATAACAAGTCACAGGTCTCACCATAATGATTGCAAACGAAAATAATACTTGTATTTAATTCTATATACGAGCATTGACAAAATTACATTCATTGACGGATTTAGATCTGGAATCCATCAAAGCTGAGAAGAGCAGAGATGGACGGAATGACCAAAATGCCTGGTCTTGGCAATGTTACACTATGTAATTCAATATTGTATTTGTACTTTGTATATTTTGTTTTGTTTAAAATATACGTGTTAATGAATAAGCGCAAAACCTCATACACCCAACTGATTTATAACAAAATAATTAGATTGAAACTATAATTTCATTTTTGATAGTTTAAATTTAAAGTTATTCGCATTTTAAGTTTTGAGGCAAAAATGATTTGTTATCATTTCTGCAATGAATGAAAGCGCTAACGTGCTCATGTATACATTTTAAGAATCTTGTTTTGGTAGTAAGTAGGGTGAGTGCCCGTGCGGTGGTTGAGATCCAGTTCAGTAAATTTTAAATTTTACAAACAAATTATTTAATATATTGAAAACAATTACCTATGTTGAAACCATGATAATTCGATTCTGCTCTCGATTCTAAACACTTTCTAGTTTTGCGTTAATTAATTAACACGTTGTATGTGTTGTAGAGTTATTGAATGAATGAACTCAATTGAAATAGAGTTGAAAACAGTGTACAAGAGATACTTAAATCCTTGTGGCTATTTTAAACTCAAATTTCAATTCGAGTTCATTATCAATTTATCAATGAAATCTGCTCGAGCATTTTTCCGCCTAATATAAACTGACCCTTATGACCTTAAAAATAATGTTGTGTTATACAGGGTCCTCCTTAATATGCTGAGCTTAAGGATATGATCAGATCGTCAAACTGAACAAATTTCTCTATGGCACCAACATCGAGATCGCGAAAAAAAATCATCTGTCCATACAAAACTGCAAACCTACTCGAGCCAAATGTATGGGAAAGCAGATTTTTTAATCGCGGTTTCGATGTTGGTGCCAGAGAGAAAGTTGTTCAGTTTGGCGATCTGATCAACCCCTTAAAAAAGAGTCCCCACTTTATACAGGGTCCAACTTAATATGCTGACAGTTTTTTAAGAGGATGATTAGACCATCAAACTGAACAACTTTCTCTATGGGACCAACATCGAAATCGCAAAAAAAATACAGCTGTCCCATCCATATGGCTCGAGTAGGTTTACAGTTTTGTAGGCAACAGATGATTTTTTTTTGCGATTTCAACGTTGGTGCCATATAGAAAGTTGTTCAGTTTGACGGTCTGATCAGACTTATGTAGTAAAAGTTGGGAGTAGCACCTTTTCATTAATGAGAAACCTTCAATATTGTGATGAGGTAGCCACTGAATGGTAAAAGAACTCGTAAGGTGCTCAAACAAATCCTAATCAATACAAACGTCAAACTTTAACCTTTTTACTTACCCGCTCTTCTAAAACATCATCTATATCTCTCTTCAAAGATTTCCTATCAATATTGCTATCTACGTTTTCTTTATTAGTCTTTTTCCCCACTCCCTTGCCTTTTACCCCGTTTTTAGGGTAATATTCATCAAGTTTATGGCTGTCGTCTCCGGTTAGGGGTTCTAACTCTATGGTCTCATCGAGGACGGTGTTTTTGGGCTGTTCTTCAGTTGTTATTGGTGTTTCATCGTCAGATTCTATGATATTGCGTTTTGGTTTTGGTTTGGATTTGCTGGCTGGAATAAAATAGAAACAAAATTATACAACGTGTTAATGAATAAGCGCAAAACTTCATACACCACAACTGATTTATAACAAAATAATTTGATTGAAATAATAATTTCAATACTTTGATAGTTAAGATTTAAAGTTATTCGCATTTTAAGTTTTCAGGCAAAAATGATTTGTTATCATTTCAGCAATGAATGAAAGCGCTAACGTCCTCATGGAGACATTTTAAGAATCTTGTTTTGGTAGTAAGTAGGGTGAGTGTACCTGTGCGGTGGGTTGACATTGAGTTCAGTAAATTTTTAATTTTACAAATAAATTATTTATATTTTGAAAAAAATTACCTATGTTGAAAACATGATAATTCGATTCTGCTCTCGATTCTAAACAAACTACTTTTTCCCCACTCCCTTGCCTTTTACCCCGTTTTTGGGGTAATATTCATCAAGTTTATGGCTGTCGTCTCCGGTTAGGGGTTCTAACTCTATGGTTTTGAAAAAAATTACCTATGTTGAAAACATGATAATTCGATTCTGCTCTCGATTCTAAACAAACTACTTTTTAGTTTTGCGTTAATTCATTAACACATTGTATAAGGTGTAACAAAATTAGCTGAAACTATTTTAAGGGGATATTCAGACCATGCATTGAAGCATGCAGGTTGCCTCACAATGTTTTCCTTCACTGAAAAGCCAGTGGTGTTACAAATCGTACATAAATTCCGAAAAACTCATTGGTATGAGTCGGCTTGGACGGGGATCGAACCATCGCCTCCTGCACGGCAGGCAAGGCCACTGGACCACCACGGCATAGATCTAAAAAATAGTGTGTTTTGCCACACCCTTTATACTTACAACCAGCTCCCTCGTCATCCTCCTGATTGGAGGAGCCAATATCTTTATTGATGAAGAAGTTGGTGATGGGTCGCTGCCATTTCGGGGTCTCTCTTGGACACACAGAGTTCCCTCCCCCGGAACTACCACGGGTTGATCGTTCACCACTTCCTGTAATAAAAAATTTCACACATGAACTTGCTACAACCACAGAATAAATATTAGTACTACCCGTACAGAAGAATCACTTTGAAACCAGATTTAAATAAATAGCAACTCTCTGCACTGCAATAAGGTGCAGTTATTCGCACCCGCCCTATCGTACAATTCGCGAATAACCTACCAACCGTCACAATAAAAATTAACCGAATCATTAGACATGAAAGCTTCCTTTACATAGTCTCCGTCTTTCATTCCTTCACGTGCTGGCAGCGTGACATCGCTAGAGTTTTCAAGTCTCGCATTGATTACTCACAAAATGGCGGCAAGTCTAATGAGATTTGATCAAGAAGTTTACACGGTATACCTAACCTATTGACATTCATCACTCGGTGGGGATCGGTCAAAGGGACTTGAGCTGTGGAGTGAGACAGGCCTGGCACAATGTGCTTCTCCATTTAGGCCTCAACGACAAAGTCAAAATATCCCACTTATTAAACGTCAAATCTTTTTTTGAAGCCAACACAGCGTCGGAACGTGTTGTCGCTGTAGAGAAGATGCGGCCAGAAACTCTACAATATAACACAACTTAATAACTATTACAAAATAAATTCTTAAGCTAAGTTTATACAATGTGTTAATGAATTAACGCAAAACTAGAAAGTAGTTTGTTCAGAATCGAGAGCAGAATCGAATTATCATGGTTTCAACATAGGGTTTTTTTTAAAATATTAATTAATTTGTTTGTAAAATATAACATTTACTGAACTCGATCTCAACCCAGCGCACAGGCACACTCACCCTACTTACTACCAAAACAAGATTCTTAAAATGTATCCACGAGCTCTCTAGCGATTTCATTCATTGCTGAAATGAGAACAAATCATTTTTGTCTGAAAACTTAAAATGTGAATAACTTTAAATTTTAACTATTAAAATAATGAAATTATTGTTTCAATCTAATTATTTCGTTATAAATCAGTTGGGGTGTATGAGGTTTTGCGCTTATTTATTAACACGTTGTATATAATAATACATATTTTGTTTAATAAAATAATTCATGCTATACAGTCTCTATCATCTTCCACTGTTTTCAAGCAAGTCTTGCCAGAATAGTGGAAGATGTTAGAAAAATATTTAATCATGTTATATTTACCAGATGATCCTGAACTTGCTGGAGGCGGTGCGGCACTGCATCTCGCTTTACTACTCTTACCCGACGAAACTGCAAAATAACAACAATTGACAACATTTCATTTTAAGAAATATACCAAAATAAGAAAACCATTTGGAGATTATCAGATTTTTCTATCCATTATTTCTCGAGTTATTTGAAAAATACTGAAAAATATAATAGAGGATGAATGAGATTTTATTCCTTTGCCTGCTTGGCTTTTCTATTGTATTTGACAGTTTTTATTTTTAATGTTTATTGTGGATCGAAGATCGTCCGCCAAGAGTAAGAGATCTTATAATCGATTACAATGGCTTACATACTAATTAGAAACTGCTGAATTGAGCATCGGACGCTGGCCCTGATTAAGAGGCAAAGGTGCAAAGTGCGTCTTGTGCATCAGCAGTTCCGTAGTGATCTACTTTACTTGAACTGGATGTCGGATGCTGGGTCGGCATCCTTAACTCACGCGTGGGAGCGCGGTTTGCTGTGCCCCGGTGGGGGAGTGGGACGCAAAAGAATTTCAGCATTTTCAATGTTTTTAGTTGGTTTATATTACTAAACGTACTTAGATTTGTGTATTCTAGTCTCGGACACTTTATTCGAGTATTTTGTATTAGACCCAGCGTCCATAGTATTCTACGTCTATGGGTTCAACACAAAAGATCAAACTGGGTCGAAGTGTTGCTGGCTTGCCAGCCCCCACAAAAAGACCAGATAAGATAACGGGCTCTCGGTAGAATTAGTCTTGGCACAGACCATAAATCAGTTTAAGAACCATCTCGACCTACATATTTCCAAAACCTGATAAGAAATAGTACCTGCGACCAACAGGATACAGGCATTATCAGTTGCATCAACTGCCTGCCTGATAAATAATAATAATAATAATAATAATTAGTATACTCCTTGGTAACGGGTCATCAAAAAAAAGTTCAGTTTTCGAGATTTTGGATCTTTGAAGTACTTAATAACATTAATTTTTTATAGCGTGCAGGCTACTAGATCTGGCGAGGCTACAGGGCCCTGTCCTGACCCCAATTTTAAGCAGAGTGGACCATATTCCAACTCCACCACGGAATGTTAGTGGAGGCAAGTTAGTGGTCAACATGCCTTCTTTGTTTCGAGAGAAAAAATTAGGGTTACCTTTTGCACCGACAGACGCTTTGGTTCTCGCCATTATGCGACGGGGTTCTGTGCAGCCTTGATGTAATTAAACTACACTAATAACGGATGTATTCTTAAATAAAACATAAATAAGTTAGCCGTAAATACGCGCCAAAAAGTTGTTTTGATTGTCAATTTTGACATATGTCAGACAGATGTTGCCAGTTTAGTTTGTCTATTGTGTGGATCATTTTAAGCTCTATTCGCATTACGACGGATGGGCGTGGAGGGTATGTACAATGTAAACAGCATATGCTCACGACTATATTCCCCGAGGGGGTAGTCAGAGATATTCGGAATCCTCAGAACATCCACGTTTCACCAGTAGTACTGAAACTCTGTCCAGTGTGACGGGGGGTGAGCCCGTCGCCACTTATAGGTCGCCAATGTAAATAGGTCCTTAATACCTAAAAACAAATATATATATCTTGGCCTTACGCTCAGTTGCAGAAACACACATTAGAGTTAATCCTCGATTAAATGTCTTGCTTCGTTCAACTCTAATGAGCGTTTCTGCAACTGAGCGTAATAAGTCCCACAAATTCACCAATTTCAATACCGATAGAAACGACAGAGAGAATGCTTTTTTGAATTGATCAAAAAGAGTAGATAGCGGTGACGGCGGGAACTAAATATTTTTGTGCAAAGTGTTGGTCGCTCTCTCGCTCTTGCCAGGTTTTGCGTGAATTTTGTCCAAATCCAAACATAATCGACAAACGAAAAACAGCTCGTGTGAATAGCGCTTAATAAAGGTTAGTCGAGAATTTAAAAAGTTTAGCTCATTTGTCTATGATTGTCAAATTTAGCTTTCTTTCTCTTTTTCGTTACTATTTCGTTAAAACCAAAAGTTAAAGCTTTTAGTTTCGAATAATCTTCTGTCTTGTATATTTTAAAGTATATCATTGTGCTTATTAACTATTGCTTCAACGTTGAAATGTTTCCGTGAAGTGGCATCCAGTTTACATCTAACGAAAAAAGGTACAACATTTTTAGGTTATTGTTTATCATTTTTAAAAGATTGTTTCGTATATTTTTCGATGATACAGCCCCTAAATTTACTTGAAACTCAACTGTAATTTGATACTACGTTTTAAATTGTTCAATAATTTGCTTCCAAAAGCGTATTTCGATTACATGGTTACACCATTTCGAATGACATACAAATTTGTTTATTCGTTATATATTTACGAAATATTATTCGTATTCGCACCTCTTTAGACCAATTTTATACATTGGGAGGTAAAATAAAAAAAATATATTTTATTGGTCTACGCGTGGCCTTTATTAGTCCCACTGCTGGCCAAATACGAGGTGTTAAAAAAATTTAAATAAATATTTAAGATATTTAAGGAGGTTGTTAAGACCATCAAACTGAACAACTTTCACTATGGGACCAACATCGAAATGGCGAAAAAAATAATCAGCTTTCCCATACATTTAGCTCGAGTAGATTTGCAGTTTAGTATGGAAAATCAGATTTTTTTGCGCAATATTGATATTGGTCGTAGAGTGAAAGTTGTTCAGTTTGATGGTCTAAACCACCCCCTTAAATTTTTATTTGTATTTGTATTTTTTGTGCCACTGGCTTTTCGGTGAAGGAAAACATCGTGAGGAAACCTGCATTCAATTTCGAGGCATGTATTGTACCCACTGTCCATTGTAGTGGCGACGGGCTCACCCCCGTCACACTGGACAGAGTTTCGGTACTACTGGTGAAACGTGGATGTTCTTTGGTTTCAGAATATCTCTGACTACCCCCTCGGGGAATATAGTCGTGAGCATATGCATATGTATTTTTGTAACACCTTGTATAGGAGATAATAGGAATTTTGGTAACCATCAGCTGCAAGGCTGGTTCAGTATTCATAGGGTGTAGAGCATCTCTGTGATGGGGATGGACCAGGTCTGCCTACATAACCCCAGTCGGTTTAGGAGATACAGCTGTTCAAAGTCAGTGTTCAGGGACGTCATTAAAAAATGCCAGGTTAAAAGTAGCCGAAATCGAAGGGAATGTATGAAAAGATGTATGGACTTAGAGGAAGCAAGAGAGGTGTGTCAGAACCGCCCAAAGTGGAGATCTATAGTTTCTGCCTACCCCTCTGGGAAAAAGGCGTGAGTTTATGTATGTATGTATGTATGTTCAAAGGTTTGTATCAAATGAATGATCAGCTGTAAGGCTGATCTGATGATATAGAACAAGAGAGTCGCGCTGCAAGTCTGGCGGAGTACGGACGCGCGTGCGTATCGGCGCGTTGGGCTTGCACGTGGCTCCACCATTTTGTGAACTCTTTTGTGTTTTAACCTTAAAACAATCACTTGAGATTATAAACTACTTACATTGGCAAAACTGCCACGCTAGACTTAATTAATACTACTGATCATTTTCCTTCGTATACACTCCACATAACGAGACATTGGCTGAATTGTGATAACACATCGGATGCCACTAAACAAAAATTGAATTGAATTGAATTGATATAGAACAATATATAGATACAAACGTCCATGACTCGGGGTACAAATATTAATATTCATCATACAAATATTTGTCCCTTACGGGATTCGAACCCGCGACCCTCGGCACAGCAGGCAGGTTCACTACAGTGAACAGGAACACAGACAGTGCTATCAGGCTGTCAAACACCATTACCCTTGAAAGAAGACCTTTGTGGGGACTTGCCACAGATGTCAACACCCACAAGTTATAGCAACGAAGCTAACAGATGGCGCTACGGTCGCACTCGCAAATGTGTACGTAAGACGACTTGCGACGTCACATTGGTAACCCGTTAGCAGCTACACAGAAGGTTCACAATCGTATACAAGACATGAATCGCGCAAGAGAAATAATCACAGAGATTCGATATATACAACGTGTTAATGAATTAACGCAAAACTAGAAAGTCGTTTGTTTGGAAGCGAGAGCAGAATCGAATTATCATGGTTTCAACACAGGTTTTTTTTTTTATATAAAAATTTTGTTTGTAAAATTGAAAATTTACTGAACTCGATCTCAAACCACCCGTCGGGCACTCTCACCTTACTTACCACCAAAACAAGATTCTTAAAATTTATCCATGAGCATGTTAGCGCTTTCATTCATTGCTGAAATGATAACAAATCATGTTTGCCTCAAAACTTAAAATGCGAATAACTTTGAATTTTAAGTATCAAAATAATGAAATTATTGTTTCATTCTAATTATTTTGTCATAAATTAGTTGGGGTGTATGAGGTTTTGCGCTTATTCATGAACATGTTGTATATAAGGTCCAACTAAGATCTGTTGGACCACAGCCGGTCCTCAGGCTTCACACCTAGCCTGGCGGAAGATCTTACCTTTTCACCGGAGGAACCTTCCACAGTAGATCCTAATCCTAGAGAAAGTTGTTTGTTTGTCCTCTTAAAAAACTGTCTGCATATTAAGTTGGACTCTCTTGCATTTTCATGCTACAATTTACACCTTCTCAATTACAGATTATACTTCAAAATGGCGGACGACATAGACATAGAGGAGCATGACGTCATGGACAATCCGAAGATCAAGGATATCTTCCCTGACCTGTCGAGGATCAAGACTGAGGTGCCCGACATAGAAGAGGAGGGTATGTTGTGTTGATTTTCATATGATAACAGTGATAAGATTGGAGTCCGCCTTCTGTGAACTGCACCGTTTCGTTTGTGGCTCGACTGGGGAGGTGAGTGGACTTCATGGAAGGGTTCGAAATGATAATTATCACTATTATTATCTTGATAAATAAATGCATATGCAATAGCCGGGGTGGTCCAATAAAAGTCGTGGTGGTCCAATAATAGCCGTGGTGTTCCAGTGGCTAGTAATCTCGCCTGCCGTGCAGGATGCGATGGTTCGATCCCCGTCCAGGCCGACTCGTACCAATGAGTTTTTCGGAATTTATGTACGATTTGTAACACCACTGGCTTTTCGGTGAAGGAAAACATCGTGAGGAAACATGCATGCTTCAATTTCGAGGCATTTGGCAATTGCCACTGTCCATTATAAGTGGCGACGGGCTCACCCCCCGTCACACTGGACAGAGTTTCGTTACTACTGGTGAAACGTGCATGTTCTGAGGTTTCAGAATATCTCTGACTACCCCCTCGGGGAATATAGTCGTGAGCATTGAAATCCGTATCGATCACTTTCATCAATGGTTTTAAGCTGGTCACCTCACTACGAAGCTAAAACTGACAGATGTCAAATGTGACCTATTAAATTGGCCCGACTTTAATTTGATCATTAAAACAATTTTCAGAAATCCAAATGGACGAGTACTACATCGAAGAAGATATCTCTCAAGACAACTCCAATATCGAAGGAGACAATTTTAATGACGACTCCAGTTTCGATCATGAAGTTTATATGGAAACCTCCCAATCAGAAGAGGTAGAGTATCGTCACAACAAAATAATTTTAGGCACCAAACCCCAGACTTCGATGGCATACGGCTTGCAAGTAGAAACTAGCCAGAATGCTGCCCTCATCTTCGGTCGTAATCCTGAAACATATTACCAATCAGAAGCAAATGAAATTGAACATTATGACAATATACAAGGACATTCTTCCATGCTCATCTTAGGCAGTAAGGAACGTGTTCCCGAAGATGCTATTGTCGTGGTTGAAAATTGGGGTCCAAGGTTAGAAAATAGTCCGTGCTATTGTAAAGATTGTCAGATTTTGTTCCCTACAAGAAATGTATTAGATGCCCATAATATGTCTGCTCATTCGTTCTTAGTAGCTCTTGATAATGAAGTGGCATCTCCAGAGAGTCCCACTAGTGGGGAGGAAAGATTTTGCAACCATTGCAATAAAATATTTCCAAACGATACATCTTTTATCAAACATTTGTACGAGATCGTCACTTCGGATAAATTTGAATGTGATTTTTGTGATAAAGTTTTTGGTAGTCAGATTGAATTGAATGTACATTCTCAAAGTCATGCGCAAAGTCAAAGTCATGTTCAAAGTCAAAGTTACGCCAAAAATCAAAGTCTTGTTCAAAGTCAAAGTCACGTCAAAAATCAAAGTCTTGTTCAAAGTCAAAGTCTTGTACAAAGTCATGTTCAAAATCAAAGTCAAAGCTCAAACGATGATGAGCTTGATTATTACAGATGCCATTTATGCTCATGCTATTTCAGATACCAGGCTCTATTCGAATCGCATATGAAAAAGGCGCATTTTGTTAATAGTTCCGAATTGACCAAAGTTAGTTTCGACGGAAAATGTCAATTTTGTCCAAGCGTCCAAAAATTGACAAATTACAATAGACACATAAAAGGGGTTCATAGCAACAACTATTTCTTGAAATCTGATCCAAATACGTCACAGATAAGAAAATATCAGTGCCTCAAGTGCAACGAAGTTTTTACAAACTATCATCTAGCTAGAAACCACCGTCGTACTAAACACGCCGACTGTAAAAACCAAGTACTTTTCAACGTCATCGTCATTCGTCAAAATACGTCACAAAGCGAAAACCCTACCGTAACCGTCAAAAAATCTCTAGTGCGTTTCCAAAAACCGGCCGAATCCAAAAAGTCTGTGTGTCTCGTACCAAAATCAATCTTATTTAAATGCGATAACTGTCAAATTCATTTCACAAATTGTTCTGACGCTGAGATACATTCCAAATCGTGCTCGCGACGTAAAGGAGATTGGAATTGCAAACAATGCCATAGATCTTTTCGGTTAAACGATATTGAGCTCCATCAGCATCAACATAAGGTTACCGATCGATTCACCGTGTACACTTACCGCAACAACTTGTACGGCAGGGTATTAAATCAGTGTCCAGATTGCAAATTGTACTTCAACGAAGTTGAATTCAAAAAGCACTGTTCCCAGACTTGTGTGAAGTCGAAATCTGTTCATTGTGGGTATTGTAGCACCCCCATGCATTTCTCGTCTGTAGACACCCATAATATTTACCATAAATTGTCTGATTTCAATCAAGATGGTAGAATACTAGTGGAATTCGCTAAAACATCGGATTCCGCATCTCTCAACATGAAGATGTATTATTGCACTTCGTGTAAATGCTGCATGACAAATCCACGCGTTTTTAATTTCCATCTCGCAGGAAAGTGCAAGAAATTTGAACGTTACATTTGCAGAATATGCGGCCTGCTATTTTCCGCTAAAGCTCACTCGAATTTCCATAGAACGTATAGCGATCTGAAGATAAATAATCTGAAATTCATCAGGATACAAGACAGGAAGGTTATCAATCCGCCAATTCCAGTATATCCGAAATGTGACGAATGCAACGTTCATTATTGTAGGAAGAAAACTGCACGGCGATGTGAATGCACCGATGATTACAAAACATGCAACTTCTGTATGCTAAAATTCAGCGATTTGGCATACAAAATACACGTTCCTCTCCACGAACACGGAAAGCCTTCAAAATACGAACAGAAACTCCAAAAAAATATTACAACTCACACAAACATTGCAGCACAAGAAAGTGTACCGAAAACAGAAGAATTACCGGTGCTGTTGCGGAAATATGAGATGCTGACCAATCTGTGGAATATACTATACTTATGTCAATTCTGCGACATAGTTTGCGACTCTTATGATATGATGGTAGACCATTGTCAGAGGCATTACAACAAGATGGAAAGCTACGACGTTACTATAATGAACTGTCAAATTTGCGATATAAAATTCGACGGGAAGTGCTTCGATAAACACCTGAGTCTCCACGCTGAGAATAAGAGCTTAAATAGAGATTCCTTTCAGATCTTTGCGTATGATTATACGCAGCTATTCTCAAAACAATGGTTAGATCTTTATGGGACGTTACCCAAAGCGCAAATTGATCAAATAGTCAACCGAAGTATCTATTACACTACGCGTCGCGTCAAAATGACTATCGCACAAGAAGGTACCCCAGAATACACTCTGTACAAATGCGGTAAATGCAATAAATATGTCCAACCATCGTCCATTCCCAATCATTACAAACACGCCGGCTGTTCTAGCAAGTACAGAAACTTTTTCTGTTTGATATGCCATCTGCCATTCGCTACTCAAACGAGTAGAGATCTTCACGTTCTCGTACACGATCGTATAAAAGAAAAACCGTTCAGAATTGTACTTTTCAATAATCCAGAAGACTGCAATTTTAATAAATCATTATACTCGGAACAAATACAAAATCAAGGTTCCAAGAAAGTTGCTAAAAAGCGTAGGCACAGCGAAATGAGTGAAAATTCAGCTGAAACGAATGAGACAAATTTCACGAATAATAAAACCATTCTCGGTAAATTGTATCATTACTATAAATGCTCTAAATGCACTTGTTGCATACTGGGCATGAGTTCAACTAAAGAACATTTTTGTGGTCCAGGAAGCAAATGTATGAAATGCGGCCTGGTATTCGCCCCTCAGCATATAGGAAACCACCGGAAATTACACCAAGCAAGGCCGAATCTCGTTAAATCCAATATAAGATTGACTCCTTTTGAACCAAACGCGTCTGCTATAGACAAAGATCAGCCAGATATTGACGAAACTGTGAACATAATTACCAAATGTCATTGTGGTCTACATTTTATATCCGAGCAAAGTTACCAGACACATTCAGGACGATGTAGTACCGCGCATAATGTCACTAAAGAAAACTGCAGCAAATGCGGACTACTTTTTGACACTAATGAGCTATTCAAACACCTGTGTAGACACCACAGCAGTCACAAACAGTTCAGATTCTCAATCAGAGATGAAACCAGTAATTCTGACCAAGAAAGCACTAAGATTTGCGTCTACAAATGTGGTAAATGCAATGTACACTTTTTGAAAGCCAAGACATACAGATATCATTTACACCACGATCATGTGATATTGCGGGGGTTTAAGGCTTGCAACCTATGCGGGTTGGTTTTCACTAACCTAATGCTGCCTAAACATATTACCACCCACCACAATATGCTCAATTGTAACCTGAAAGACTTCGTCATAATAGTTCCGGAAGAAAATGCCAAAATCGAGCGTAAAACCCAATACACCGTACCAAAACGAAAAGTGATGTCATATCATTTCGGCAAGAACTTCTACAGCAATGTATTGTACTATTGCAACCATTGCTCCCAGTTCTTAATAAGTCGACAAACTTTACGGAAGCATTCGCATAAAATGAAGCATCAGACAAACGTAGGTGCGGAAAAATGTTCCCAATGCGGTCTTATGTTCGGAAAGTGGACATTGGAGCGTCACAAAAAAGTACACCATAAGCTTATGAAGTTGAAACGAAATGATTTTATATTGATAGGTGTAAAAGGAGTTAATGTTGCAAAAAAACCAGTAACTAAAGGAGAACACAATGCTGTAAAGAAAGAAAATGTTGGTAAAAAACATAAGCTCTACAAATGTGTGACATGCGATTTACATTTCGTGAATTCGGGGACTCTCGCTTCACATAATCACAGAGGTCATAAAGTGAAACATATACATGCTTGCAAGTTTTGTGGCTTACGATTCAGCAAAGCAAGCTTAAATAAACATCACATACTGCACCATCGAAGAGGAAAGTTTAATCTTGAAGATGTATACATTCAAACTACGGTTGATAATCCTTTGAACGAAACTAGCTATGTAGATGAGATTGAGGTTGAAAAGGTATTAAAACCTAAAATAAACATTTACAAATGTAGTCAGTGTGATTCGCATTATCTTGACAGAAAATCTATTTCGAAGCATTTGTACCGGGGAACTCATGATGGAGTAAAACGTGACTGTAAAATATGCGGCCTTGGTTTTGGACCAAGAACTCTAATGAAACACACACAACTCCATCACGAGACCGCCAAATTCAAGTTAAAAGATTTCCTAATTGTTTCTTCTGACGACATCGGGTACAGGAAGAGAGATTCTAAAAACCCCGATTCATTATCGAATAGAATTGTTTTTGAAGACACTTCTTCAGTCGTATCTAACGATGTAGATGACCAAAGTCTCGATGCAAGCGAGATTCCTGACACACCTTCTATAGACGATCGAGAAACTACAACGTCTAAAGACAAAAGCGAATCCATGGATGTAGATGACAATGAATCGTACAAGAACTCAATAGATTCAAAAAAATCTAAGGATGCCAATAGATTTATAACGCTCTTTGAAAATACTTTGTTTAAATGCGAGAATTGCGATGTGCATTTCTTGAAAGAAATCACTTTGCAAACTCATATATGTAAGGACATTCACGATACAGACTTGGTTTGTGATCTTTGTGGTCTCAAATTCAATAGTACGTTATCATTGACACGTCATAAGGGATACCATCAAGGGAATGATTTTACGCTAAAAGATTTCCAAATAATACCATTCTCTCAACACGGTAAGATGTTTGTCAATAACTATCTATACCAATGCGAGGAATGCGATGTGTATTTTTATAAAGCGAAGAATTTTGAAGCTCATTTCATGAAGTCCAATCACACACACACTACGGCTCGAGGCAAATGTGATATTTGCGGTTTCAATTTTAGTATATCAGCTTTACCGAAGCACAAAGAAATCCATCACGATTTAATGAATTTGAACACGGACAATTTTATTATAATACAACAGAGTTATACGAAAATGCATACTGAAAACTATGAATGTGATGAAAATGAGGACGGTGAGAAGATTCGAGAATCTAAAAGGGAAAGAGTACCAAAAATATTTGAAGATTCAATCGTATACAGTAATGAGGAAAGTCAAAGCGCTAAAACTGATGCTACGACACCAAATGATAGCTCCCAAGAGGTTGACAACAGAATATATAAATGCGTGAATTGTAAAGCACATTTCACGAAATTAGACACTTGTCGAAAACACAGAACTCTTTGTGAGGAAGGCGCTGTGATTCAGAAAACTGACTGTGATATTTGCCATTACGCTTTCAGTGCACATTCTTTGCCAGGACATAACAGATTACATCATGGGCTATTCAATTTGTCCAGAAAAGACTTAAGGGTTATAGAATGCGAAAGTAAAATTGAAATAAATATCGCTGAAAATAAAATTGAAATCAATAACGATGAAAATAAATTACACAGATGCCATAAATGCAAAGTACATTTTATAAAATATAATACCTGTGTAAAACATTTCGTAATATGTGATCCGAATAGTTCAACTATGCAAAAGACATATGATTGTGAGATATGCGGCTTAGGATTCAAGAGATATTCGCTATCCAAGCATGTGATATTACACCACGAAACATTGAACTTATCTCTACAAGACCTGCGCGTGATCGAATATAATCCATCCGAATCAGAAAAAGAAGAAGACCAAGAAGAAGACAAACAAGAAGACAAACAAGAAGATGAAATTGAAATAAGCGTTGACAATTTTGATGATTCAGTTAAAAAATTATACCCTGAAACGGTTTATGATAACAAATTATACAAATGCGGTAAATGTAAGATACATTTTATCAAATCGACGACACTGGATAAACACAGAGGTCTGTGTGGCACAAAAGATATAATTACGATGAGAACTGATTGCGAAATATGCGGTCTAACATTCAGTAGGGTTACGCTCCAAAAACACAAAAAAATGCACCATGATAAATTGAAATTATCACTTAAAGATCTGTGTGTCATAGAATATGACGAAAGTGACTCTAATCTTGATGCAGATCAAAACCTAAGCGGCGTTGATAATAAACTGTATAAGTGTTATAATTGCGAATTGCATTTTATTAGATCGTCTCCTTTAGAATGTCATTTGACTCGGTGTGGTTTAAACAAAGCATCGAAAGTAGTTGCTTGCGATATTTGTGGCCTTAAATTTAGTTCTAAAACGTTAAAAAATCACAAAAAGATTCATCATGACATAATGAATTTATCTCTTAAAGATTTCCGCGTATTAGAACAGTTTGTAGGTAACGTATCGACGGATAAAATTGAAGACGACACGGCTACAATCGATTCGCAATCGACTACAGAATCTAGTAATAACAAATCTATTGAATTAGTAAGTTATAAACCTGATAAAACACATACACCTATAATGTCTATAAAACAATATATAATATCTAAGAAAAGTCTTGCGAACATAGATATGTCTTTATACGACCATCGCATATACCAGTGCGTCGAATGCAATGTACATTTTAACATGAAAGCGAGTTTGATGAAACACATGTTGGAGAAGAAGAATCCGATTGTCGCAAATTGTAGCATTTGCGGTTTAATGTTTACACAGGGCGCTGTTTATAGACATTCCTGTATACACCACGATAGAATGAATTTGTCGTTAGAGGACTTTGAAATAATTCGCTTGGATTACAATAGCGAAGGTAAACTTGAACCGACTGTAGCACAAGACAATACAGAACCTATTGCTTCGAAAACGAAAACGAAGCAGCTCGCATCTATTTATAACAAAGGCGAAGGTAAACTTAAACCAACTGTCGCTCAAGACGATCCAGAACCTATTGCGTCGACTTCGAAAACGACGCCGCTCGCATCCGTTTCACCAACTCCCGAAACGCCCAACCGAACACTTTTCAAATGTGATATATGCAACATACATTACACGAACCGAGAACTCTTACTAAAACATATACAAATTTGCGACGGATCCAGCAAATCGGATAAGTGCTTGATATGCCAACTTAAATTTAGCAAACGATCGCTGCAGAGACATATACGTTCGCACCACGAACTTTGGAAATTAAAACCGAAAGATTTGAAAATAATAACTTTACCTTCGACTCCGAAATTGAAAAATACTTACGAAAAAGATACTGACAGTGATAGCATTATATCACAAAGTACTGCTGACGACAGTGTCGTTACAAATGATGAATCAACATCTAATACGGTACAATCAGACGACACTACTGAAGATGTCCCGCAAATTAAAGAAAAAACGATTGAACAGGCAGACGAATCTGAAGTAACACAAAGCACTGGTTCCAGCAAAAACGATGTAACCGACGACAAAGTTAAATCAAAAATAGAAATTAAACTATTCAAATGCGGGGATTGCAATGTATATTTCATAACGCAAGCTACTTGTTACAAACACATTTTGCATCACACTCCTTTAGACTCTAAGGAATATATTGAGTGCAAACTCTGCGGCTTTCAATTCAAGATCATAACTTTGCATCGCCATATAATGGGACATCATTCTCAGAATTTCAATCTTGAAGACGTTGTAGTGGAAGAGTATAAGTGTAACGGAGAAAATGCGCCCGAAATTACAACTTATTGCGCTATAGATAAAGTTCAATCTAGACTTGTGAGTACTACAACAGAAAGTAATAAGGAAGTCAATTCTGAAAATGATGTCACTGAAAAAATCTCAGATGATGTGATGTCTAATGACAGTGGAGATAAGCCTAAAGTTTTAGAGGAATCGACTAGTAAAGTAGCCGAAAATGCGTCAGTCTGCGACAATCTTGAAACAACTGTAATCGAAAAGGTTCCTGAAATTCAGAAAGAAATTATAACGTGAATTAAAAACATCGGCAACGTTGCATGGAATATCAATCATGAATATAACTGTTGATACCGTCTGACCACAAGGACTGTTTCTTCTTCTATGGAGTCGACGGCAAGGTATTTTGCCACCGACAGCGTCCATAAGCTCCTTTCGCGTGCTGGTGTCCGGACAGGAAGGGCAGGATAAAAGATGGGCCATAATCGGAGCGGCAACACCGCATTCAAACCTGAGGTCCAACCCGTCTATGTAAACCCTCTTGAACGGGTTATCTTTACTTCGGTCGACCTGAGTTTGGAGTCTATTTAATACATTGGCTGCTGTCGACCTACGTCGTAGATCAGCAACAAATGAGTCACAGTGCGCAAGAACCCACGTAGCGATTCAGTTCTATAGCATTTCGCCTAGGGGCGTCAATTTCAGCACTGCGCGAGTATCATTGATTTGAGCTTATCATCCAAAGTGTTCTCCTCCAAATCGGCCTGTACAGCTATTGTTCTATGGCATTCTTTAAGAGGCAAAAACGGTCAGGGAGAGTGGTGTTTTCCCGCCGGAGATCGCGTCTAGCTCGAGGAGCCTCACTTTGAATTGGGTCGACGCATTTTAAGAAGTTCCTACGAATCTTGAGCCGTTGGGGCACTATATTGTACTCGCACATCGGGTGCCGTGTGTCGACGTCCAGTTTGACTCTATTGAGCTTGCAACAGCCATGGCGCTATTCCAGCCAGTGGCTAAAACAGGAGGCCTATGATGCCATCGCCTAGAAGACGAAAAATCGAGACATGCCTCTGTCTTTGATACTTTGCGTATGCGAAAATGAGCACGCTGTCATGGGTGGCTTGCTAGCTGGGCTTTAGCGCTCATTGGGTGCGATAAACCTACGGATATTTTATCTCTCAGTCCGGTGCAAATCAACCGAGAAAGTCTACGACGGAACAACAGAGCGGAGCGCGCTTCTTTGCTTCCGTATCTCGCCAAGCAGCTATATACGGACAGCCTTTGTGGTCAGATTGTAACACCATGGATTTATTGGAAAGCATTGAGCACTTGTGAATACTTTCATTGCGGGAATACGAGAGAATTTCATCTCTTTCTTACTATCGTGTTGGTAATATTGTGTGAAAGAGCCATAATTCTTCAGGGATTTCTGTAGCATGTATAGACACCAAAGAGATTATACCTAATAGAGTGAGCCATACCAATTGTAAAGTGTCCACTTTTTTTGACGTTTAGGTTTGAGTGTGTGGTGTCAAGTAGTATGGACAAAACGCACCAAGTGACATGGCCTTATGTTTACGGTCACTTTTCACACACACTAGCTCAAAAAAAAGTGGACAGCCGCATAAACCAATATCTATAGTTCCATCTCCTTCTACTATTAAAGGTACGTCATAAGACAAAAGAGACTAACTACAATCGTAAATTTATGCGGACTCTATGGAGATCCTTCCTCTGAGATAGACACCGGACTTTAGGTTTTATAGTAAAGACAGACGGTACATTTTTCTTCGACAACGTTATGCCATTGTTCTCTCCATCTATCTTCCTGAATTTTACTGAAATTCACCACCGATTATTAATATAGTTTGATCGTTAATTAAGTAAACAGAAGAGTTGTTTTTAAATGTCTCCGATCAGAAACTGAGAAAACACGGTGCATCGGAAAAGTGAAAGGTTATTTCGCATTTATGACATTTTGCGTACATATTTCGCGTATACAGGGTCCTTCTTAATACACTGACACTTTTTAAAGGGATGATCAGACCATCAAACTGAACAACTTTGACTATGGGAGCAAACCGATCGGAGCAAAAAAATTTTTTGCATACATTTGAGTCGAGAAGGCATTGCATTTTAGTATGGAACAGCTGATTTTTTTTGTGCTCGATTGGTTTGCTCCCATAGTCAAAGTATTTCAGTTTGATGGGTAGACTCTTGGTTTAAAAGGATGTTAATGATATCAATTTCATCTTTATAGCCTTCATACAAGGTGTTACAAAAATACAAATAAACATTTAAGGGGGTGGTTTAGACCATCAAACTGAACAACTTTCACTATGGGACCAATATCAAAATCGCGAAAAAAAAACGGATGTTCCATACTAAACTACAAATCTACTCGAGCTAAATGTATGGGACAGCTGATTTTATTTATCGCGATTTCGATGTTGGTCCCATAGAGAAAGTGGTTCAGTTTGATGGTCTGATTACCCCCTTAAAAAAGTGTCAGCATATTAAGAAGGACCCTGTATTAGCGTAGCCTTTTATACAGGGTGCTAGGGTAAACAGTTGCACTAATTTAAGGGGTGATTGTACCCATGATATTGAACAACTTTCCCTAAGAAACGTAAAGAAAATTCCCAAAAAAAAACCAGATTTTTCGTACAAATGTTCGATCACCAGATTGCATTTAGTATGGAAAGTCCACATTTTTTTTTTGCTAATTTCCTTTATGTTTTTTAGGGAAAGTTGTTCAGTATCATGGCGACAATCACCCCTTAAAGTAATGCAACTGTTTACCCTTACACCCTGTATAAGAGACTATTCCTTAGTCGCAACCAATGGGAAGAGATATCCATGAGTAAACGACAATTATATTGTGGAGAAAAGTCATAGTTTTCGAAAGTGTTTTGAAATGACTGTGTAAATAAATGTTTAGTTTTTCCATGTTTTTTTTTTGTAATGATTAAGTCACTGTATAAAATTAATTAAAACAATAAAATTAAAAACGATTAAATTTGTAAGAAATTAGTTTTTAAGTGTTACCAGCACTGTAACAGAAATTTTGTATTTTTTAGGGTAGCTTGCATCAAAATGTAAATGTCCTTCTTAATATGCTGACACTTTTTAAAGGGATGATCAGACCATCAAACTGAACAACTTTCTCTATGGCACCAACGTCGAAATCGCGAAAAAAATTCAGCTGTTGCATACAAAACTGCAAGATTTCGATGTTGGTCCCATAGAGAAAGTTGTTCAGTTTGATGGTCTGAGCATCCTCTTAAAAACTCAGCATATTAAGTTGGACCCTGTATATACGTCTCTCTCACTTCTCATGACAGAGATAGCATTACTATTTTAAAAACATTTTTGAGCAAGCCACACTGAAATAAAAGAAATAATTTTACTCATAGTTTCGCTTAGTGAAACAATTTTTTCACTGTAAATTTTGTTCTTCAATGAGCTATTTTCGTCTAAATTAAGTTATTGAGTTAGATTATAATAAGTTAATGTTATGTTATTTTGTAAGGAAAGTGGTTTATGGCGATTGTAGATTACAACCATTTACCTATCATTAAGAGAAGTTTATTCCGAATGCGTAAATGCGCGCTGCATTAAACCAATTAAACTCAATGAAATTTTGCAGAAACAATCTAGGAACAAATCTCTATGCTTGTATCGTGTCCGATTTTCGTTAAAATATATAGTTTCAATGCTAGGATTAATTTAAGATTTGCATGGAAATCTTTGAGGCACTGTAACTTTAAAACTATACATTTTAACGAAAATCTGACACGATACAAGCATAGAGATTTGTTTCTAGATTGTTTCTGCAAAATTTCATTGAGTTTAATCGGTTAGTATTGAAAATATCACCAGACTTCGTTTGTGCAAAGTGTAAAAAAACTACCCTATTGATATTTAGGGAGTGCCTCCGCTGCCGGCGCCGGTGGCTAATTTGAGTGTCGGCGCCGGTTGCTGAGATAGCTGCCGGTGTCGGCTGCTGACTTGGCCTCCGGCACTACTTGCTGGCGTAAACTATAATACCCAGTGGACTAGGTAAACAGTAGCAATTCGATTCTGGCTTCGGCATTCGCTGTGGTCACAAAAAAACCGACTTAAGGTCTTTTGACCGGTTATGAGTTTTTAAACCCCAGATCTAACATACGGTGCGTCCCGAATTACGCCGATAGCGCTTTGAGCGCGATAAATGTCGTTCCGATTTGACGTGAGCGCGTCGACAATCGAAAACGTGACGTCATTCATGACGTCACTACCGACGCCATCTTGCAATAACAGTGCTCACGGTTCGTAGCGTTAGCACTGTGAGCGAGTTGTCAAAAGTGACGTTTGATAGTTTTGTTCTAGTACATTTTTGAGCGAATTTTCAAATGTGGCGCTTGACAGTTTTGCTGTCGTATATTTTTGGTTTGTTTAGGTCTCGATTTAGGTTTCTTTAGTAGTACTGGGTTTGATTATGTTCTAAAAAAGACGAATAAAAGTTTAATAACGATTAGTGATGAAGAAAATAATGTGAATATTGGAATGTTGTGGTGTGAACGGTATGAGCGCGATATCTAGCGTTCCGAATTGGTAGAACGTTATCAGCGCTGTAGGCGCGCTGACGCAAATGGAACGGGTGTTATCGCTCATAGCATTGTTTTTATGAATCGGAACATACCGTCAGTCGGTTAGGTTAGCGAGGAGCGAAGCTACGAATATGTTAGATTTCTTGCGACCACACGGCCAGAACCGAATTGCTACTGTTTACCTGATCAACTCGAAAATATAAGGGCATCGAGCAAAACTACTTTTGCCTGATTTTTGCAGTCAAAAGTGGTTTTGTACAAACTCCTGTCACCGGCTGCCATTTTAGATACTGGCGGAGGCGCCGGCACCTAAAAATAACGCTATTGGTGTTAGCGCTAGCAGCACAGAGATTATACCTAATAGAGTGAGCCATACCAATTGTAAAGTGTCCACTTTTTTGACGTTTAGGTTTGAGTGTGTGGTGTCAAGTAGTATGGACAAAAGGCACCAAGTGACATATGGCCTTATGTTTACGGTCACTTTTCACACACTCTAGCTCAAAAAAAAAGAGGACAGCCGCATAAATAAATATCTATAGTTCCATCTCCTTCTACTATTAAAGGTACGTCATAAGATAAAAGATACTATCTACAATCGTAAATTTATGCGGACTCTATGGAGATCCTTCCTCTGAGGCTAGCAGCCAAGCTAAAATGGCAGCTGGTGACAGGGCCAGTCACCGGTTCCCAATGGCGTTATTTTTAGATGCCGGCGCCGGCAGCGGAGGCACTCCCGAATATTTAAGACCATCAAACTGAACAACTTTCATTATGGAGCTAACATAGAGAAAAATAAATCGTGTAGGCTGTATCAGGGGCGCAGCCACAGGTCCGGCACTCTATAGAACGTTTTTGAATTTCGAAATGGCGAAAATAAATGTTATGTAGTTGAATCCAACGGGTTAGATGTTTTAATTAGTTTTAGTCAGAGGGGGGCGGGGAGTGGCCGTTCTGTATGTACAACTGTATAGGGTCCTTCTTAATATGCTGACACTTTTTAATTGGATGATCAGACCATCAAACTGAATCACTTTCCCTATGGGACCAATGTCGAAATCGCGAAAAAAAAAAACATTTGTTCCATACTAAACTAAAATCTTGCTCGACCAAATTGTATGGGACAGCTGGTTTTTATTTCTCGATTTCGACTTTGCTCCCATAGAGAAAGTTGTTCAGTTTGACGGTCTGATCATCCCCTTAAAAAAGTGTCAGCATATTAAGAAGGACCCTGTATACTATTGCCTATTCTGTGGTTTTGTATGGGACAGCTGTTTTTTATTCGCGATTTAGTATTTGGCTCCATAGTGAAAGTTGTTCAGTTTGATGAGTAGAATACATGCTGAAGTTATCCGCAGTGATATAAAAACCCTGTTTTGTCTCGAATTGCCGCATTCGAGGGGTTAAATGGGCACGAAAGTGTTAAACAAATCGCTCATTGCAGGTTCCAAAGCTTTTGTATGTTCTTTTTAAGAGGATATAATTCGGAGCGCGCTCCATACAAACGTACTATGGTGATATTTTCAATACTAACCAATTAAACTCAATGAAATTTTTCAGAATCAATCTAAAAACAAATTTCTATGCTTGTATAGAGTCAGATTTTCGTTAAAATGTATAGTTTTAAAGTTACACTGCCTCAAATATTTCCATACAAATCTTAAATTAATCCTAGCATTGAAACTGTATATTTTAACGAAAATCGGACTCCATACAAGCATAGATATTTGTTTCAAGATTCTTTCAGCAAAATTTCATTGACTTTAATTGGTTAGTATTGAAAATATCACCATAGTACGTTTGTATGGAGCGCGCTCCGAATTATATCCCCTTAAGCAGTGTTTACATTAAACACAATAAATAATTGATAATAATTTGTATGTTTTATTCATTCTTTTCGATTCATCTTTCTGTTCTCAGTTTGTCGAAAAATTACGGACAATTTATTTATGTTTTATTGTTAACCCTTGATGCAAAAAGAGGGGTGTTATAAGTTTATCGCCTATGTCGGTCTGTCTGTGGCATCGTAGCTCTCGAACGGGTGGACCGAATTTGATGCGGTTTTTTAAATAGAAAGGTAATTTTTGCGAGAATGTTAGCTTCGTTTCATGAAAATCGGTTCAGTAGTTTTTTGTAGGCGCTGTCTTTAAAACCGGCAAAAGAGGCAAAATTCGGCGTTTTTAAAGATAGTACCAAGTAGGGTGGAATTGATATTATTAGCATCCTTTTAAACTAAGAGTCTACCCGTCAAACTGAACAAGTTTTAGGCTGGCTTGCACCAAAAACTTTGACTATTTATATGTGGACTGGTTACGCGTGTAATTCTACTAACAAACATTTCTGCCACTTTTTGCGGGGGGCGAGGTAACATGAAATCCGCAACTTTGGATTTTATTCCCCATAACTTTAGATTCTAATTTTGAATGTTAAAAATCATGAAAAGTAGTCTCGTGTGAACCCCAAACGTTCTAAGTTCGAAGTTATTATTTCGCAATTATAGGCTGTCTCGTTTAGTGATAAGGTGTAAAATTGAATGTAAATGCACAAGATCAATTGTGCTTATACCGTGGCAGAGGGGAAATGCTACCGCAAGGCTAGTCCTTATAATAATTAGTCAAAGACCAAAAAGTATTTAGGCTTAAACATGTTTACATAATGATGCTTTCACCGTCATTTGTATGAGCAGTGTGAAAGACAGAACTATCACTATAGCTTCCTTCTTAATATGCTGACACGTTTTTAAGGGGATGATCAGACCATCAAACTGAACAACTTTCTCTATGACACCAACATCGAAATCGCAAAAAAAATCTACTGCTCTATACAAAACTGCAAACCTACTTGAACAAAATGTATGGCATAGCAGATTTTTATTTTGTGATTTCGATGTTGGTCCCATAGAGAAAGTTGTTCAGTATGATGGTCTGGTCATCCCCTTAAAAAGTGTCAGCATATTAAGAAGGACCCTGTATACAGGGTCGCGAAAAAAAAAATCTGCTGTCCCATACATTTGGCTCGAGAAGGTTTGCAGTTTTGTATAGAACAGCTGATTTTTTTTCGCGATTTCGATGTGTGTGCCAAAGAGAAAGTTGTTCAGTTTGACGGTCTGATCATCCCCTTGAAAAAGTGTCAGCATATTAAGAAGGATCCTGTATTAGCATAGCCTTTTATACAGGGTGTTAGGGTAAACAGTTGCACTACTTTAAGCGGTGATTGTACCCATGATATTGAACAACTTTCCCTAAGAAACGTAAAGAAAATTCCCAAAAAAAAACGATTTTTCATACAAATGTTCGATTGGTCCAAAATTTTTTTTGCTAGTTTCCTATATGTTTTTTAGGGAAAGTTGTTCAGTATCATGGGTACAACCACCCCTTAAAGTAATGCAACTGTTTACCCTAACACCCTGTATAAGAGACTATCCCTTAGTCGCAACCAATCGGAACAGATGATCCATGATTAAACGACAATTATATTGCGGTTAAGCCCCAATACTTGTTGGTGCAAGCCGGGCTCTCTATGTGAGCAAACCGATCGCAGCAAAAACAGCTTTTACATACATTTGAGTCGAGTAGGTATTGCAGTTTTCTATGGAACAGCAGATTTTTTTTTCATTTTGCTCCGATACAAAGCACACACTAGTATTGTAGTACTTTTTCGATAGATTCGATAGATACTTTTACCGTTTCGACACAAGACTAAAAAGTAAAAAAAACGAAAAAGCCGTGGTGAGTAACCTTGCCTGTCGTGCAGGAGGCGATGGTTCGATCCCCGTCCAGGCAGACTCGTACCAATGAGTTTTTCGGAATTTATGTACTATTTGTAACACCACTGGCTTTTCGGTGAAGGAAAACATCGTGAGGAAACCTGCATGCTTCAATTTCGAGGCATGTATTGTCCCCACTGTCCATTACAAGTGGCGACGGGCTCACCCACCGTTACACTGAACAGAGTTTCGGTACTACTGGTGAAACGTGGATGTTCTGAGGCTTCAGAATGTCTCTGACTACCCCCTCGGGGAATATAGTCGTGAGCATATGCTTACTAAAAAGTATGAAATAAAATAAATTATTAAGAAAAACAAAAAACCCGACTGCATAAAAACCTGAAAAGAGAAAAACAAGCTCTACAACGAGTTAATGAATTAACGCAAAACTAGAAAGTAGTTTGTTTAGAAAATAGAGCCGAATCGAAATATCGTGTTTTCAACATAGGTAATTTTTATCAAAATATGAAATAATTTGTTTGTCAAATTTAAAATTTACTGAACTCGATGTCAACCCACTGCTCGGGCACTCTCACCCTACTTACTACCAAAACAAGATTCTTAAAATGTATGCATAAGCACGTTAGCGCTTTCATTCATTGCTGAAATGATAACAAATCACTTTTGCCTGAAAACATAAAATGCGAATAACTTTAAATTTTAACTACAAAAATAATGAAATAACTGTTTTAATCTAATTATTTTGTGTTTGTGTGTAATCTAATCAGTTGGGGTGTATGAGGTTTTGCGCTTATTCATTAACACGTTGTATAATCACTAATCAGCTATAACAGCTTTGTTTGAGCAAATATAATTTTTAATGTTTTTCAATATTAACCAATTTAACTGTCAGTTGCACGTACGTTCATTAAAATTAATCCTCCATTAAATCTCATGCTGTCACTTTTTGTCTGGTTGACGTAGTAAAAGCTAGCAAGAGAGTTAATGGAGGATTAACTTTAATGAACGTACGTGCAACTGACCGAATTCAATGAAATTTTTCAGAAACAATCTAGAAACTAATCTCTATGTTTGTATGAAGTCCGATTTTCATTCAAATATACAGTTTTAATGCTAGGATTAATTTTAAGATTTGTATGACCTGTAACTTTAAAACTAAATTTTATCGAAAATCTGACTTCATACAAACATAAAGATTAGTTTCTAGATTGTTTCAAAACATTGACTTTAATTGGTTAGTATTGAAAATATCACCAGACTTCAATTGTATCGGGCACACCCCCCGTCACACTGGACAGAGTTTCGGTACTACAGGTGAAACGTGGATGTTCTGAGGTTTCAGAATATCTCTGACTACCCCCTTGGGGAATATAGTCGTGAGCGTATGCTATGCTTCAATTGTATGGAGCGCGCTCCGAATTATATTCCCTTAAGGAATATGAATGAAGTCAAAGAATTGCTTGACTAAAGTGGCACTGGCTGATGGGGCCGAAGAGTGGCGACTGCGTATACCGGAAAGAGTAGCGTGGGTAGGTCCCCACAAGGTGGACTGACGACCTGGTGGCTGTGGCGGGAACCTGTTGGATGAGGGCAGCGCAGGACCGGTCGTTGTGGCGATGCTTCGGAGGCCTATGTCCAGCAGTGGAAGTCCATCGGCTGAGATGATGATGAAGGAATGTTTCTAAAGTTCAAGAGTGCGATTTTTGAAACTCATTCGTTGTACTCAGCAGTTGAAAATGACAAAATTACTATGGAGATATGCATGCATCGCACAAGTATGATTTTTGAAAGTCAAATCAGCAGTAGAAAGATGAATTTCTCCATAGTAATTTTGTCATTTTCAACTGCTGAGTTCAACGTATGAGTTTCAAAAATAGCACTCCTGTTCCTGTACCACAACACCACACAACATAAACTTATAAAAACGTTTTTTTTTCACCGGGCACTTTAGCGCGAGCCCGACTCGCACTTGATCGGTTTATATAATGTTTTGTTGCTCTGTAGAGTTTGCTCTATAATCACACCAAGTTTGAAGCTTGGATTTGTCGCGATAGACAAATTTATGTACCTATTTCAAATAGATGATAAAGATCTCAGGCCAGTAGGTTGAGATCTTATCCAAAAATGTGTATAAAAACGGAACCCTTATAGATTACCGTCCGTCTGTCGAATTATTACTGTGAATCGACCTCATTTACAATAAACCAGCCACCATAACGATAGCGCGATTTAATATCGTACAGCGCCATCTATCGGATGGTTCAAATATGATTTAACTATTTTAAATTTTAACAGAGTACTAAAGCGACGGTGCGGAGAGCTATGGAAACTTAATTTTGAGGTCCAGCATAGGTAGCATGGCACCGTGATATTGCGCTATCACACTTTCGCTCTTTTTCTATTTGCGCAACACCGAACGAGAACGATACGATCTGGATGATTATTTAAATGATCAAAATGCTTGGGTCTGAGGTCACTAGCTTATAGTTTATTTACTTTACTGTATAGTATCAATTATTTTATTAAATAGACTATGTATTATTTGTATACATAACTTTTGCTTAAGAATTTATATTGTAATAGTTATTAAGTCGTGTTATGTTGTAGAGTTTCTGGCCGCATCTTCTCTACAGCGACAACACGTTCCGACGCGGTGGTAGCTTTAAAAAAGATTTGACGTTTGATAAGTGTGCTGTAAGCTCCTATATTGAATAAATTATATTGACTTTGACTTTGAATACGGCTGTATCACGTCTTTTATCTCGTTCGTTCGCGCGCAAATAGAAAGAGAGCGAAGGGGTGATAGCGCTGTATCACGGTGTCATGCTACCAATGCAGAAGCCGTAGTATGTTACACGTGATTACAGATGAAAATAATTTAAAAAATAAATTTATATTGATAAACTCGATGAATCGCAATAAAAATGAAATAGTTGAATTAAAATTATGTCTTCTATCGGTAAAAAATATAAAATGGAATCCAAAAAAAAACTTGACATACCGAATTCGATTCTAAACAAACTACTTTCTATAAAGTCCGGCCGCTGAAAGATTGCGTTTGACAGTTACCATAAAATTGTAAAAAACTGAATGAAAATATTGTTTACGTGTGCTCACTCTAGTACACAGGGCACTAGCTGCCCTTTTAAGTTCAAAAAGCTACTAAATAATGATCGGCATTTATAGTTTTCATTCAGTTTTTTACAATTTTATGGTAACTGTCAAACGCATTCTCTGAACGGCCGAACTTTAATAGTTTTGCGGATATTCATTAACACGTATACGATATTTACACTACACATCCTTCACAACGCAAGTAAACAAATCATTGTTTATACAACGTTTTAATGAATAAGCGCAAAACCTCATACGCGCCAACTGATTTATAACAAAACAATTAGATTGAAACAATAATTTCATTATTTTGATAGTTAAAATTTAAAGTTATTCGCATTTTAAGTTTTGAGGCAAAAATTATTTGTTATCATTTCAGCAATGAATGAAAGCGCTAACGTGCTCATGGACACATTTTAAGAATCTTGTTTTGGTAGTAAGTAGGGTGAGAGTGCCCGAGCGGTGGGTTGACATCGAGTTCAGTAAATATTCACAAACAAATTATTTAATATTTTGAAAAAAATGTTTTATGTTGAAACCATGATAATTCGATTCTGCTCTCGATTCTAAACAAACTACTTTCTAGTTTTGCGTTAATTCATTAACACGTTGTATTTGTAACACATTGTATATTTTTATTTTTTATGTTAAAATAAAGACCTCCAACTATTCAGTCGAGATCTCATCCAAAAATCCAAAAACTCTAAAGTAAAACAACGGTAGGTAATAAAACCGTCCGTCCGTCGCAGTATCTACGGCGAGCAAACTTCATATAGCAATCCAGTCACCACAACATTAGCGCGATTTAAAAACGTACAGCGCCATCTATTGATAGTTTTAAACAACTCTAGCTATTTGCTTAGAAGTTTTGTTTTACAATAATAGTTATTTGATGTAATACAAGAGTGCAAAGTTGCTTTTTAACCACGTGCTCAATTTTGATGACCGAGCCAGCTCAGGATTCTAATTTTTGAATCACGAGCGCAGCGAGTAGAATCCTGAGCGTTAGCGAGGGAATCAAAAGAGCACGAGGTGAAAAATCTTTGCACTCGAGTGCAGCACGTAACTTTTCATCCCACCTTAGCGAGGAAATGACTAAAAGCAGAAAAAAAACAGGTTGTATGGTAAATTGGGCACTTGGGCAATTGGGAGTAAATAATTTAATGATATTTTATATTCACAAACTTAGTGCACACGATGTTTTAAATTCAATTTACTTTATCCTCTAGCGGATAAAACGGCTTTTGCACTCAGATATCGAAGAGCAAAAATACTCTTTCCGAGATGGGGGGATGAAAACGTTTTCATACGCCTAAAATGCCATAATGTCAATTATTATTTAACCAACTTTAAGAAAAGGAGGATGGCAATTATACACCACTAGTTTTTATATGCAACAAAATTTTAAGGATGTATTCAGACAATGAAAGTAAACAAACAATTTACTCCGCTGAGCTGCTCTAATCGCTGAAAATCGAAGGTAGCCGAGCCAGCTAGACCGGTAGCCGACAACAACGAACCCTACCTTACACGTTTATTGAACAAATCCATTTGTTCGCACCCTAAATTCGGTCGGACCCATCAACGTGCCAGGATATGGTGAGGCCGACCAGTTTTTTTAGGCTTTACTAATCGGTCTCTAGACCTACAGACTAGTTCCGTTCTTTAAATCGATGAGGTAAAAAGTCGTATTTCTATAGTCCACTTCTTCCCTCATACCGGAAAACGTGCCAAGCTGCGCCGCTGCCGACCAAGTTTTTTCTAAGTGATTTTTAGTCTACTTTAGCTACAAAATGGATTTGTTCAATAAACGTGTAAGGTAGGGTTTGTTGTTGTCGGCTACCGGTCTAAGCGGCTTGCCCACCAGAACAGCGGCTTTTGCCCCGGATGTCCATATGGCCAGTGTGGGCCGGCATCCTTCTTGAGTGTAGCCACAGGTCCGACACTTCAAACATCGTTTTAGATTTGACATGATGACGTTTTCACATATGGAGAGAGTTACAGCATAGTTCTCTCCGACCTTGAATTGATGAACTAATCCTATCGTCAGGGTCCACGTTTCCGCACCGTAGGTCATCACTGGCAGGACGCATTGACACAGGTCCGGCACTTCAAGCAACGTTTTAGATTTGACATGATGACGTTGCGCAAATTGTGCATGACTTATGTGTAGGTTGACTTACCACGCATCGTATGAACATCATTATACATCTCGTTTCTTTTAATAGTTCATTTCGTTATTAAAAATAGTTTTCAAGCTAAAGAATCACTGAAAATGTGAAACGTTTATTTTTGCTGAGAGGAAAAATACCCAGGGCCCAATGCCCCGGCTGCACTTTACTAGGGGCGGCAAATCCGGGAAAAATATAGAGTGATTGAGCTCTGTCTATAACAAATTCATAGAGCCAAGAAAAGTCGAGTTTTAGTTACTGTGCCTACAAATAATCCTAAAGAATTCTGATCACAGCTAAGGCATGGTGCTCAAAATTTCGAGCTTCCTTCGCTCCATCCATAGCTGTTACTTTGGTTACTTTGCACATGTTTTGGACGTGAAGCTCTGGCTCTAACCGATTCGTATTGAGGAGAAAAGTCGAGATGTCTGACTAGATCCAGAATAGAGGTGCAGAAAAGTTTCGAGCTCGCTTCGCTCGTTCCGTTATTTTTTTTGAGGTAAAATAAAGGGGGCGGCAATATCTGTCTGTGCCCCGGGCGGCAGAAACCCACGCTACGCCACTGTCTAGGTACACAAACGTAGTCGCAGTCAAATACTATAGTGGAGGACTTTGACTATTTATATGTGGACTGGTTACGCGTGTAATTCTACTAACAAACATTTCTGCCACTTTTTGCGGGGGGCGAGGTAACATGAAATCCGCAACTTTGGATTTTATTCCCCATAACTTTAGATTCTAATTTTGAATGTTAAAAATCATGAAAAGTAGTCTCGTGTGAACCCCAAACGTTCTAAGTTCGAAGTTATTATTTCGCAATTATAGGCTGTCTCGTTTAGTGATAAGGTGTAAAATTGAATGTAAATGCACAAGATCAATTGTGCTTATACCGTGGCAGAGGGGAAATGCTACCGCAAGGCTAGTCCTTACAGTAGGTAATTAGTCAAAGGTGGAGGACTATTAAAATTGATGAATGATAAATTATTTTGATGAAAATATGTAAGTAAAGTACCCACGACAATAAAAACTTTGATAACAAAATTGATGGATGGCGTGTGTCCATTAGATAATTTAAGTTATCATATTTATTTTAAATACCTAACTGCATAATGTTGTCTTTAGGTAATCTATGTTATGATAACATTGTGATTATTATAATTATAAATGGCTTTAAAGGGTGTATTTTGTGTCACAGGTCCGGCACTTCAAACAACGTTTTGGATTTGACATGATGGCGTTTGCTCATGTAGAGTTTCTGGCCGCATCTTCTCTACACCGGAACACCTTCCGACGCGGTGGTAGAGTCAAAAATGACGTCAGAATCCATGTTATATTTGTGGCGAGTAACCGCGCCACGGTTTTGTCGATGTAGTCCGGGAAATCTACGGATTTTTGTATGGAGTAGATTGCATTAATTGCGCTTTTGGTGAAAATTTGGAATATAGTAGATACATACCTGAAAAACATAAATTCTCAATAATCCCCTATTTTTCATGTTGTGTTATTGAATAATTAAGATATTTACAAAACATTAAATTTAGGTATGAACAAAAAATGGAAAACTAGTGATTTTGTACAGGATGGCTTCGTTCAATACGTTTTACTTATAACAATAATAATCCACGGTCAATATCGTTAATTTGGGTATATATTTAATATTTTGTAAGTCTTCAAAAATTATAACCTCAAAACTAAATTATTTACTGTTTGTTTTTACACATTAAATTTGCCTTTTGATAATTAACTGTCTCTAATGCTGGTATGCTGGTCGAAATATTTTTAGAAATAAGCTTGCCATTTGTACATTAATATCGATTTTAAGGTATTTCTCAGGTTCCTGAGCCTATATAACCACGAAATCTCGACAAAAGTGTTATAAACTAACAGTAATATTATTTCAAACAAAATTTACTAAAGTGTCTTTAATGCAATCTCAAACCTTATTTTTCCTAGACTAATGGTATTAAAACGCTTTAGAGGGTTTGTCTCTGGTAGCTTATCTACGTTCTAACAGAGTGTGCTAGGCTGGAGTTTCTCGAGCGATTCTGTGGTATTATTAGTTACCCAAATAAAGCAGTATATTGAAGCACATCAATCCTATCATTCATCGACACTCCTGCTCCGGATAATTCTACGTGTCTTCCTTAAGAGAAGTTTATTCCGAATGTGTAAATGCGCGATGCATACAAACGAAGTCTGGTAATATTTTCAATACTAATCAATTAAACTCAATGAAATTATGCAGAAATAATCTAGAAACCAATCTCTATGCTTGTATCGAGTCCGATTTTCGTTAAAATATACAGTTTAAATGATAGGATTAATTTTAAATTTGTATGGAAATCTTTGAGGCACTGTAACTTTAAAACTATACATATTAAGGAAAATCTGACAAGGTACGAGCATAGAGATTTGTTTCAAGATTGTTTCTGCAAAATTTTATTGAGTTTAATTTGTTAGTATTAAAAATATCACCAGACTTCGTTTGTATGGAGCGCGCCAACAGTAATATACCCTTAATGGTGACCCAAGATACGACGCGCAGCCCTGACTCGAATAAAACATTTTTAGTTTGACATGCGCACTTGGTGCAAATTGCCTTTGACATATGTGTAGGGTTGACTTACCACGCATCGTATAAACATCATCCACATTTCGTTACTTTTTATTGTTTTTTGTGTTATTAAAAATAGTATTTGAAATAAAGAATTTCTGAAAATGTGAATTTAGCGTTATTTTTCAAAGTTTGTTGTGCGCTGAAAAGACTCAATTTTATGTAGTCAAATACTACGGGTGCGCGCGCCTGACTGCATTCCCTTGCTCGGCTTCCCTCAAGTTTCCCAGAAAGTGTGAGGGGAGGTGGGGAATCTGAAGTTAGACCTATTCTGTGGCTTAGGTCAAATAAAAGGGCCACGCTGCCGTGGTGGTCCAGTGGCGAGTAACCTTGCCTGTCGTGCAGGAGGCGATGCTTCGATCCCCGTCCAGGCCGACTCGTATCAATGAGTTTTTCGGAATTTATGTACGATTTGTAACACCACTGGCCTTTCGGTGAAGGAAAACATCGTGAGGAAATCTGCAAGTTTCAATTTCGAGGCATGTATTGTACCCACTATCCATTATGTGGCGACGGGCTCACTCCCTCACCTCACACTGGACAGAGTTTCGGTACTACTGGTGAAACGTGGATGTTCTGAGGTTTCAGAATGTCTCTGACCCCCTCGGGGAATATAGTCGTGAGCATTTTGTTGGCTAAAGTGTCAAACCTCGTAACTCCATTTTATTTTTCAAATTACATTTTATACAATTTTATTACTAATTTCTGAATGCATCCATGGCACAACTCTTAAATCCTTTTAAAAAGCCGTTACAATTTAAAATGATAAATAGAAAACCATATAACTCTGGGCTGCCATTTTTTATGGTGAAGTTTTTTGTGCCTCCTGTAAAATTTGATCTAATGGAGTTACGAGGTCTGACACTTTAGTCGACCATATGCATGCATGCATGCATGAACTATGACACTTTTTAAGCAGAAATCAGAACTGAACAAGCTACAGGACATGAGAAATGATTAGGTTTTTCTCGAAATATATTTTAATTAATAAAACTGAAGAAAAAGGAATGTAAAGTCACTCCTTTTTTTCCAGTTGTAGCCATTTTACTCTTACAATGTAGATCGGAATAAAATGAAAATTTACAATATACTTCACAATACAACATAGAATGATTTGGTTGTCTTATTTTTTGAAAATTAATATAAATTATGGTGGTGGCCGTGGTGGTCCAGTGGCGAGTAACCTTGCCTGTCGTGCAGGAGGCGATGCTTCGATCCCCGTCCAGACCGACTCGTACCAATTAGTTTTTCGGAATTTATGTACGATTTGTAACACCACTGGCCTTTCGGTGAAGGAAAACATCGTGAGGAAACCTGCAAGCTTCAATTTCGAGGCATGTATTGTACCCACTGTCCATTATGTGGCGACGGGCTCACCCCCTCACCTCACACTGGACAGAGTTTCTGTACTACTGGTAAAACCTGGATTTTCTGAGGTTTCAGAATATCTCTGACTAATGTAGTCGTAAGCATATGCATGCTTGCACTATGGCACTTTTTAAGCAGAAATCAAAACTGAACAAGTTACAGGACATGAAAAATGATTAGGTTTTTCTCGAAATATATGTATTTCAATTAATAAAACTGAAGAAAAAGGAATCTTAAGTTACTCCTTTTTATTTTCCAGTTGTAGCCATTTTACTCTTACATTGTTGATCGGAAGAAAATGAAAATTTACAGTATAGTTCACAATACAACATAAAATGATTAAATTTTCTTATTTTTTGAAAATTCATATAAATTCATCTCATTTTTCAAAGAAAATGGCTAAATTCTGACCGGAGCCACGCGCTCGTAATCGTGTTCCCGGGCGGATACGCCTTAAGAGGATAGGCGAGTACCGTTTTGTCCATACAAACGAATTCCCCTGTTTCCTCCCTGGATAATGACACTAGAGCAAAGCATTTTTACCATACAATCTATGTTATCTCTGCTATGTCCCTATGTTTTGCTTTTTTGCATGAATTTATTACTGTATGAACTAGGGACCTTCGAAAATTACCAATTTTACCGCCCGTTTTCAGACACCCAGCAAACAAATTTGAAGAATAAAAACATAAAAGCGAAACATACAGACATAGCCAAAGTCTTCCTCATATTATTCTTAAAGAATTATTAAATTCAGTTTAGTTTTGAAGGAGGAAACAGGGGAATACGAAATGCAGTTTTCGACGATTTTATGTAGATAAAATTGGCCCGAGAGCAGTTGTCTCTTTCACACTCTAGTCGGTGGGGCGGAATACAGTCGGAAATGTGACCTATTCTCCAAATTAGCCCGCCTATCCTCTTAACAGGTCTTTTACAATCGGGATCTTATCCAGGAGTTGAAGGAAGTGACCCTGGCAAATCCTGCTGGGAACCCTAGTTCACAACCAGCACGAGCACCGAAGGACACCACACCGACCTGGAAAAAGACATTGTTAAATTATTTTTAGGGTTTGTACCCAAAGGGTGAAAACGAGACCCTTTTCATAAGCCTACGCTGTCCGTCCGTCCGTCTGTCGACATTCTGATGCGTATTGTGATGTCTACCAATCCGTATTCAAAATTCATACCGTGGTATGGGCGCAGCGTTTGATTTCAGCGTCAGGGTTTTAGACCTGGCCTACGGATCCACGGATTTTTAGAAATCTTCTGATTTCCACCCAAAAATGTAAATTGCTGCATAAATGATACCCACCCACAAATGCATTAAAGACAAAGTCAAAATTGTTTATTCAAAATAATATCACATAGATAACTTTTTGACGTCATGTTTTTGAATCTACCACCGCGTCGGAAGGTGTACCGTTGTAGAGAAGACGCGACCAGAAACTCTACAACACATTTCTTTTAAACAATACAAAATATACAAAGTACAATTACATAAATTCAATATTAAATTACATAGAGTAACATTGTCAAGACCAGACATTTTGGTCATTCAAATAATCATCGAGTTTATAGTAAGCATCGAATTAATGTTTACTTTTTTTTACATTTGACTGTTTCGTAAAATATGGCTCGTCACTACTCTTTTCAATCTCCTTCCTTCTACTTTCTGTCGCAATAGAGACACGACAGAAATATTTAACTGTAACATGTATGACAAAAGGACAGACACAGATTGATTTTCACGTTGTCTGGGCATTATTCACGCTTAAATTTGTCTAAGTTAACATTTTCTTCGCCAAATTAGATCGATGTTTCATGTCAGTCCACTTCAAAATAGTCAGATAAATCATTAAAAAAAAGTCTGTAGATCTACGGATTTTTCAAGAGGTCATCTACGGATTTCTCCAGATTTTTCAACTTTAAGGGCCTATGTCGAAAATAAATGAAAGCGAAATGGGCGTGTGATAGCTTATATTACTGCCTGGTGCGAGAGAAAGAGATGGGGCGGCGCGCGCGCCTGAAACGACGCAAGCGTAAAACAAACTTTACTTAATTGTGATTGTACTATTTATGTAAGTTCATTTCTGCTCTAATCAAACTTTATAAAATATCAATCTCTTTTTTAAAATCAAGTCTCGTGTTTCTATTATTCACCGTTTAGCAGTTCCAAGCGTTTATCGATAAAGACGGAGGCTACTTTTGCTTATTTTTCTATCGAGAAAATGTCTCTTAATCGTGTTTTGGCTCTAATCAAAACTTCAATTATTTGTTCAGTTTACACATATCCGCAAATCATACTCCTACTGTTAGTACTTCATGATATCTGATGCTTTGAAGAATCCTATTTTTTTCACATATCCTCTTAATATACGGATTTCTAAAAATTATGTAGCATAATTTTAAGTATGGGCATTTAATCCTTGAGGGTAGACCGTGCCCTGCAGTGGGACGTATGAGGATGAAATTCTTTTTCATCTCTTATAAGAGATGTAATATGAACAAATTAAACATTTTGAGTATGGCAACAGATAGACAGATAAGTTAGCTACCATCAAATGCTTTTACACTGCATTAACTTGAATATCATTTAAACTGCGAGCATTCTTCCATTAAGGGGATCATCTCGTACACGTCTTTTCAAAGAAATATTTTGACTATCTACAGTCAATATAATTTAAGTACGAAAATTTTTATACGTTCGCAAACACTTGTCTCTCTTTTTCAAAAACAGTGACGTTCATATTTACAATACAAGAAATAAAAATAAACTAGTATTCCCACATTTTCGACTTGGTAAGGTTAACACATCTTTCATGGGGCACTGTATAAGCTATTATAATAAGATACCAGATAATATTCTAAACTTGACAAAAAGTTTAAGTCCCATATTAAACAAGTCCTCTGTAGAAAAGGTTACTATAAACTCGATGATTATTTGAATGACCAAAATGTCTGGTCTTGACAATGTTACACTATGTAATTTAATATTGGATTTTTGTAATTGTAATTTGTATATTTTGCTTTGTTTAAAAGATGTGTGTTGTAGAGTTTCTGGCCGCATCTTCTCTACAACGGAACACCTTCCGACGCGGTGGTAGATTCAAAAACATGACGTCAGAAAGTTATCTATGTAATATTATTTTGAATAAACAATTTTGACTTTGACTTTCGACTTCCTAATTCTTACCAAAGTGCGAACGCCACCGATATTCAACTCCAGTGGTCCACCAGAATCTCCGCCGCAGGTGCTTCTTCCGCCAGCACCGCTTATGCAGAGGGTTGTGGAAGCAACAGTGCTTCCAAAAGTCCTGGCACAGTCAGCGTTGGTGATGACCTGGACCTGGACTTGATGCAAGCGCTGGTTGGATGGAATGCCGCCAGATCCTGCAGAAAATCAGAAGTGGTACAGTTCGACCAGGAAAATAATTTACTTCGTCAATCTTCGTTTGCGTACTTAGACAAGTTATATCAAGTTGTATCTAACTTGTCTAAGTTTGCGTAGTTTATATTATTATAATGTCTTTAACGGCTCTGGATACTAGTCCTTTTGAGCCATTCGTTATTTTTTTTCTTTATTTTCTTTATTTTGATGATGGGATGATAGATGACGATGAATCTGTGGTCGATTTCGTAAGCTCACGCGTTGCCGCCAAAATGACGATGTACGAGTTAACTTGAACCAAAACTTATGTTCTGTTATCGTATTTATTTGAGATTCCTGTTACATCGGTCGCTTTACGCAACTGTTTGGTACACAATCCGCACGAAATTATGTCACAAATATCACTAAAACCAATTTTTTATGAATTTCAAATAACACGAACACTTCAAGAGCAATGGCGCCAAGCAAACTCTCGTTTGCGTAGGTCCCCCGACCAGTATTGCCAAGTCTTATTTTCACTTTACCCTAGGCTTGATCTCAGTTTACCCTAGATTATGCACAATTTTCAAAAATTACCCTAAAATCTTTTAGTAGAAACAAACAAGCAAAAAAACATAGTCATAGTTCTTTAATTAAGGGAATATAATTCGGAACGCGCTCCATACAAACGAAGTCTGGTGATATATTCAATACTAACCGAATAAAGTCAATGAAATTGTTCAGAAACAATCTAGACACTAATCTCTATGTTTGTATGAAGTCAGATTTTCGTTAAAATGCATAGTTTTAACGTTACAGTGCCTCAAAGATTTCCATACAAATCTTAAATTAATCCTAGTACTAAAACTGTATATTTTAACGAATATCTGAAACCATACAAACATAGAGATAAGTTTCTAGATTGTTTCTGAAAAAATTCATTGACTTTATTTTAATTTTATTTTAACACTTTATCGTACACACGGAAATACAGATGAATACAGCATAATAGACAAGTACAAAGGGCGAGCATATCTCTAAAGAGATTTCTTCCAGCAGACCCATGATACAGAGAAAGTTTACAAAGTGAGGTAGGCTAGGTGTACACAAATCAAAGAAATAAACAAACTAAAACACACAATCTGAACAAAAACTTATTAATTGTTAAACTACAAAAGAAAATAAACTGTAAACAAATAAATATTATATTACAAATATACCGATACATAGATACATACATAAGTATACTAAATATATAATCCTAATTTATGGCAGAGAAAGATAGTGTAATCTTTAACTTTATTTTTAAAAGAACCTATTGTTGGACAGTCCCTTATACTTGCGGGAAGAGAGTTCCACAGGCGGGCAGCATGGACGGTGAATTAGTAGGAGTAGAAGTCAGTGGTTTGGGACGGGATATTAGTCTCGCTCAGTGGCACTCCCCTAGGGTGGGTGACCAAGTTCAAGTACCTGGGCCATTGGGTCACTGATGATCTCAGGGATAATTGCGACATTGAGAGGGAGCGTAGGTCGCTGGCTGTCCGTTGTAATATGCTGGCACGAAGGTTTGCACGATGTACGAAACCAGTAAAAACCACACTGTTTAAAGCATTTTGTCAGTCTTTCTACACGTGCAGCCTCTGGACCCAGTATACGCAGCGGGCATACAGCGACCTACGTGTACAATATAACAACGCATTCAGGATACTAATGGGGTTGGCGCGGCATTGTAGTGCGTCGGGAATGTTTCCGGAGGCGCCCACGGACGACTTCTACGCTATAATGAGAAAACGCACCCTCCATGTTGGGCAGGCTCCGAGCCAGCACCAGCGGTCTCCTGAGCGTGTTCAGAGACCGATGGGACTCCCCGCTGTTGCATCACTGGGTGAAGCTCCATGCCGGGTAGTTAAAATAAAATCAAATAAAACCTTGTTGTAAACAAACACTAGTTTTTAAGATAAATGTATACTAACCCTTATATGGACATCTTGTCTGAAATAAATTATTTGAATTGAATTGAATTGAATTAACGGGACGGGATATTGACTTTAATCGGTTAGTATAGAAAATTTCACCAGACTTCGTTTGTATGCAGCGCGCATTTACGTATTCGGAATAAGTGGCTTACCATCTCTTTGGGCACCGAAACCAGCTGCCCATCCCCAGTTGCCGGCGAAGGTCGCTGTACCAGACGCAAGAGGGATGTTTCTGATATTGGCTGCAGAGAAAATCAGTAAATCAACATAAAGAACCAATTGAATTGATTCAATCAATTCAATTTTACACCAAAAAAATATAGTATACAGAGAGCAAACAGCAAATGCAAAAGGTACAATAATAAACTAAATTATTAAGAAAAACAAAAAACCCGACTGCATAAAAAACCTATTGACTGAAAAGAGAAAAACAAGCTCTATAATCACTAATCAGCTATAACAACTTTGTTTTAGCAAATATAATTTGAATGTTATTAGGTAGGTATCGCAAACGGGGACAAAGAAGATTTTTGGTTGTGTAATGGTTTGTCCCCCGCTTGCAATACCTACCTAATAACATGCAAATTATATTTTCTAAAACAAAGTTGTAATAGCTGATTAGAGATAATAGAGCTTGTTTTTCTCTTTTCAGTTAATAGGTTTTTTATGCAGTCGGGTTTTTTGGTTTTTAGTCTTGTGTCGAAACGGTAACATAAAAATACTACAATATTCGATTTCGATGTTGGTCCCGTAGAGAAAGTTGTTCAGTTTGATGGTGGATAATTTTATGAAATAGTGTTAGTATGATTCACAAAATTATCTACGATTTCAGTTTAGATTCACAATTATTCACAGAAACCGATTTTTTATCCTGCGATAAGATCCCCAAAAACAGTTCTATTGCCTCGCGTCACGTATCTCTCTCTATTACACAGTGGTGTCGCTAGGTACATCTCACTCTCTCAGCTGTTAGTCACTCTATTATACTCCATTCCAAATAGGGGCGAAAAGAAGGTAAAAAGGGTTCTTTATAGTACACACTTTAAAGAAATACGAACATTGTATCAAACAACAAAATGGCGATGTTGAACGATCTAAAGAAGCAGTGGTGTGCACATGTGGTTCGTCTTTAAAATCATTCTGTCATTGAACACTGACATATGTGTCTATAATTTTTATCAAAGAGAGTATACCTAATAGAGTGAGCCATACCAATTGTAAAGTGTCCACTTTTTTTGACGTTTAGGTTTAAGTGTGTGGTGTCAAGTAGTATGGACAAAAGGCACCAAGTGACATATGGCCTTATGTTTACGGTCACTTTTCTCACACACTAGCTCAAAAAAAAGTGGACAGCCGCATAAACAAATATCTATAGTTCCATCTCCTTCTACTATTAAAGGTACGTCATAAGACAAAAGAGACTAACTACAATCGTAAATTTATGCGGACTCTATGGAGATCCTTCCTCTGAGATTTTTATAAAATGATCACGGTCTGAAAAGGTTTCGTGGTCCTGCTTCTGTGATCTTTTTTTCGTCTTTATTTGACATATAGTATAGTAACTTTATGGTTGTAACTTACTGGTGTAGAAAACAGAGGCGATAGAGATGACTGCAACATCATTGTGCAAGGTAAAGGCATTGTAGTTAGGATGCATTACGACTTGGTTCGTGTTGATTCTGGTGCCTCCGGTGAACAGAGTGAGAGAGCCTAACACCACCTGCGAGGAAAGGTTTAACATGATACAATCATATCGAGAAGCGCGGTCACCTTTGACTATTTATATGTGGACTGGTTACGCGTGTAATACTACTAACAAACGTTTCTGCCTCTTTTTGCGGGGGGCGAGGTAACATGAAATCCGCAACTTTGGATTTTATTCCCCATAACTTTATATTCTAATTTTGAATGTTGAAAATCATGAAAAGTAGTCTCGTGTGAAGCCCAAACGTTCTAAGTTCGAAGTTATTATTTCGCAATTATAGGCTGTCTCGTTTAGTGATAAGGTGTAAAATTGAATGTAAATGCACAAGATCAATTGTGCTTATACCGTGGCAGAGGGGAAATGCTACCGCATGGCTAGTCCTTATAATAATTAGTCAAAGGCGGTCACAGAATAGCTAATAGTATACAGGGCCCAATTTAATATACCTACTGACAGTTTTTTAAGAGGATGATCAGACCATCAAACTGAACAACTTCCTCTATGGGACCAACATCGAAATCACGAGAAAGAAATTAGCTGTCCCATACAATTGGGTCCAGTAAGATTTCAGTTTAGTAGGTATGGTACAGATGATTTTTTTTCGCGATTTCGACATTGGTCCCATAGAGAAAGTTGTTCAGTTTGATGGTCTGATCATTCTCTTAAAAAAGTGTCAGCATATTAAGAAGGACCCTACATAGTTCTATATATAGAACGGCCACTCCCCGCCCCCCTCTGACTTCAGTTACTCCACCTCACCTCACACTTTCTGGGAAACTTGAGGGAAGCCGAGCAAGGGAATGCAGTCAGGCGCGCACCCGTTGGATTTAACTACATAAAATTGTGTCTTTTCAGTGCATAAAAAACGTTGAAAAATAACGCTAAATTCACATTTTCAATAATTCTTCAGCCAAATACTATTTTTAATAATGGAACGAACTATTAAAAGTATTGAAATGTAGATGACGTTAAATGCAAAGGCTTGCTTTCAACCCTACACGCAATGTGCGCAATGTCATGGACGGTTTGCACAAAGTGCGCATGTGCAGACGCCATTTCGAAATTCAAAAACGTTCTTTAGAGTGCCGGACCTGTGGCGCGGTTCAATCCTAACTTGTTATCTGTTATCCTCGAATATCGGTAGAGCAAGATCTCCGGTTCAAGGTCATAGGCGGGGGTTCGGGGTTCAAAAACGCAGTTTTTTAGGGTTCCGTAGTCAAACAAGAAACCCTTATACTTTCATCCATTCTGTCTATCTGTATGCCCTGCCTCAATATCTCGCTCATTTTTCCATCTATCGAATCGAAATTTGGCATGAAGACAGATAACAGTAACCCAAAAACAGAAATGTAATAGTTATGACGAAAAATTTTTTTTCAGATCTCCTCCTATACAACGAAAGAGGGGTTTAAAAAAAAAGTTTTTTTTAATAAATGGAGTGTGGTGTCGTTGGATAGATCTTGTCCAACGTAACAAAACTCCCGTAGAAACCAAATCGTTATGATGCTTCTGTGTCGAGATATCTGCGCTCAAAGTCAAAAATAGGGCGAGATGTGTGTTGTAGAGTTTCTGGCCACATCTTCTCTACGGAACACCTTCCGACGCGGTGGTAGAGTCAAAATATGTCATCAGAAAGCTATCTATACAGGGTGAAATTGATATCATTTGCATCCTTTTCAACTAAGAGTCTATCCATCAAACTGAACAACTTTTACTATGCAAGCAAACTGATCGGAGCAACAATAAACAGCTGTTGCACACATTTGAGTCGAGTAGGCATTGCAGTTTAGTATGGAATAGCAGATTTTTATTTTGCTCCGATTTTGCTCCCATAGTAAAAGTTGTTCAGTTTGATTGGTAGACTCTTAATTTAAAAGGATGCTAATGATATCAATTACACCCTGTACAATAAAAAGATTTGATTTTAAATTGTGTGGTAAGGTTTAAGAGAAGTTTATTTCGAATGCGTAAATGCGCGCTGCATAAAAACAAAGTCTGGTGATATTTTCAATACTAACCAATTAAAGTCAATGACATTTTGCAGAAACAATCTAGAAACAAATCTCTATGCTTGTATCTAGTCCGATTTTCGTTAAAATATACAGTTTCAATGCTAGGATTAATTTAAGATTTGTATGGAAATCTTTGAGGCACTGTAACTTTAAAACTATACATTCTAACGAAAATCTGACAAGATACAAGCATAGAGTTTACTTTCTAGATTGTGTCTGAAAAATTTCACTGATTTTAATTGATTGTATTGAAAATATAACCAGACTTCGTGTGTATGGAGCGCGCCAACAGTAATATACCCTTAAAGGAGTCTTACGGTGAACTGCCAAGCCTGGTTATTAACATCGCGCCAGCAGTGAGCGGCGGTGACCAGGCGGGTGTTGGTGAGAAGTGAGGACCCGCAGACCGAGGTCCAGCCCGTTGTGAGGGAGATCACGAGGCCACCCTGTGGAAATAATGAAACCATTTTTAATAATCATAATTTTTATTAAAGGGACTATGACGTGGTGGTCCAGTGGCGAGTAACCATGCCTGCCGTGCAGGAGGCGATGGTTCGATCCCCGTCCAGGCCGACTCGTACCAATGAGTTTATTCGGAATTTACGTACGATTTGTAACACCACTGGCTTTTCGGTGAAGGAAAACATCGTGAGGAAACCTGCATGCTTCAATTTCGAGGCATGTATTGTACCCACTGTCCATTGTAAGTGGCGACGGGCTCACCAGACCTGGACAGAGTTTCGGTACTACTGGTGAGACGTGGATGTTCTGAGGTTTCAGAATATCTCGGAATACCCCCTCGGGGAATATAGACGTGAGCATATGTATGTATGTATGTACTAGGACTCGTTGTGTTAGTAATACAACTTAATTTAAGAGGATAGGCGGGCTCTCGAAGAAATTAGGTCACTTTTCCGACTATATACCTATTTTTCCGACCCGCCGTAAAAATCGTGAGAGTGACATAGGATATATTATTTCAAAATGGCGTTTACGAAGTAAAAAAGATTTTTTTTTTTGGTAAAAAATTAAAATCTTGGTATCAAATGAAAGCTAGTAAATAGCAGATTTCAAATAAATAAATATTATCTTTTATGCTACAGTTTTGAAACAAGAGTAATAAGTATGAAATAAATTGTTAAGAAAAAAAAAGCCCGACTGCATGAAAAAATGATTAACTGAAAGGAGAAAAACAATCTCTTTAAGTATTTGTCAGTTATACCAACTTTGTACATACATACATACATAAGCTCACGCCATTGTCCCACGGACCGCCACACGCTACGACTCTGGCACACCTCTTTAGCCTCATTCACGTTCATACATCTTTTCATGCACTTCCGTCGATTGAGGGCGCTACGCACTTGTCCTTTTCGGAAAAGATCATTGATTTGATTCAACTTTGTTTGTGCAAATATAATCTGATTGTTATTAGGTAGGTATTGCAGGCGGGGACAAACCAATAACCAACAAATAAGTGTGTTTTGTAATTTTCCTTTGTCCCCGTTAGCGATACCTACCTAATAACATTCAAATTATATTTGGTCAAACAAAGTTGGTATAGCTGATTAATGATTTTATAGATTGTTTTTCTCTTTTCCGTTAATCATGTTTTATGCAGTCGGGATTTTTTCTACTACAAACCAATAACCAACAAATAAGTGTGTTTTGTAATTTCCTTTTGTCCCCGTTTGCGATACCTACCTAATAACATTCAAATTATACAGGGTCCTTCTTAATGAGCTGACACTTTTTTAAGAAAATGTTCAGCGCATCAAACTGAACTACGTTTTCTATGGGACCAACATCAAAATCGCGAAAATAAAATCAGCTGTCCCGTACATTTTGCTCAAGTAGGTATGCAGTTTATTAGGGAAAAGCTGATTTTTTTTCGCGATTTCCATGTTGGTGCCATAGAGAAAGTTGTTCAGTTTGACGGTCCGATCATCTCCTTAAAAAAGTGTCAGCATAATAAGAAGGACCCTGTTTAATTTGAATGTTATTAGGTAGGTAACGCAAAGGGAAATAACAAAACACACTTATTTGTTGGTTATTGTTTTGTCCACGCCTGCAATAACTACCTAATATTATTCAAATTATATTTGCACAAACAAAATTTCTCTCCTTTCAGTTAATCGTTTTTTCATGCAGTCGGGCTCATTTTTTTTCTTAATAATTTATTTCATACTTTTAACTCTTGTTTCACAATTGTAGCATAAAAGAAAATATATATATTTATTTGGAATCTGCTATTTACTAGCTTTCATTTGTAAATTTTTACCCAAAAAATTTTCGTTTTTAATTCATAAACGCCTTTTTGAAATAATATACCAAACAAAGTTGGTATAGCTGATTAATGATTTTATAGCTTGTTTTTCGCTTTTCAGTGAACATTTTTTTATGTAGTCGGGATTTTTTCTACTTATACAATGGCTTCGCAACCCTATCATAGGCAAGTCCGACACGCTCTTGCCCGGTTTTTGGTTTTGTTATTGTATGACGTGTGATTCTATGTGTGTGTCGCTATCTCAAAATATGCGATTTTATGACTCACCAAGTGCGGGTACTGTCCCAAATTAGCTGCGAAGCCACCTACAATCCTAGATCCATCGAAGTCACTTGACATTTCACCAGCCTTGATAAGTGCTGCATCCTTGATACCAATGTCTTCATGATAGTTAATTGTAATTGGCTCGAAAGTGGGATGTCCAAGCGTAAGACCAAGGAAACAGACAGTCAAAATCAGCTTCATTTTTACCGACTACTGCGGTGTGCGGATTTGACGTGATTCTATTTGTTATTTATCACGAAATGTTAGTCAAATATTTATAATAATAGTTGCCTGTATCTGGGGTTTTCCGGATTATAAATACGATTAAAAGCTACTTATGGCTTTTATCTATTAGTTAATAGTTTGATTAAGGGGTGATTCGAGAGGATAATCCTTGTGGTGCAGCGTGCCCGAACGCGCTGCATACAAACGAAGAACCCTTATACTTTCGTCCATTCTGTCTGTCTGTACGCCTCTCCTCAATAACTCGCTCATTTTTGCACCTATTGAATCGAAATTTGGTATGAAAGCAAATAACGACTTTCGATGGCTTTCGACTTTAACACCTTTGTAACATTATGATGTGCAATAAATAAATTGAAATTGAAATTTAACTGTAACCCAAAAACAGAAATGTAGTTGTACAGAAAACTATTTTTTTCGACCCCCTCCCATATCATCGAGTGAGGTGTCGTTGGATAGGTCTTGTCCAATGAAACAAAACTGCCATAGAAACTAAATAGATATAATGCTTCTGTCTCGAGATATCTGCGTTCAAAGTAAAAAATAGGGCGTACTATGGCTACGGAACCCTATCATGGGCAAGTCCGACACGCTCTTGAACGGTTTTTAAACACGATCTAGAAACTAATCTCTGTGTCTGTATTTTGTCAGAATGCCGTTTTATACATGGTCCTTCTTAATATGCTGTCACTTTTTAAGGGGATGATCAGACCGTCAAACTAAACAACTTTCTCTATGGCACCAACATCGAAATCGCGAAAGAAAAATCTGCTGTTCTATACAAAACTGCAAACCTACTCGAGCCAAATTTATGGTACAGCTGATTTTTTTCGCGATTTGGATGTTGGTGCCATCATCATCAGCCCATCATCGTCCACTGCTGAACATAGGCCTCTCCCAAGGCGCGCCACAAAACTCTGTCCTCGGCCTTCCTCATCCAATCGTTCCCCTCTACTTTTTTTAGGTCGTCTGTCCAGCGGGCAGCAGGGCGTCCCACACTACGCCTACCAGTTCGCGGTCTCCACTCTAGAACTCTGACACCCCACCGGTTGTCAGTTCTTCGGCAGATATGACCAGCCCATTGCCACTTCAGCTTGCAAATTTTCTGAGCTATGTCAACCACTTTAGTTCTCTGACGTATCACTTCATTTCTGATGTGATCTCTCAGAGAAACACCGAGCATAGCTCTCTCCATAGCTCGCTGAGCGACCTTGAACTGATGAACTAGTCCTATCGTCAGGGTCCAAGTTTCCGCACCATAGGTCATTACTGGCAGGACGCACTGATTGAACACCTTTGTTTTGAGGCATTGTGGTAGAGCCGAGGAAAATATTTGACGGAGTTTCCCGAAAGCAGCCCATCCCAGTTTGATGCGCCTAGCGGCCTCCTTGTCGAAGTTGTTTCTACCTAGTCTTATAGTTTGTGCAAGGTAGACATAGTGTTGGTGCCATAGAGAAAGGTATTTAGTTTGACGGTCTGATCATCTCCTAAAAAATTGTCAGCATACACCACTAGCACAGAATAAATATAGTTATACAAAAATGTCCATTATAAGTGGCGACGGGCTCTCCCCCCGTCACACTGGACAGAGTTTCGGTACTACTGGTGAAACGTGGATGTTCTGAGGTTTCAGAATATCTCTGACTACCCCCTCGTGGAATATAGTCGTGAGTTTAGTAAGCTGCATTATGTACCTAGAAGCGGTGCAATATGAGCCATTTTAAGAGCAAATGTGTTGAAAAATATATTATGAACTTTTTAAATTCAATAAAATTCGTATACTTATATTACAGATAATTTTAATCAACCTGTAACCAGATTAACCACAAAAAAGCAGAGATTAAGTAATTAGTAGATATTAAATAAATAGAATAACAGACAAAGATTGGTTATCACTAAAAATATCTGCATTATCACGGCATTATCGAACAATTGACGAACAAAAGAAGTATATAAACAGCAACGAATGCAATCGGAAGTTACTCAGTGACACAAAATGAAACTGCTCTTGATCGCTTGCTTCGTTGGTCTCGCCTTCGGGCAGCCGACTTACGAACCAATCACCACCTTCTACCATGAGACCATTGGTATCAAGGAAGCAGCTCTTATCAAAGCTGGTGAAGAAGCCACGGACTTCGATGGCTCCAGCAGGATCGTTGGCGGTTCCGCAGCAGCTTTGGGACAGTACCCGTTCTTGGTAAGTCTGATAAATGCTTCACATATATACATAATCTACAGATTGTACTTCGGTGGCCCAAGAGCTACATGAGCTCATCCCGCCTTCGCTTTTCTACTATCGGAGTTCGAGACGCGCCGCGGGATATCACATCTTCTTGGTTGACATCTCACACTGAGAAAATAATGCTACGTATACGTAGCCCGTCGCAGCTTACGTACCACGTAGCTTACGACGCGATACTGATTACGATTACCGTATGTAAGTGTCTCGTACTTCATATTGAAGCTTCATTGTGAAGTACGAAATCTTTTATAATGCGCACAGCCAGTGGAATGCCCTGCCTGCAACAGTATTTCCGAGCGCTTACAACCCGAATTCCTTTAAAGTACGAGTGAATAGGCTTCTCCTCGGTGAGCTCGCTACATCTTCCACCCCACCCGTACGTCCGAAGCACGGAATCATCATTCTTTTCGGACAATCAGGTGATTCAGCCTGTAATGTCCTAACCAACTGGGGAAAAACGCACAATGAGAAATCAATGCTCATGACCAATAGACCGCGGAGGTAGGTACCATGTTTGTATTACCATTGTCGTGCGATATAAATCATGCTGACACGAGAGTAAGAAGATTGTGACTTATAGATAGTTAGTTTATAGCCTGTAGAATCCCACTGCAGGGCAAAGGCCTCCCTCACGAATAAGGGTGAGAGGGAGTGGACCATACTACGCCACGCGGGCCCAGTACGTGTTGGTGGATGCAAGTTAGTGGTCAACTTGCTGTCAGTGAATTTCAAGCAGCCTTAATTAACCTCTGACCTAGCTTAACGAATAGTTACAACGCTGACGGAACTATCCGAGACCAACTGCTTAACGTACCTTCCAAAGCACGAAAACGCTCGAGATGAAATACCACTAAATGGTCACCCATCCAAAGACTGACCGGGCCTGTCGTTAACTTCGGTGATCGTTTCCAATTCCGAAGCTCCACTACGCCAACGAGCGCTTCACGCGCATCTAAGGGACTTATAATATTTTTCTCTACAGGGTGGTCTGGTCATCTCCCTGACAACCGGTCAAACCTCAGTCTGCGGGTCCTCACTCCTGACCAACAACCGTGCTGTCACTGCTGCTCATTGCTGGTGGGACGGTCGGAACCAGGCTCGTCAATTCACGGTATGTCATTTGAAATATTCAAAATTAAATATAGTGGTGGAGGACCTTCTAGGGAGGTTCCTCCATTGAAAAGGGAAGGTCTTCCGTTAGGCTAGGTGTGAAGATTGGGGACCGGCTGTGGTCCTACAGTTCTTAGTTGTACTTTGTATACAGGGTGTAAGGAAAAGTATCATTAAACTTCAAACCACATACTCTACCCATCAATCTGAACAACTTTTAGTACGGGAGCAAACCTGTCAGCGCAAAAAAAAATATCAGCTGTCCCATACTAAACTGCAATACCTACTTGATTCAATCGTATGAGACAGCTGATATTTTTTTGTTCCGACACGTTTGCTCCCACAGTAAAAGTTGTTCAGTTTCATGGGTATAGCATTAAGGTTACTGATACTTTTCCGTACACCCTGTATAGATAGCGTCATTTTAGACTCTACCACCGCGTTGGAAGGTGTTCCGTTGTAGAGAAGATGCGGTCAGAAACACATCAACTACAACACACATCTTTAAAAAAATATATAGAAAGTACAGTTAAAAAATACAATATTGAATTACATAGTGTAACATTGTCAAGACCAGACATTTTGGTCATTCATATAATCATCGAGTTTATAGTAACCTTTTTTCCAGATACTTTTTATATGGCTCGATTTGCCCGCTTTTGAAGGATAAAGATCGTCTTAACATTATACAAATACCTAAGAGGAAGGATCTCCATAGAGTCCGCATACATTTACGATTGTAGTTGGTCTCTTTTGTCTTATGACGTACCTTTAATAGTAGAAGGAGATGGAACTATAGATATTTGTTTATGCGGCTGTCCACTTTTTTTTGAGCTAGTGTGTGTGAAAAGTGACCGTAAAGATAAGGTCATATGTCACTTGGTGCCTTTTGTCCATACTACTTGACACCACACACTCAAACCTAAACGTCAAAAAAAGTGGACACTTTACAATTGGTTTGGCTCACTCTAGTCTTAAAGAGAGATCCTTCCTCTTAGACAAACACCTATTTCGTCGCCTCAGAGTGAAGACCTCGGGAATGAAATTTTTGGTATTTTTTATTAGTGCGTTTCTGGGAAGAAAATCTCACAAACCGTATCCTGATTTCACTCAAAAAATAATCTGATACTCGTAATGCCATCTACAGCGTGTAATAAGAACCTTGCAAATGCTCCCGATCTTGTAAAAAAGATCCTCCTGAAAAAATTTGTCTTTTGCACTCACGAGTTCTTCACTCTAAGGCGTCGATCTGTCCCTTAAGGCATTCGAATCTATGGCCCTCGGCACGGCAAAGTTTCCAATACCGAAGTTGTTATAATGTCTTTAACGACTATGGATACTAGTCCTTTTGAGCCATTCGTTATTTTTTTCTTTATATTCTTTATTTTGATGATGGGATGATAAATGACGATGAATCTGTGGTCGATTTCGTAAGCTCGCGCGTTGCCGCCAAAATGAACATGTACGAGTTAACTTGAACCAATACTTATGTTCTGTTATCGTATTTATTTGAGATTCCTGTTACGTCGGTCGCTTTACGCAACTGTTTGGTACACAATCCGCACGAAATTATGTCACAAATATCACTAAAACCAATTTTTTACGAATTTCAAATAACACGAAACACAGCAAGAGCAATGGCGCCAAGCAAAACTCCCCCAATACCGAAGCTCCACTCAGTATTCCCAGAAGTGCGATAATTATCCTAGATCCACGATATTTTCGAGAGGCATGCGATAGAAAATAAAAGTCTGGTATCATACGATAATTCGTGAAAATTCCACGATAGTCCACGATAATTTTTAAAAGTAATGGAATCAGTGTATCCAATCACTATTTTCAACTATATTTTCCGTTAAATTACAATGAAACATCATACTCACGTTTAGTATTGGGTACAGTGTTCAAACATTACCAAAATTTAAGTTCTATTGAGAAAAGTTGAGGTACAAAATATTTACTCATCGTGTCGTTTCAATCAAAAGTTGTACTAAGATTCTATAAACACTACCTTTAAATATGTAACTAGCACGTAATGTAGGTAAGAATGATTGAATTTCATACATCATTTGGTTCTCACTCTCTTTTAGACGCGTAGAGCCATCCCAAATTCCCAAAACTATCGTAAGTTTTGGGAATTTGAGATGCGATAAAAACACGATAATTTTGCGGCCAATCTGGGATAATTCTTAATCATGGATCGGGCAACACTGGCTCCACTACACCAACGAGGACCTCATTGTAAGATTTTTAAGTCTTTATGTCTTCTCGCAGGTCGTCCTAGGATCCCTCACGCTGTTCACAGGAGGCACCAGGATCAACACCAACAGTGTCGTTATGCATCCCAACTGGAACCCCAGCACCCTGAACAGCGACGTCGCTGTCATCTCAATGAACAGTGTTAGTTACACTAGTGAGTATCCCGTGGTAGTCTCATAAACCGTGATATTCGGTGATTGAACCGTGATTGGACTACTTACGAACCATAACTTTTGACACATTTGGTATTGCGCTAATCGCGGTACTGCTCTTGACAGCCGTTAGAGCCGTTTTGACAAATCGCTCAGACGTTAAGGGCTGAGTTACAAAGACATACAAATTAATGAAAAATATAGCAATGATCTTTAACATGTAAGCTTTATTTGCTATGAAGCATATTACTTTTTTTCTATAAATACATACGAAAGCTGTGTTCAAAGGAGAGCCTAGATAATGGGAAAAATCGGTATTATGTGCATCTACTTTTTAAGTTGAAGTCACTTTTACTTGCGACACACACCATTGTGTAGACAATATTAAGATCTAAAAATGCTATGAAAGACATTTTTTTAAGACCTATATTTAATGAGTTAATTAGATAATTGTAAAATTTGGTGCGAATTCTTATGATTTTCGAATTTGATTTCCTTGGATTAGAAGGTACCATAGTGACATAATGAAGTACAAGCCAGTCAAAAATAGGTATACCTATTAAAATGACGTGGTTTAGTAGAGGTAAGGCGGCTCTGAAAGGGTCAAGGTCGTTCGGTCAGGGAAACCTCTTAATTAACTTTTCTGTCGTTGTCGCCGCGAGTTTCCAACTAGTCAAATTAACAACTCTTTATCAAACGTCAAAACGCGAAGCTGTGTGTGAAATATTGTACTAAAAATTTAATAGTGACGTCATTGTTTTTCGTCGTCGTTTTGATACTTTTTATGGTTTATCCAGTTATTAAAAATAGTATTCAAGCAACAGCATTACTGAAAATGTGAGTTTAGCGGTCAAACGGTTTATTTACTGAGCAGTTAAAACTAAAATATATTTTATGTAGTCAACTCCCTTAATATGGCGTTATGTAGCGATTTAATAAGTCAGGAAAACTGGACCACACTTGCACCCTAGGACTTAACACCGCGTTCCTGAGGATATGCATTAACTTTGGCTTGTTTTTCAGACCATTAAATTGGTAATGGCGACGGGTTCGCTCCCCGTCACACTGGACAGAGTTTCAGTACTAGTGAAACGTGGATTCAGTGGTTCTGTGGTTTCAGAATTTCTCTGACTACCCCATCGGGGGATGTACAGGGTGTTAGGGTAAACAGTTGCATTACTTTAAGGGGTGATTATACCCATGATACTGAACTAATTTCCCTAAGAATCCTATAGGAAATACGCAAAAAAAATTTTGGACTTCCCATACTAAATGCAATCGAACGTTTGTATGAAAAGTGGAATTTTTTTTTTGCGAGTTGCCCTTGTTTCTAAGGCAACGTTGTTCAGTATCATGGGTACAATCACCCCTTAAAGTAATGCAACTGTTTACCCTAACACCCTGTAGTCGCGAGCATATGTATGTATGTAAATTGGTAATTTTTCACTATGGGACCAACATCGAAATCACGATTCATTATTGGTGCCATAGTGAAAAATGCCTAATTTAATGGTCTGAAAATCAGGCTAAATTTAATTCATATCCTCAGGAACACGGTGTAATTGGGTGATAATATCGGTAATTTTGTCTGTGATCATGATCGTGTGTTTGTGATTATGATTGTAACGTTTCATTCCAGACAACATAAGAAACATTGCTCTGGCATCTGGTTCATCTAACTTCGCCGGTACTTGGGCTAATGCAGCTGGTTTCGGAGCCCAAAGAGACGGTACGTAAACATATACTAGGATAATATTGAAGAGGCATGTTGGTGGTATGGATTTTTGAAATATATTATGTACCTCCCTGGACTTCAGGGCATGGGCCCACCATACATTCCCACCTTCTTCTTATCGTGTGGGCAGCAAGCCCTGGTGTCAGAGTTTTTTCAGACCGCCTTACGGCCTCTAACGTAGTTTTTATGTAACGACTACTACCACGAGAGATAGTAGCCCAGACCAACGGCTTAACATGCCATCCGAAGCACAGAAACATCTTTCTTTGCAGACAATCAGGTGATTCAGCCTGCAATGTCCTAACCAACTGGGGAATAACGCACAAAGTGACATTTCACTAGGTGTCCCCCACCGCTGTAACTCCTGTAAACCAGGATCGACAGCGGCGACCATTCACAACACTAGACAATGAAGTCCGAGCCCGGGATGACTCTATTCTGTCTTGGAACCAGCAATGAATTTAATGAAAGAAGAGGAGGAGTAGGAAAAACTAATATTCGCTTGTTCTTCGATTAGGCGCTTATGTACTTGCTGACAGAGAATTTTTCAAGCGAAGCGAATAGTTACAACGCCATCTGACGGAACTATCGAACTATATAAGAGACCAACTGCTTAACGTGCCTTCCGAAGCACGGAAACGCTCGAGCTGAAATACCACTAAACGGTCACCCATCTAAAGATTGACCGAACCTGACCTTGCTTAACTTCGGTGATCGTTTCCAATACCGAAGCTCCACTACGCAAACGAGCGCTTCTACTTAATAACTATTGCATCATAAATTCTTAAGCTAAGACTATGTATTCCACAGGATCTGGTGGTATTCCTTCCAACCAGCGTATGCATCACGTGAGTCTGCAAGTCATCAGCAACAGCGATTGCGCCAGGACTTTCGGAAGCTCCATCGTCGGCTCAACTATTTGCACCAGCGGTGCCAATGGACGCAGTACCTGTGGTGGGGATTCCGGTGGTCCTTTAGAGACAAGCGTTGGTGGAACTCGCACTCTGGTGAGTTTGATAAAACTAATCTTTATTTAGACTTTACATCATCATCTCCCTGCCCATCCCATTACTTGAAGTCGGCGCAGTATGTCGTCTTCCTCCATTCATCTCTCTTAGCCGTAATTTCAGCACTAACTCCTTTCTTACACATATCATCCTTCACATAATCCATCCATCTTTTCTTCGGCCTTCCTCTCCTACCACAGCCATATACATTCATACTTAAGAGGATAGGCGAGTACCGTTTTTTCCATACAAACGAATTCCCCTGTTACCTCCCTGGATAATGACACTAGAGCAAAACGTTTTTTACCATACAATCTATGTTACCTCTGCTATGTCCCTATGTTTTGCTTATGAACTAGGGACCTTCGAAAATGAAGAATTTTACCACCCGTTTTCAGACATCCAGAAAAATTAATTTGACAAATAAAAACAAAAAAAGCAAAACATAAAAACAAAATAACCAAAGTCTTTCTCATATTATTCTTGAAAGAATTATTAAAATCGGTTTAGTTTTGGAGGAGGAAACAGGGGAATACGAAATGCTGTTTTCGTACGGCTTCTGATCTGCAAGCAATGTTTATCAATGTTTATCGACTTTGGGTTATGTCGTCTACTCTGGTTCTTCTACAAACCTCTTCATTTTTGATTCGATCTCAAAGGGCAATTCCAAAAAGGCCTCTCCACTTCCCATTTAGGTGACTTTTAGCCTTTTTAAGAGGCCTTGACCACGTCTCTTGTACCGATCAACTTTTCTACATGATGGAAACTAATTCTGTAAGATTACACACTTTAGCATGAAAGGATATCTATGGAGAAAACCGTGCAGTTGTGCATCAGAACTTAATTTAACATTAATTTCCTACAGATCGGTGTCGTCTCATTCGGTGCCGCCGCTGGTTGCCAGCGTGGTTTCCCTGCTGCCTTCGCCAGGGTGACATCCTTCAACTCCTGGATTCGGGGACGTTTGTAAAAAGGAACAGTGCCAGGAACTTGGCATTAAGAAGACCTTTGCCTCTTCACGATAAATAAATTACTGATTTAGCTTGAAGCTGTCGTTTTATTTCTTATGTTTTTGTGCTGTTAAAGTGTGGTATATCGGAAGTGTTAAGGATAAGCCCAAGTAAGTTTATGAATTCACGATATCCAGAGAAGCCAGTAGCCAAAAATCGCACTCCTGAAGTATGATTTTTGAAAGTCAAATCAGCAGTAGAAAGATGCAGTATCTCCATACTAATTTTGACATTTTCAACTGCTGAGTTCGACGAATGAGTTTGAAAAATCGCACTCCAGGTCCAGAACTTTGTTTGCCTAAAAAACTATAATATCTATATATTCTTATGTTGTCTAAGTTTTTTAGCCAAAAAGGGGCCTAAAATACTAGACATGTACTTTGTGCTAATGAAAGGTCGTTGGACCTTTTCAGGGTTAGATGTAGGTCAAGGGTTAACGCATTCCTATTTTTACCCGACTGCGCCAGAAGGAGGGTTATGTTTTTCGAGCGTATGTATGTATGTATGTATGTATGTATGTTTGTATGTCTATTTCTTTGGCACGGCCTACAGCCTAAACGGATTGATGGATTTTAACGTTTGACGTGTCATAAGATTCGTAAAAATTGTGAGAGTGACATAGGCTATATTATTTTAATATGGCGTCTGCGTAATAAAAAGAGAGGGGGAATTAACAATTTTTTTTTGTTTTAAATTACAATATGGGTATCAAATGAAAGCTAGTAATCAGACGATTCTAAATATATAAATATTATAGTGCTTTTATGTTACCGTTTCGAAGCAAGACTAAAAAGTATGAAATAAACTAAATTATTAAGTTAAACAAAAAACCCGACTGCATAAAAACCTATTAACTGAAAAGAGAAAAACAAGCTCTATAATCACTAATCATCTATAACAACTTTGTTTGAGTAAAAATAATTTGATTGTTATTAGGTAGGTATTGCAGGCGGGGACAAACCAATCAATGACCAACCAAAAATTTTCTTTGTCCCCGATTGCAAATTATTTATAATATTTTGAAAAAAATTGTGTTGAAAACATGATAATTAGATTCTGCTTTCGATTCTAAACAAACTACTTTCTAGTTTTGCGTTAATTCATTAATTATACAACGTGTTAATGAATAAGCGCAAAACCTCATACACCCCAACTGATTTATAACAAAATAATTGGAATGAAACAATAATTTCATTATTTTGATACTTACAATTTAAAGTTATTCGCATTTTAAGTTTTGAGGCAAACATGATTTGTTATCATTTCAGCAATGAATGAAAGCGCTAACGTGCTCATGGATACATTTTAAGAATCTTGGTTTGTTAGTAAGTAGGGTGAGAGTGCCCGAGCGCTGGGTTGAGATCGAGTCCAGTAAATTTTAAATTTTACAAAAAAAATATTTATTATTTTGAAAAAAATACCTATGTTGAAACCATGATAATTGAATTCTGCTCTCGATTCTAAACAAACTACTTTCTAGTTTTGCGTTAATTCATTAACACGTTGTATATACCTACCTTATATAATAAATAAGTAAAAATATACCTTTTATTATTATTTATAAATAAATATATACCTTTATGACATATGTTGAGGGCCCATCATTTTAATAATAAATAATAATTTTAATCAGATGTGATTTCCGGGGCTGTCGACCCTTTTCACCAGGTTTTCTTCTTCCGAGGAAGTCGAAGTTTTCGTCTCCCACTAGTTCAGTTAACTTTTCCCCAAGTCACCTGAACATCATTTATGATGCCTCCGTAGCAACTGGACATATTCTTAACTGGACAGATTCTGAACTGGACTGTTCAGTTAAGAACTGAACAGATTCTCAGCTGGACATAGTACAGTCGTGAAATAAACTTTTTTTTTTAAATTTATAATTAATATACTTCTTGCTTGTGCACCGCATTTCCGCCAGTATCAAGTGGTTTAAGGGAGTATCTATCCAATCTCGAGGATTGTTTTTGAGTAAGAACACAACTGAGAAGGATTGCGGAGCCTCGTGGCAGACTGAGCTGCGAACCGCGCGAACATCACGCGAAAGACAAAGTGTTCGGGGCAAACCCTGCAACGAGACTCAAAATAAACTTCATATTCGCAAAAGGCCATCTTGACGCAAAATGTCATACTGGCTGTAAACGAATCCCCAAATGCTTATACCCCCAAAGGGAACCAGGGGACAAACCATGTCAAGTCCAGGATATAGATTCTGGTACTTTAAATGTGACCAAATAGTTTTTGACAATGCATGGTGTTAGGGTAAACAGTTGAATAAGGGGTGATTGTACCCATGATACTAAACAACTTTCCCAAAGAAACCTATAGGAAATTCACAAAAAAATTGTTGGACTTTCCATACTACATGCCATCCGGACCGGACCTTTGTATGAAACGTCGAGTTTCCTATTAGTCTAGGAAAAATAAGGTTTGAGATTGCATTAAAGAAACTTTAGTAAATTGTGTTTGTAATAATATGACTGTTAGTTTATAACACTTTTGTCGAGATTTCGTGGTTACATAGGCTCAGGAACCTGAGAAATACCTTAAAATCGATATTAATGTACAAATGGCAAGCTTATTTCTAAAAATATTTCGACCAGCATACCAGCAATAGAGACAGTTAATTATCAAAAGGCAAATTTAATGTGTAAAAACAAACAGTAAATAATTTAGTTTTGAGGTGATCATTTTTGAAGACTTACAAAATATTAAATATCTACCCAAATTAACGATATTAACCGTGGATTATTATTGTTATAAGTAAAACATATTGAACTATATCCTGTACAAAATCACCAGTTTTCCATTTTTTGTTCATACCTAAATTTAATATTTTTTTAATGTCTTAATTATTCAATAATACAACATAAAAAATCGGGGATTATTGAGAATTTATGTTTTTCAGGTATGTATCTACTATATTCCAAATTTTCACCAAAAGTGCAATTAATGCAACCTACTCCATACAAAAACTATATTGTTTTCTTTGGGGAAGATGTTTAGTACCATGGGCACAATCACAGCACATTATAAGAGGAGTTAGAAGTGCAAAGTAGGCGTGGAACGTGTCGCCACAGGTTATGCAATGATTTGCATAACACCATAAGGAGCGGCGTGGTGCGAGCGAGAGGGCATGAGTAATTGTAGCAGCGTGAGCGGGAAGGCAAGTGGCGACAGTCTCCGAAGCAAAAGCGCTACTTTGCATTTCTAACCCCTCTTATAATGTTCTGTGGGTACAATCTCCTTCCCCTAACACCATGTATACAAGATATACATTTATTTATTTATTTAATGATTAGTAAGTAGGTATCAATAATCAGTAGGGATTGTGGATAAATCATTATGTTTTTATTACTCTTGTATAATTAAAAAGACCTTGTATTTTGAGATAATTATTAATCACTGAAATCAATCAAACTTATAGATAAATCTACTTATTCAAAAGGAATTAACGTTCTACGTAGCTTTGTTAAAGCATAGCATATGCTCACGACTATATTCCCCGAGGGGGTAGTCAGAGATATTCTGAAACCTCAGAACATTCACGTTTCACAAATAGTACCGAAACTCTGTCCAGTCTGACGGGGGTGAGCCCGTCGCCACTTGTAATGGACAGTGGGTACAATACATGCCTCGAAATTGAAGCATGCAGGTTTCCTCACGATGTTTTCCTTCGCCGAAACGACAGTGGTGTTACAAATCGTACATAAATTCCGAATAACTCATTGGTACGAGTCGGCCTGGACGGGGATCGAACCATCGCCTCCTGCACGGCAGGCAAGGTTACTCGCCACTGGACCACCACGGCTCACAACGGCAGCATGGTTAAAGAATTGTGTATAACCTGTTGGTAATCCTAATAAAAAAATTGAAATTGAAATAGGTCCAGTCGAAAACTTGCGGGATCTTGGTCTATAAGATTTGTGTAGATAAGTACATTAAGGGCCTATGTCGAAAAATAATTGAAGCGAAATGGGCGTGTGATAGCTTATATTACTGCCTGATGGGAGAGAAAGAGATGGAGCGGCGTGCGCGCCTGAAACGACGCAAGCGTAAAACAAACTTTATTTAATTGTGATTGTACTATTTATGTAAGTTCATTTCTGCTCTAATCAAACTTTATAAAATATCAATCTCTTTTTTTAAATTAAGTCTCGTGTTTCTATTATTCACCGTTTAGCAGTTCCAAGCGTTTATCGATAAAGACGGAGGCTATTTTGGCTTATTTTTCTATCGAGTCTCTTAATCGTGTTTTGGCTCTAATCAAAACTTCAATTATATGTTCAATTTACACATATCCGCAAATCATACTCCTACTGTTAGTACTTCATGATATATGATGCTTTGAAGAATACTAATTTTTTCACATATCTTCTTAATTTATAAATATTATGATTAACCTGATAAAATCAATAACATTTCAGCTTAGGTTTTTTTTCAATTAATCTAAAACATTTTGGGAAACCCCAAAATGGAATAGCATAGGGTAACGGTACCAGTTCTTGACAAGGGTGACACGACACAAAAAACAAATCTGACGAACGACCTCTTTTTCCGAAGTCAGTAAGATATGAAACAGGAATGCAATTCTCTAAGCGCAAACACACCTTAAGAGGCTATGTGAAAAAAATAGGATTCTTTAAAGCATCATATCTCATGAAGTACTAACAGTAGGAGTATGATTTGCGGATATGTCGCTGGGTGAATACAACAACGGCACAAGTCAAAAAAGTTGATTTTGAGAAAAATTACATTTAAGTTGGCGCGAGAGAGTGCGCGCGAACCAATTTGTCTGTAGTTACTACACAGCAAGGGTTAGATCCAGTGAAAAATCGAGTTAGGTCTATATTGCACAAGATAAAGTATGCGATGTAGAACCAGAATACGGTGCTAACTCAAATTTGCCAATTTTTTAGTTGTGCCGTTGTTCTATTCACCCAGCGACGTGTAAATTGAACATATCGCTGGGTGAATACAACAACGGCACAACTCAAAAATTGACAGTTTTGAGTTAGCACCGTATTCTGGTTCTACATCGCATACTTTATCTTGTGCAATATAGACCTGACTCGATATTTCACTCAATCAAGAGATAGATGGTAGTTGTGCCACTACTACACTAAATAAAATTGTTATTTTGTGTTATGCAACAATGACACTTTTGAGTCAAAAAGTTGAATTAAAATTATTCCTGTCTGCAAAAACTACCCCTGTTATATTCTGTAAACCACAATGTGAAGGTTTGTGATGTCAAAGTAGGTCCTCCCTACTTCCAACTCTTCAGGGAATCATAACATCTCTTCTCCTATAAAGTTTTGACTTATGATCATCTACCAATCTGCTTTTTGTACCATGGCTTTCTAGTATAGATAGAAGACTGATCTGTTGTATGAAGTTCCAGATCAGAAGATTAAACCAATGTGATACTGTAATTTTGTGGAAAAGAGCGTAGCTATGTAAGCGTGGGGCTCTATTACTGCTTTCGTATGGTTACTTCGTAAATATATAGCTTTGGTAAATCATCTGATTCCTGCATATTCAATATTACCTTTATGCTTTTAAAATTCAGTTTTCTTTTCCTCTTACCTCTTCTTGTCTTATCATTCATCTTTCATCCCAAATGACTGATGTCAGGATGTCTCCATTTCTTTCCTCTGAGATAATTTGGGAAAACTTCAACAGATCTTTTCATTGGCTTTCCCCAGATGAAAATATCTGACGACGTATTCATCCAATTGCAAACGAAGGTATTCAACCTGAACATAGGGATCAAGGCAGACACATGAACAGTGACGATAGAACTAGTCCATCATTGTGAACTATGGAAACAGCTACTGGTTGGTGTTTTTCTAAGAGATAACATCAGAAATGAAGTAGTAACGTCTGAGAACTAAAGCAAATAACGCAGCCCTGAAAATTAGCAAGCTGAAGTGGCAATAGACTTGTTATATCTGCTGAAGAACTGGCAACTGATAAGGAGTATGTGTTCTAGAACAGAAGCTACAAACTAGCGTGGTTATTTTATAATTAAATAGTATGGGACGACCACCGGCCAACTGGCCTGACTACGTAAAATGGGTAGCTGGTAAAAAGACCTAAGATAGATATTGATAATTGTTTTACACATCGTTCTTGATTTAAGCAGTACTAAAAGATCTATTGAGATCAACATGTGATTGGGCTCACGAGTAATTTCTTGGTCTGGCTCTTATCATCGAACTCGTTGTGTATCTGTCCCGAAACTCTGTCCGAGTTTCGGTACTACTGGTGAAACGTGGATGTTCTGAGGTTTCAGAATATCTCTGACTACCCCTCGGGGAATATAGTCGTGAGCATATGCTTATGCGTTGTGTATCTGATCTGATAGGATCTCATCAGACAACTTCCGCCAATTCAGTAACAGATCAAATTTCCTTTTTTTCTCATTCCTTTGTAAATTCCCATTTCTTCCGTCTCTTCTCTAATGCCATAATTGTGTTTTATTTTGGGTACTAATTACTATCACATTTCTTCATGTTTTCTCAATAATTATCTGGCATAAATCTAAATCGTATCAAAAAGTTAATGCAAAACTGGCATAACTCGGAACCCCCATATTTATGGCCCTATAAATAAAAAAATTGAAGTATATAAATAAAATTCTCAACTGTTATAGATTACTGATATAACACAGATATACAAAAGGCAAACATCAACTATCTAACCCTTACTGTGTAGTAACTACAGACGAATTTGTTCGCGCGCACTCTCTCGCGCCAACTTTAATGTCATTTTTCTCAAAATCAACTTTTTTGACTTGTGCCGTTGTTGTATTCACCCAGCGATATAACTGAAGTTTTGATTAGAGCCAAAACACGATTAAGGCACATTTTCTCGATAGAAAAACAAGCCAAAGTAGCCTCCGTCTTTATCGATAAACGCTTGGAAGTGCTAAACGGTGAATATTAGACACAAGAGGCTTGATTTTAAAAAAAGTGATTGATTTTTTATAAATTTTGATTAGAGCAAAATTGAACTTACATAAATAGTACAATTACAATTAAATAAAGTTTGTTTTATGCTTGCGTCGTTTCAGGCGCGCGCGCCGCCCTGTCTCTTTCTCTCGCATCAGGCAGTAATTTAAGCTATCACACGCCCATTTCGCTTCAATTATTTTTCGACAGAGGCCCTTAAATTCGTCGTTGAAACATATTGTCGGCTAAAGTGTCAGACCTCGTAACTCCATTAGACCAAAATTTTACAGGAGGCACAAAAAACGTCACCACTAACAATGGCAGCCCAGAGTTATATGGTTTTCTATTTATCATTTTAAATTGTAACGGCTTTTTAAAAGGATTTAAGAGTTGTGCCATGGATGCATTCAGAAATTAGTAATAAAATTGTATAAAAATGTAATTTTAAGAAAAAAATGGAGTTACGAAGTTTGACACTTTAGCCAACGATATTTGCTAAGGTTATGTCATGTGTCAAACTGATATAAAAACTTCGATGCAAGCAGGAGTCACGATGCAGGTTCTGACCCGAGCACTTGTCTCGCGTGGTTTTCGCGCGTCGCGATTTTGCCTGTCACGAGGCTCCGTAATCCTCGTTCTCTTCTAGTTCTTGATCAAAAACAATCCCTGAGATTGGGATGGATACTACTTAAACTCCTTGACACTGGCGGAAATGCAGTGCAAACGCACAAGCAAGAGGTTTTAAGGGGGAGTTTGCAGACAGAATAGAAGCATCTGTTGAAATCCTCTCACCGAAAAGCTAGTGGCGTTACAAAACTTATGCACAATATTATTATCCTATCCTATCCTATCTTACTAATTATTAATCTAATCTAAACTATTATAAAACTGTAACAGAATTGTGTCTGTACATTGAAGATATTTACAAGAAAAAGATTACGATTTGGTTGTTAGGTGTCCCTGACTCGAAATCAACCTTTTTTGCTGCCTGTTTGTTCGAGCATCACGCAAAAATTAATATACCGATTTAAATGAAACTTATTTTGTTTGAAAGCTTATAATTTGACTTAAAATCTGGTATATAATTTGTGTAGATGAAGTTGCGTAAACTCCAGTTTAGTATAAAAGTCGTTTGTTGGTTCAGTCACCTTCGGTTGGAAGATGATATAGTCATCGTGGCGGAGACTATGGAAGAGCTCAGTCGAATGCTAAAGATGTACATGGATACGATGAAGATAATGATCGGAAACTCTGCGCTCGAAGTTGTTGACGATTATGTTTACCTGGGACAAACTATTCAGTCAGGTACGTTTGTTGGTACCCTCACCCTAATTGTAAATACAGATAATCTACCAGCATTTTTAATCCATAGATAATAACATTATAAATCGTATAAGAAGTAGTCTCAAACAATTGACTGTCATTCCGCAGTATAACCGCCATGAAACTAATACTGGTTGCCTGCTTCATAGGGCTTGCTTTCGGGCAGCCAATCGAAAACTTCGACTCTCCGATTATCACGGATTATCATAATGTCATCGGAATCAAGGAAGCAGCTCTCATCAAGGCGGCTGAAGAGTCTTCAGACTTCGATGGCTCCAGAATCGTTGGAGGTTCTGTCGCTGGGTTGGGACAATACCCCTTCATGGTGAGATTATTATAATACTAGCTGTTGCCCGCGACTCCGTCTGCGTAGACCTTAAAATAGTATCCTATGTGTTAAGCCAGATCATATTCTATCTGTGTGTCAAATTTCATTAAAATCCATTCAGTAGTTTTTACGTGAAAGAGTAACAAACATCCATCCATACTTACAAACTTTCGCGTTAATAATATTAGTAGGATTATACAACGTGCTAATGAATAAGCGCAAACCCTCATACACCCCAACTGATTTATAACTAAATAATTAGATTGAAACAATAATTTCAATATTTTGACTGCTAAAATTTAAATTTGTTCGCTTTTTAAGTTATGCGGCAAAAATTATTTGATACCATTTAACAATAAATGAAAGCGCTAACGTGCTCATTAATACATTTTAAAAATATTGTTTCGGTAGTAAGTAGGGTGAGAGTGCCCGAGCGGTGTGGGTTCAGATCGAGTATAGTACATTTTAAATATTACAAAAAAATATTTTATATTTTGATAAGTTGAAAACATGATAATTCGATTCTGTTCTCGATTCTAAACAAACTACTTTCAAGTTTTGCGTTAATTCATTAACACGTTGTATATAGATAGATAAACAATTTATTTGCATAAGTAACACACAAATAATATTACAGTTCACAACAAGTTCACAAAATAAGAATATAACTTAACATGAATAGAATAACATGTAATTTTCTGTATGCTACAGCAGCAAATAGGTCCTAACTCAACATAGACCTTGCCCGAAAGCAGGTCTCACCGACTACCCAATCCGCTGCGTAGCCCCAGCAACGTCCTATGCCGAGGTCCGTACCCCCCTGGGGTGCCCCTAGGTCGGTTGCTTAAGTTCATTCAATAGGCTCGGTGACCCTTCTGGTCCCTCCAATAGTCCGCAGTAAAAAGCATTAAATGCTCCCAGAGCAACGCTGTATAAGTCATTTAAAAAAAAAACCGAAAGCAGGGTGTTGATTACCCAAGTGGAATAGAGAGTTGACTACATAAAATATATTTTAGTTTAAATGCTCAGTAAATAAACCGTTTGAAAATAACGCTAAACTCACAATTTCAGTAATGCTGTTACTTGAATATATAGGCAACTGGTAGGAAACGTGGTAATGATTTCAAATGAAAGGTAAGAATCGGATTATCATTATCTTTTATTTCCTTCATGATCATCATCTTTTATTATTTTTACTGACTCTACATTTACTACCGTTTCACAAGTAATACCATGGAGAAGAAACGGCAAGAAACTCCATAGCATCCTAGAATATGACGTAGTATTGAGTTAGGTCCGGCAGCGTGTGCACCCGGCGGCGTTGCCGAGCAGACTGTGTATTGCCTCGCTCGACTCTGTTATTTATAGTGCACGATCGATGGTGGGGGCAACGTGAACACGCTCGGCAACTTCAGTGCACTTTCGTGCACCTGCGCGCCTCGTATGACCGTCCGTTCTTATTACTATCTCCGAAAAATACTATTTTTAATAACTGGATAAACTATAAAAAGTATCAAAACGACGACGAAAAACAATGACGTCACTATTAAATTTTTAGTACAATATTTCATACAAAGCACGTGTTTTTCGCGTGCTCACACTAAAACTAATCCGATTTAGATCATTTATTTTTTAAATGTAGGTAATTTTAAAATCCAGGTGACGTCGCCTGGAGGCTCGGGCGTAATTCTCCAAACGACGCTATGCTACGTACTATAAGGTGTTACTGCGTTACTTTGACTATCCGCCACCGCCACACGTCTCTTCTGTATAAACCGCGACTAAGAAGTTCCGTTTCTCCACAGGGTGGCCTCGTTATTTCCCTGACAACCGGACAGACATCCGTCTGTGGATCTTCTTTGATTAGCAACACACGTGCCGTCACCGCCGCTCACTGCTGGCGCACCGGTCAGAGCCAGGCTAGACAGTTCACCGTAAGTGCTTCAACCTCAAGCTAAACATTTTTTAATAAATAATTAATTATTTTTATTGTACGGGAAGATGGCAAGAGAACAGACGGGTCTTTCGTCCCCTCGAAGATGGGTCGCTTGCTGGTGTGAGATGCCACCTGTGTGGACACTGGCCGTAAGCAAGGCAATTCGTATCATTCGGTGTCGAAACCCTTGGACCGTGGGGCGACTATTTTCACCTTTATTTGTTTAGTAATAAAAGTCATATTTTACTATTTAAAGTATCCTATGTGTTAATACAGAATATATTCTATGTAGCATAGCATAAGCTCAAGACTATATTCCCTGAGGGGGTAGTCAGAGATATTCTGAAACCTTAGAACATCCACGTTTCACTAGTATTACTGAAACTCTGTCCAGTGTGACGGGGAGTGAGCCCGTCGCCACTTATAATGGACAGTGGGTACAATACATGCCTCGAAAATGAAACATGCAATCAGGGAATATAGTCGTAAGCATATGCTATGCTATACATTGGTGATGGCTATGAGCGAAATCTCCACCACCTTCGACCCTAGTTTCGAATTGATATCGTGAAAATTCCCCACTCCTAAAAGGAACATTCCCCACTCCTAAAAGGAACATTAAAAGCCTGTTATTAATATATCGCAGGTCGTCCTCGGTTCTACTACCCTCTTCAGCGGGGGCACCAGGGTCAACACCAACCGAGTTGTCACGCACCCCAATTACAGCATCTGGACATTCAACAACGATGTCGCCATCATTACCATAGACAGCGTCACCTACACCAGTAAGAGATGTCCTCAAATCCTCATGCTTGTTGAGCAGTTTGTGCCTGAAATACCCGTCGGGAGAAAACTGAAACAAATAAAACCGGTCAAGAGCGAGTTGGGCTACTCTCGCACCGAGGGTTCCGTAACACACCACCACATCATATTAACTTAGAAAAAAGTTGTGTTTTCTCCGGGACCTTTAGCGTGAGACCGACTCACACTTGGCCGGTTTTTTTTTATGTGTTTGTTCTATAATCACACCAAGTTTGACGCTTGTATGTATTACCGTTTCTACGATAGAGCGAGAAGAAAAAACGTTGATAAAAACTAGTTTCTTGTATGAGGACTCCCCTTATTTTTTAACTTTTTGACATTTTTATTATTTGTTTACAAATCCGCCGTAATAACGCATATTCCGTGAAAATTTCAACTGTCTAGCTATTATGGTTCAAAAGTTACAGCCCTTAATAGATAGGACGGACGGACGGACAACTTAGGCTTAGTATAAAGTCCCGTTTTCACCATTTGGGTACGGAACCCTAAAAAACAAGCGGTGGATAAAGTATAGACATCATCGTCAACTACCTCCGTGTCCGTGGTCTAATGGTTAAGAGCATTGGGCTCTTGACACGGAGGTCGTGGGTCCAATTCCCACGGGAGACACCTAGTGATATGTCACTTTGTGCGTGTTTCCCCAGTTGATAGCACACTGTAGACTGAATCACCTGATGGTCTGAAAAGAAAGATTATTCCGTGCTTCGGATGGCCGAAACCGTTGGTCCCGGCTACTATCTCTGGGTGTAGAAGTCGTTACATAAAAACCACGTCAGAGGCCGTAAGGCGGTCTGAAAAAACTCTGACACCAGGGCTTGATACCCACACGATAAGAAGATCATCATGGGAGTCACATTGCAGGTTCTGACCCGAGAACTTGTCTCGCGTGTTGTCCGCGCGTCGCATCTTTGCCTGCCACGAGGCTCCGCATTCCTTAATCTCTTCTTGTTCTGTATCAAAAACAATCCCTGAGATTGGGATAGATACTCCCACAAACTAATTGACATTGGCGGAAATGCGGTGCTAACGCACAAGCAAAAAGTCCATTAATTATAAATATATAAGATCATCATCGTGTCAGCCGATAGATGACCATTATTGTGCCAAGCGTGACGATTATCGCATTTCCCCAACATGGCCAGTTATACAAACTTGTCAACTAGATTTTATAAGTTGAAGTTCGAAACGACATGCGTTGTGGCTTTCAAAACATCTGGTTCTAAACGAACCCTTTTCAAAATCCAGATCAAAATTCCAGAAACCAGAAACAGTATCATATAAGGTCCTTCTTAATATGCTGACACTTTTTTTAAAGTACGATCAGATCATTAAACTGAACAACTTTATCTATTGGACCAACATCGAAGTCGCGAAAAAATTCTGCTGTTCCATACATTTGGCTCAAGTAGGTTTACAGTTTTGTATGAAAGAGCTGTTTTTTTTCGCGATTTCAATATTGGTCCCTTAGAGAAAGTTGTTCAGTTTGATGGTCTGATCATCCCCTTAAAAAAGTGTCAGCATATTAAGAAGGACCCTGTATAGTTCATGGCAACAAAGATCTTCAAGTTTTCCAGGAATGTATCTGATGCTGAGAATGAAAAGATATCAAATCTCTTATCTTTCTTAAAATCGATTCTAGAGTTCTCTTTATGATTAAGGGCAGCAGCGCGCGTGTTTGTTGCAAAATTTTCCCTAGAAATGGTCTTTTTTTTTCATATTCATTTATTGCCATAAATTGTATGTACATAGATAGGTGGTAACATAACTTGCTTAGTTCAATTACAATTTTACCCTTGCGGGTGTAGCAAACATGACGATAACACAATGATTTATTGAAATTAATTAATAAGGACTATGTAATTCATGATTCAGCTTGCTTGCAATAGCCCAGCCAACAATACTAATAATAATGTCATTCAATTAGATTAGATGCAGAAGACACAACACAAAATAAGATATTTTACAATTATTTTACAGTAAAATTATAGGCCATTAATTAATAATTATGTCATTCAATTTAATAGTAATAAATTAGATTTACAATAAGATTATAATTAAATATGTCATTGATAAGGAGATAATAGTTACAAATTTACATTAGGATTTGATAGACTAAGGATAGATCTATAGAATATTAGTTTGTCACGTGATTGAATTAATTGTCATTATAATTAATCTTAAATGTTTCAAAAAATTCACCTAAATTGTATGGACAGTTTTTGACTAGATTTAATTTTAACATTCTAAACAATTGTTTATCTGGTAAGGATCTCAACTCCCCAGGCAAACTGTTGTACACTCGAGCTACTATGTATATCAAGGTACACTGAAATAAAATAAGATGTCAGCTGCATCATCTCAAAAACAGTAGAGTTGCAGCTTTAGTGTTTTCTTTCACATTACAGATAACATTAGAAACATCGCTCTTGCATCCGGTTCCGCGACCTACGTGGGTAGCTCGGCCAACGCTATCGGTTTCGGTGCCCAGAGAGACGGTAAGTTCTGAAAAAGTTCTGATTCCTCAACCTCTATCATCTACTTGGCTACAGCTACAGGCATTGAGTGTGGGCTCGTACTGACAAGAATAGACTGGCTTTATGCTGAGTGAGTAGTAGTGAGAGAGGAATTAAATTGTCTGAGTTCGACGCCGGCCGAAAAGTGGGTCATGGCATCTATCTACAGGGTGAAATTGATATCATTAGCATCTTTTTAAATTAAGAGTCTACCCATCAAACTGAACAACTTCCACTATAGGAGCAAATCAATTGGAGGAAAAAAATTCTGCTGTTGCATACATTTGAGTCGCGAACTCGCAAGTCGACATGTTTAGTCTGGAATAGCAAATGTTTTATTTGCTCTGATCGGTTTACTCCCATAGAAAAGTTGTTCAATTTGATGGGTACACTCTTAGTTTAAAATATGCTAATTATATCAATTTTGCTCTGTATACCCTTATATTAGAGAAAGCTTGAATGTAGCGCCAGTAACTGAAAAACTGCGCAAAAAGATTGTCGTGTTATGGGCATGTGATGCGGAGAGAAGAGTGTTAAATATAAATGTGGATGGCTGCATGAAGAGAGGACGACCAAAGAAATGTTGGATGGATTATGTGAAAGAAGACATGTGTAGAAAAGAAGTAAACGCTGAAATGATGGTTAAAAGAGATGAATGGAGGAAGACTTCATATTACGCCGAACCCAAGATAAGAGCAGGAAAAATAAGAGTATTAATGAGACAGGAATACACCGCTGCTTACTAACATCCACTTCTCGTGCCCCCGAGAGGGGTGAGGTCAAAATTGGTGGAGAGCTAGAAATGTCTGTACTTTACGTGTACTCTCTCTAATACTGTGGTATTGGTTAATCTGACTCATTATTTGCAACTCGACATCTCAGGCAGATATTTTGTGCGGAATGATGCTACTCCTGCCATCCCAGGTCCTCGAGGAAGCTCACCAGCTGCTTGATGTTGCCGTAAACTTTTGGGAGGGATCCCGGCGATCCGAGGTGTTGCGCACGGTAGAATACAAGCTCGTTGCATTCCCTTAGCTCGATCCTCCTCGATCTTCATGTACACCTCGTACAGAGCCATATAATGCTGATCATCATCATCATTATCAGGACTTTCAATTTTCTATATCTCTCATATGCATGCATATGCTCACGACTATATTCCCCGAGGGGGTAGTCAGATATATTCTGAAATCTCAGAACATCAACGTTTCACTTGTAGTACCGAGACTCCGTCCGGTGTGACGAGCAGTTTAGTTGTTTTCATTGTTGATTAAATAAATAAGTATGTTGTTAATTTTGCAGAAAAAAAAACAATTTAAAGAACACCTCATCTAAAGCTCCTGGAACGCTCAAGCTATTTTGATGCCCCAAGCAATATTTTTATTTCTGACTCACGATAAGCTAGCTGTCGTCAACTACATTTCTTATAGCCCCATTCAAAGGGGTATAGTTCAATGACTGAACAAACTTGCTGACTCGATGCACAAAAAGCCTTTCTTGCAACCTTAATTACAACGTGTCACAACTTGACATCTAATTATTCGCAGCACATCGCCACGTCCGTTTTAACTGTCACTTCGGGGAAATTAAATCAAAGATGAAATTAGAGTAAAACAATAATTACTTATGTTTGCTGTATTTTCGTTGGCGAATTCAGCCGATGGACGGCCACTGCTGGACATAGGATTTCCCCTGGGATCTGTACAAAGACCGGTCCTGCGCTGTCCTCATCCAACGAGTTCCAGCCACCTTCACTAGGTCGTCGGTCCACTTAGTGGAGATCCTACGCACAGTACCCTTCGCCACTCGAGAACTCTTCGTTCCCATCGGTCATTGGCTCTGCGAGCGATGTGCCCCGCACATTGCCACTTTAGCAATTCTTTGGACTATGTCAGCTACTCTGTTCTACTGCGAATCTCGTTATTTCTGATTCGATCAAGCAGGGAAACTCCATTGCCCTTTGGGCTTTGACTATTTATATGTGGACTGGTTACGCGTGTAATTCTACTAACAAACATTTCTGCCACTTTTTGCGGGGGGCGAGGTAACATGAAATCCGCAACTTTGGATTTTATTCCCCATAACTTTAGATTCTAATTTTGAATGTTAAAATCATGAAAAGTAGTCTCGTGTGAACCCCAAACGTTCTATGTTCGAAGTTATTATTTCGCAATTATAGGCTGTCTCGTTTAGTGATATGGTGTAAAATTGAATGTAAATGCACAAGATCAATTGTGCTTATACCGTGGCAGAGTGGAAATGCTACCGCAAGGCTAGTCCTTATAATAATTAGTCAAAGCCTTTGGGTGACTTTCAGCCATTTTATGAAGCCTTGAGTGAGCGACCACGTTTCTGTTCCATATGTCATAAGATAATGCTAATGCAATCTTTTTATTGCAGGAATGGGCATCTCATCCAACCAGCAACTCCACCACGTTAACCTCCAAGTCATCAGCAACGCCGATTGCCAGAGGACTTTCGGCTCCATCAGTGTCGTCAGCTCAACCTTGTGCACAAGCGGTGCTTATGGACGCAGTACCTGCGGCGGAGACTCCGGTGGTCCACTTGAGCACAACAATGCCTTGGTGAGTGGTTGGTCTCGACTACAACGACTGCTCCATTATGAAAGCTGCTAGTCAAAAGGGTATACAGGGCAAAACTGATATAATTAGAATCTTTTTAAACTAAGAGTGTACCCATCAAACTGAACAACTTTTACTATGGGAGTAAACCGATCAGAGCAATCAAATCATTTGCTATTCCATACTAAACTGCAATGTCGACTCGCGAGTTCTCGACTCAAATGTATGCAACAGCAGATTTTTTTTTGCTCCGATTGATTTGCTCCTATCATTGACTTAGAATACGCCAGGTCTAGTACAAAATTCTCGAAAAAAGTGTCCGAGACTAAACTACACAAACCTAAGTAAGAATAGACCAACTAAAACATTGAAAATGCTGAAATTATTTTCCATCCCACTCCCCAATCGGGGCACGGAGCGCGACGCGCGCCCACGCGTGCGCGTAGTCGGCCGATCAAACGAAGACTGTTACGTAATACGGTCTCTTTTTTACGTTTTCGTTCTCTTTTTATTTGTCCAGTAGTTGGTAAGTCAGTGGCTCCTATAGTGAAAGTTGTTCAGTTTGATGGGTAGACTCTTAATTTAAAAGGATGCTAATGCTATCAATTTCACCCTGTAGATGCCATGACCCGCTTTTCGGCCGGCGTCGAACTCAGACAATTAACTCGAACGGATTTTATCTGGTTTTTAGGGTTCGGTACACAAACGTTGAAAACCCTATTCATAAGCCTAAGCTGTCTGTCCGTTCGTGCTAGCTTCAGAGGGCTGTATCTTCTGATCCGTAATAGGTAGCCAGTTGAAATTTTCACAGATTATGTATCATTGTATTGGTTTTAATGACATATCATAATGAAAAAAAAAACAAAAAGTAAGTCATCGAGGAAAGCACACATAAAGTTGGTACTTAATTTCTACAACAAATAGGATATTTGACAGTATATAAAATAAAGGATCTATTGATGGCATCCGTTTTGAATATGAATTTTGGAAACCAACTATTTAGTCAGTTAAGAAAAATACTGGATATTTTAAGAGAAAATCGACAAATAAAATATTTTTTTGTCTACTTTAGTCACGTGATCGTAAACGACTGTGGTTGGCCGAATGTTTGATGACGTCAACTGCTTGTAAACAGTTGCGTGTAGAGTGCGAGTGTCGTACAAAGTTTACGTCATCGTGACGTCACCTGCTTGTAGCCACGTATATTGTCAGGAAAAGCGTTTTCGCGGGATATTTAAATAATAATTTTTGTTTTCGTTTTTTCTTGAACTATATTAATTAATTAATATTAATGGAACGTAAAATATACATTTTCTATAGAGTCCTTAGACGTCAGTGATTAACGTAGAACAGTTTTTAAAAACATGTCAAATACCCTATTGTAGCTATCAATATACAGGGTCCTTCTTAATATGCTGACACTTCTTTAAGAGGATGATCAGACCATCAAACTGGACAACTTTCTCTATGGGACCAAGGTCAAAATTGCAAAAAAAATCTGCTGTTCCATACATTTGGGTCGAGTAGGTTTGCAGATTTGTATTAAGCAGTAGATTTTTTTTGCTGTTTCCATGTTGGTCCCATGGAGAATGTTGTTCAGTTTGATGGTTTGATCATCCCCTTATAAAGTGTCAGCATATTAAGAAGGACCCTATATAAAATGTTCTTGGTATCTATCGTCTTCGTCGACACGGTGGACCAGGGTTGCCAGCCTAAAAGCTGTCGCAAATGAGGGTTTTCCTCATCTAGTCGCTCCCGGCTACCTTTCTCAGGTTGTTGGTCTAGCGCCGGAGCACATTATCAGCTCTGCCAAACTGCCTCCGTGATCTAATGATTAAGAGCATTGTGTTCTTGACACGGAGGTCGTAGGTTCGATTCCCACGGGGGACACCTAGTGATATGTCACTTTGTGCGTTTTTCAGTTGGTTAGGACATTACAGGCCGAATCACCTGATTGTCTGAAAGAAAGATTATTCCATCCTTCGTATGGCACGTTATGCCGTTGGTCCCGGCTACTATTACTGGTAGTAGTCGTCAAATAAAAACCACTCCAGAGGCCGTAAGGCGGTCTGAAAAAACTCTGACACCAGGGCTTGCCCACACGATAAGAAGAAGCTCTGCCAAGCTATCGGCCCGTATTAATTAGCATTCTTTTTGCAGATCGGTATCACCTCCTTCGGTCACCGCGACGGTTGCCAATTTGGATACCCAGCTGGATTCGCCAGGGTCACGTCTTTCAGATCCTGGATCCAAGGACAGATGTAAATGAAACTGTTATATGCAAAGTATTGGAGGTAAAATGTTGTCAAGAATAAATTTATGTTTACTTGTTAAGTATAATGGCTTTTTTTATTAATTACTTATTATAAGACACATTGTACACACAGACACATTGATACAAACAATAGAAAAGACATGTACAAAGGGCGAGCTTATCTCTTAAGAGATTTCTTCCAGCAGACCCACAACAGTAACAATTATTAAAAGTGATTTTATCTTAGATATAAAATTTTACAAACAAATTATTTAATATTTTGAAAAAAGATATCTTTGTTGAATCCATTATAATTCGATTCTCCTCTCGATTCTAAACAAACTACTTTCTGGTTTTGCGTCAATTAATTAACACGTTGTATAAGTTAGATAAACTCATTGGTACATGGCATGTGGTCCGTGCGGATTCGAACCTGGACCTCAAAATTGAGTCTCCATAGCACTCCGCAACTTTTAGAAAATAATTAAAAATTTTACAATCAAAGGATCGTAAAAACAAAATTACCTTTATATCGAAATTAACTTTATTCAAAATGGCCGCCAGAGATTTCACGGCCGTTTGTGTAATTTTAACATTTTTCCTAATGTTTAATTGTAGCCCAGTCAACCATGCAGTCCACGTAACATATCCGGAAATAAAAGAAAATTTTACTGCGACGTCGCATTTGACATTTGAAAAAATCAAAAGAATATGTCTAAACGAAAACAGGAATGTTATTTGTAGATCAAATGATACGAGAGTTTGTGCAATGAGAGTAGTTGACGGTGTTATAGAGTTTAAGAATTACGTAAATGCGTGTTTTTTATTTTTGAGCAATATGTGTGACAACCCTGGAAACGGTAAGATTAATATTCCTACATACATACATAAAAGCAAGACCATAATCATTTCTGGGTAGTCAGAAACATTGCCACAGGTCCGGCACTTCAAACAACGTTTTAAATTTGACATGAAGGGGATAATCAGACCGTCAAACTGAACAACTTTTTCTATGAGACCAACATCGAAATCGCGAAAAAAAAATCAGCTGTCCCATAGATTTGGCTCGAGTAGCAGTTTTGTATGGCACAGCAGATTTTTTTTTCGCGATTTTGATGCAATAGAGAAAGTTGTTCAGTTTGACGGTCTGATCATGCCCTTAAAAAGTGTCAGCATATTGAGAAAGACCCTATATGTGCATTTTGACCACGCATCGTATGAACATCATTATACATTTCGGTACTTTTAATAGTTCATTCTGTTATTAAAAATAGTATTAAAAAGTTGAGGTGAGGTGGGGTATCTGAAGTCAGAGGGGGCCGGGTGTGGCCGTTCTGTATGTAGAACTATTACCGATTCTATGACATTGCTACACTATTTGATTTCAAAACGTTGTCAAGTAGGGGAAGTCCGGGCAAAGCGGACACCTAAAACTTTGGCGGGTTATGGTAGGAGAACTGACAGAGACAGAAATAAAATAATGACTAAGTATAAATCAGTATTTATTTATGTTTTAATATAATGAACAAAACTTGACTTAAAATTATTAATCATATTGCAATTGGTAACTATCTTGTATAGTCGGGGAAATCTACGGATTTTTGTATGGAGAAGGTTGCATTAATTGCACTTTTGGTGATAATTTGGAATATAGTAGATAAATACCTGAAAAACATACATTCTTAATAATCCCCGATTTTTTATTGTGTATTATTGAATAATTAAGACATTTACAAAACATTAAATTTAGGTATGAACAAAAAATGGAAAACTGGTGTTTTTGTACAGGATGGCTTCATTCAATACGTTTTACTTATAACAATAGTAATCCTCGGGTAATATCGTAAATTTGAGTAGATATTTAATATTTTGTAAGTCTTCAAAAATTATAACCTCAAAACTAAATTATTTACTGTTTGTTTGTACTTATAAAATTTGCCTTGTGATAATTAACTGTCTCTTTTGCTAGTATGCTGGAAGAAATATCTTTCGAAATAAGCTTGCCCTGTGTACATTTATATCGATTTTAAGGTATTTCTCCGGTTCCTGAGCCTATTTAACCACGAAATCTCGACAAAAATGTTATAAACTAACACTAATATTATTTCAAACACAATTTACTAAAGTGTCTTTAATGCAATCTCAAACCTTATTTTTCCTAGACTAGTATATTGGTTGCGAATTGCGATCCACTTTCCCCAACCCTAATAATTAATATTATTTATAAAATTTATCATCATTTGAATTTCAGAATACAACATTGTTTCATCGGAATCATGTTATAACTACACATTTACACGGCGAATGGCTGATGATGAAAAGTTTAGAAATGACCTATCTACTGCCTTGGACACAGGTAAATCTAAAAATATGTTCACGGCTCTATTCCCCGGGGGTAATCAGATACCTTCGATTAATACTTCATGATGATTTTCCCAGAATATCAGTGACAACCCTTTCATTGTGTATAGGTTAACTATACTTCATTCCAAATAAGGACGACGAGATTTTCCGATTCCTATTTAGATGGCCAATTCTGATTACTAAATGTAATTAATTTATTGGATACATATACTATCCGACATATCTTGGACGTTACTAAAGCTGTTCTAAGAATAAGTGCGTGGAAGTGTTTCAAATCTCTGTTTCTGTAATTCAAAGTAGCCTTAAAATTTCGTTGCTATTTGGAATGGAGTATAGATTTGTTGAGTTCATTCAATTACATCGCATTTAAGTTTGGGTTTAACGAAACTCCTTATACTTCATTCCAAATAAGGACGAAGAGATTTTCCGATTCCCATTTAGCTTTCTGGACAATTCTGATTAGCCCAGATTTATTCATCTGAAAAATATACTATCCGACATGTCTTGGACGTTACTAAAGCTGTTCTAAGAATAAGTGAGAGAAAGTGTTTTAAATCTCTGTTTCTGTAATTCAAATATCCTTAAAATTTCGTTGCTATTCGGAATGGAGTATAGTATTCCTAATCCTTAGTAATCAGACCATCAAACTGAACGACTTTCACTAAGGAGTCAACTTCGAAATCTCGAAAAAAAAACCAGCCGTCCCATATGTCGAATCTGCAGTTATGGATGAAACAGCAGATTTTTTTTGCGGTTTAGAAGTTGACAGAAGTTGAAAGTTGTTCAGTTTGATGGTCTGAAGCACCCTCTAAAGTATTACTAGGCTGTTTTATTACACCCTGTATAGTAACTATAAAATAACACACAGACAGACACACAGACATTGGCGTCAAACTTCCCCCTCTTCTTGCGTCCAAGGTTAAAACACTTTTTTTTTTATTGGAATTATTTTTACTTTTTAAATGTTTTTTTTTTTTTAATTTCAGTGGATACGGAAACAATGACTCCATCGATTCTCAGAAAAGCGACGACAAAGGACACATTTAGCACTATCTATGATATAGATACGTCGTATGACGACCACATCTGTCCTCTATCCTGCCCTGACACATATTCGCCAGTCTGTGTGTCCGTAAATAGAGGTCATGGCATTCACTTCAAGATGTACACCTTCGTCAATCATTGCTTATCAGATATTTACTACTGCCAGCACTGGACGGGTAAGTTATTCCCAGTAGCGTAGCGAGGGGGGGCAAATGCCCCGGGCGGCACTTTACTAGGGGCGGCAAATTCGGGAAAAATATAGATTGACTGAGCTCTGTCTATAACCAATTCGTAGAGCAGAGAAAAGTCGAGCTCGCTTCGTTCGCTCTATGTTTCTGTTTTAGTTGATGTGCCTACACATAATCCTAAAGAGTTCTGACCACAGCCAAGACGTTGTGCTAAAAATTTCGAATGTGCTTCGCACCATCCATAGCTTTTACTTCGGTTACTTTGCAAATGTTTTGTACGTAAAAAGTTCTGGCTTTAACCAATTCGTATTGAGGAGAAAAGTCGAGCTCGCTCTAAGTTTCTATGTTTGCATGGATAAACCAAAAGATGTCTGACCACAAACGGAGCAGATTTGCAAAAATTTTTGTTTTACTTTTTAACGCTCTTTAAGATATTTAAGGTAAATTAATGTGTCGGGGACCACAATCCAATAAAAAAATCAATGGTCTTTTCATAGCGGTTCCCTACGCAGGTCCCAAGTATAATTGAATTGAAGGGGTAATAGTATAGAACGAATCAGAAATGAAAAGATTCGCAGACGAACCAGATTAACCAACATAGCACAAAGAATTATAAAACTAAAGTAACAATGGACGGGACACATTGCTCGCAGACCCGATGACCGATGGAGTTGAAGAGTTCTCGAGTGGCGACCGCGTACTGGAAAGCGCAGCGTGGACCGACGACCTGGTGAAGGCGTCGGGAACCCGTTGGATGAGGGCAGCGCAGGACCGGTCGTTGTGGCGATCCTTGGGGGAGGCCTATGTCCAGTGGACGTTTATCTGCTGATATGATGATGGAATATGAAATGAATTGCATCTAAGTATTTTCTTAATTATTTCAGAATTCCAGCCACCCCCTGGCGAACAATCCGAGATGATAAATAGTTCACCGCTTAGTTGGTCGTTCTGTGCTGCCTCCAGGTACAAACTAAGCATTTTCTTCTTTAGAGTCGATGCAGCAGCGTAGCGGGGGGGGGGGCAAGGGGGGGCAAAATGCCCCGGGCGGCACTTTACTAGGGACGGCAAATTCGACAAAATAAAGATTGAGCTTTCGTACAAAGCCAATTAGTAGAGCCGAGAAAAGTCGAGCTCGCTTCGCTCGCTCTATGAGTGCGATTACTTGCTCAGTCCTAAGAGTCTGTTACACATAACCCTAAAGAGCTCTGACCATAACTAAGACGTGTTGCTAAAAATTTTGAGCTCGATTCGCTCAATCCATAGTTTTTACGTAGGTTACTTCGCACTTTTTTGTACGTAAAAAGCTCTGGCTCAAACAGTTTCGTATTAAGGAGAAAAGCCGAGGTCGCATCGCTCGCTTTCTGTTTCTATATTTGCATGGATTAAACCAAAAGATGTCTGGTCCTGTACCCGGACTTTCGATTTTTGATATATCGCTACCATTTCGGTTCGAACTTCATTGCAATAGAGTTGACATTCCAGCGAAAATGTTCACGTAGTTGCGAAGTCCGGGTAGAAGCCCTGATCATAACCCGAATCGATGTGCAAAAAATTTCAAGCTCGCTTCGCTCGCTCCATTATTTTTTGTGTACGTAAGTTAGGGGGCGGCACAGGTAATCGGTCTGTGCCCCGGGCAGCAGAATCCCACGCTACGCCACTGAGTCGATGGCATGTCATTGAAATTATTTGAATCAGGCGTTATTTTGCGAAAATCCATGACTAATAGTGAAAAAACAAGATTGTATCGAGACCTCCGCATCTAAATACCTAGTAGACAAAGTTGTATATTACGTTATGCACTTTGTCTACTAGGTATTTAGATACTACTAAATAATTTCCATTTGGGCGACCTAGTGTCATGATTTTGAGCATTCATATTAAATTAAAAATTTGATAAAGACATCAATTTTGTTTATAATGGCAACACTGTTTCATTGCTGGCAACTTATGCCGACCAATAAGAGATATCGACCAATCACGCGTACCAATGTGAATGTCATTGGTGGGGTGACAAAGTGGGGAGACCAGTTTACGAGCTCAGACGGACATGGCAGTATGAGTCAGTTTAGGATCTTGACCAGATTGGTTCTAAGTGAATCGTGTTACTTGGGTACAGTCGCCATCAGATATATCGTAGCATACAAGGTGGTAAAATATTTCTGAGCAGTGCTAATTTTCAATAAATCATTAGGGTCTGAGGACAATGGTAACTGTGAAGAACAGCCTCTATTTCGGTAAGTACAGTTACTAATTGTTCGTATATCTGAACGTGTATTTGTCATAAATATCTGAACAACTAATTTTCAATAACTTCTTTACAATGTTATTTATAATTGAAATGTATAACAACGCAGTGAGGTCTTTTTTCTTGAACTGCTCAGATGTTTATGATCGTGCTGACTGCGTAGATGCATTTGATGTTCGAAGCGTTCAGATATTTTTGATTGGTTATGTGTAAAGAAATTATTGAAAATTTGAAGTGCTTAGAAATATTTGATCACCTTGTTTGCTATGATATATCTGATGACGACTGTACCTACCTAAGTGTAAAAGTATTGAATGAAAGGAGTGGATTATATTTGGAGCGTTTTCATTTTACTACGTCTTTTGGTGCATAGAGCACGTCGTTTTAGAATGTTGTCATATACTCTACACTCTACGATTATGATATCTTTTCAGATACATTCAATTCGCTAGATTCACGGAAGTAGCATCGTCGATGGGGCATTACGGGTGGTTGGCTGGTGACTATAAGGCCTCACATATTTTGGAGCCTCATGAGAGGATTCCTGGCTTCAGAAAATAGTACATTACTACAAATAGCCTATTATTGCACGGGTGTATTCAGCGCCCGAGCGTAGCGAGGGCGATAATCATCGTTCCCCCTCGTTCAGTGCAACCCAGTATAATAAGTGTGTTAAAAATAATAAATAAATACATAATATGAGAAATAAATACCTATTGTTTTATTAGATCAAAGCCTCAAAGACAAGAAAGTGTAAAATGTTATAACGCCGGGACCCGCTGACTGGTGCGCTTAGCACCGGGAACCGGCGCCCGCAGACTCACCTCTCTACAACCTTAGCCGCTCAGTAGATGTTGCCGCGATGCTCCTTGCGAGCGGCCTTTTTGGGTTGGAGTTGGGGAGTCACCGTCTGCCATTTTTGACAAACCATTTGTTACGGCAGGCGTCCCGAGGCTCTCCACAATATCCCAGATTTCCCTGTCCACCCAGTTCACCCCCATAACTCGAGTAATTTTCGGTCTTTTCTGCAATAGTGTCTGCACCGAACGTGGTTTGTCTTCTGGTGCATTTACATAATGTATTCAGATATAGACTACGCTGGTTTCATCCCCTAACATTTAGATAAGTATCTTAAAGGGGCCTCTACGTGTTGGATCTGTGTCCCCACGCAAGCCTACAAAAGCTCCGGGCTACGGCCCGTGAAATACCTTTCAGAGATTAAAAACAAAATCTTATATTGTATCAAAGTTTAGGAACATACAATTTATATGTAGCCCTGGCAGCCCTATCTAGGCTAGCCTGTAAACAAACTGCCTGATGTGTAGGTAGGCAGTGCCCATCCGATACTGTCAATACAATTTTTGAGCAATAAGAGCAAGCCTAAGGTATTTAAACTTAATATGTAAGTAGAACGATAAAACATGCAAAATGTGTCTAGTGAAGTGTGTTGGTGAGTGAGGATTGTGAGTATGTGGCGTGAGAATAGTGTGGTGTGTGAGTGAGTATGAGAGTAGTGAGTGAAGGTGTAATGTATGTGTAGTGTATGAATCGAGTCGAAACACAAACGAAAATAGAGTGAAAATAGGTATACAACGTGTTAATGAATAAGTGCAAAACCTCATACACCCCTACTGATTTATAAGAAAATAATTAGATTGGAACATTAATTTAATTATTTTGATACTTAATATTTGAAGTTATTCGCATTTTAAGTTTTGAGACAAAAAAGATTTGTTATCATTTCAGCAATGAATGAAAGCGCTAACTTGCTCATGGATACATTTCAAGAATCTTGTTTTGGTAGTAAGTAGGGTGAGTGTGCCCGTGCAGTGAGTTGAGATCGAGTTCAGTAAATATTAAATTTTACAAACAAATTATTTCATATTTTGAAAAAAATTACCTATGTTGAAACCATGATAATTCGATTCTGCTCTCGATTCTAAACAAACTACTTTCTAGTTTTGCGTTAATTCATTAACACGTTGTATAAGTGCTGTTTTTGAACCTCACTCCCATCAAATCACAAAAAAAAGACAAAATGAGAAATAAATATGGTTTTATTAGATCGAAGTCTTAAGACAAGGATAATTCTTTTTAGTTTACAATCTACCCCTGATCCAGTCAACGAAGGACGAAACTCTGGCGAAGGCTGCTGGGTGTCCGACTCCGCAACCATCTCGGTGACCGAATGAGGTGATACCGATCTGCAATGACGAGAGTTTTCGTTAAAAACCAGGCCAAGAGCGTGTTGGACTCGCCTAACCTGACCACCACTGCGATCCTTCCACTCTCCGCATACGAGAGTTCTCCAAACTGGTGACTCCGAGATTGAACATACCGAAGGGCACCCAAAGGGATAAAGCCAACATTGAAGCCCCCGATAAAGCGCGATTTAATTACGTTCAATGCCATACAAAATTTTAATATCTAATGCCACAGGTTTTATTGGTTTTTCCGAGACATTTGTGATACAGGGCTGCGTTCAGAACCTACAGGTGCGGTTGTTTGGTGGTTTTCCAATCTAAGGTACGGAACGAACAGTTGTTTTTCAACTCGCAATAAGGTACGGAAGGATCACGGCTGTTTTATAACCTAAAATTTTGACATTGACAGTAATACTACGACAGACGTTGACAGTAGTACTTGCTGATGAATAAATTTCTTATTATTATTATTATTGTATCTCTAACGGTATTTCACGGGCCGTAGCCCGGACCTTTGGAAGGCTTGCGTGGGGACACAGGTCCAACACGTAGAGGCCCCTTTGAGACACTTTTATCTAAATGAGATGGGATGCACAAACCGTGGTCTATCTCTGAATGCGTTATGGAAACGCACCAGAAGACATGCCACGTTTAGTGCAGAGACTATTGTAAAAAGGACAAAAACTACTCGGGTTATGGGGGTGAACTGGGTGGACCGGGAAATCTGGGTTATTGCGGAGAGACTCGGGACGCCTGCCGTAACAAATGTCTCTAGTTTGTCAAAAATGGCAGACTCTAGTTTGTCAAAAATTATTATTAATATGGGCTTCCAGGGCTTCCAGGGCTTCGATCATTTCCAAATACAATAAAAACTCATCTTCCATGCTAGAAAATCATAGAATGAATAAAAATTATTTGAAAAAAACTAACTTTTATTCAAAATGAACAAACAGTCAAGTAACCACAGATAATCAAAACGTCAGAGTGTTTTTAACCATCGAATTTGATGGTTAAAAGTTGCAACCCTTCAGAGGTTCGGAACAGTTGAGTTGTGACAACCGAGTTGCAAAGAGCGTTTTTTCACTGGCTCGGAACGGCGTTAGTGCGAAAAGTTGCACTCGGAGTGCACTCTGGGCGTAGGTTCCGAACGCACCCCAGAATTTGATATATTTTAATTGAAAGAAGGTACCAAGAAGCTGGCATAGAATGATAGGTATTGATGGAAAGTACTTATTCACGCCATCTACTGATATTCATCTTTACCAATCTTAGAAAACTCCTCATTGCTTTAAGAAAACTTTGTTTCCCTTTCTGCCCCAACGATATTATTGTTACAAATATCGTTGTTTCGTCCCCAAAACAGAACAGGTGATTCCATAACGGCGTTAATGTCATAAGCTCTTACCAGAGTGCGTTGTCCATTGACGGTCGCTTCAAGAGGACCACCTGAATCTCCTCCACAGGTACTGCGTCCACCAGCACCGCTGGTACAAATGTGGGAGTTGGTGATGAGGATCAGGTAGGTACGGGCGCATTCGGAATTGTTGATAACCTGGAGGTTCACGTGGTGGAGCGTCTGGGAAGTAGAGATTCCAGTTCCTGGAAAGTTTAATTATGATAATTTCTCACATCCAATTTCTACACTGAAAAAAAAAATGCTACGTAGCCCATCGCAGCTTATACGTAGCCCGTCACAACTTATACGTAGCCCGTCGCAGCTTACGTACCACGTAGCTTACGACGCGATACTGAGTGTTGCAGTTGTACACATTGAAGCTTCATTATGAAGTACGAGACAACTTAACGAATGTTGGATCAGTATTGAAGTTGTCACAATAAAAAAAAAACACAATAAAGCTGCGACGGGCTACGTATACGTAGCATTTTTTTCTCAGTGGGACTGCTTTACAGAAGCAATGAGGCACATAGAAGTATTGGTGCTGAAAATATATGCTCTCTACTTATTGTCATTTTGTGTGATCCCCCTACCATCATCATCAACTGCCTCAGTGGTCTAATGGCTAAGAGCATTGGGCTTTTGACACGAAGGTCGTGGGTTCATTTCCACGGGGCTACCTATTAGTGATAATTATGTCACTGTGTACGTTTTTTCCCAGTTGGCTAGCACATTGCAGGCTGAATCACCTGATTGTCTGAAAAGAAAGATGATTCCGTGCTCCGGATGGATGCTAAGCCGTTGGTCCCGGCTATTATCTCTGGTGGTAGTAGTCGTTACATAAAAACCAAGTCAGAGGCCGTAAGGCGGTCTAAAAAAACTCTGACACCAGGGCTTGCTGCCCATACGATAAGAAGATCATCATATCAGTCGATAGATTCCCGCCACCTTCACCAGGTCGTCGGTCCACCTTGTGGGGGCCTACCCTGCGCTTTCCGATACGCGGTCGCCACTCGAGAACTCTTCAGCCCCTTCACTTTGTATATTTTGTTTTGTTTAAAAAAGTGTGTTGTAGAGTTTCTGGCCGCATCTTCTCTACAATGGAACACCTTCTGACGCGTTGGTAGATTCAAAAACATGACGTCAAAATGTTATCTATGTGATATTATTTTGAATAAACAATTTTGACTTTGACTTTGACTTTGACTTTGACTTTGACTTTGACTTTGACTTTGACTTTGCCCCATCGGTTCAGATATTGCCAAAGCATTATTTAAGCTCTATCTGAATCCGTTTTTCAGATATTTTGTCTCCACTCTGGGCTCCGTTTATATTTTTACCTCTTGATGACTTACCATCTCTTTGGACTCCAAACCCGGCAGCATTAGCCGAACTACCGACAAACTGATTGGAACCAGATGCCAGAGCGATGGGCCCGATGTTGTCTGTAATGATAAAGAAAAAAACAGACATTTAAGCATATGCTCACGACTATATTCCCCGAGGGGGTTAGTCAGAGATATTCTGAAACCTCAGAACATCCACGTTTCACCAGTAGTACCGAAACTCTGTCCAGTGTGATGGGGGGTGAGCTCGTCGCCACTTATAATGGACAGTGGGTACAATACATGCCTCGAAATTGAAGCATGCAGGTTTCCTCACGATGTTTTTCTTCACTGAAAAGCTAGTGGTGTTACAAATCGTACATACATTCCGAAAAACTCATTGGTACGAGTCGGTCTGGAAGGGGATCGAACAATCGCCTCCTGCACGGCAGGCAAAGTTACTCGCCACTGGACCACCACTGCATTTTAAGCCACATACACACACACCTTTTTTGTTAATAGACATTTAAAAAGTGAAAAATAATTCGGTCACCTATTATTTTTGACCGCAAGTGATTGTCTTATAAAAAATAAATGACCATTTCATAGCGGTCCCCTACGCATTTATTGACCTCAAATATCTGTAAAGAGAGTTAAAAAGTAAAACAAACATTTGTTTACATCAAAAAATAGGTAATCGAATTATTTTTCACTTTTTAATTTTTTGTTTTTGGTGTTGGGGGTTTTTTAAATTTGTAAAAATGTAATTTGTATTTTAAAATCATAAGTTTGACGCCTATGTCGGTCTGTCTGTCTGTCTGTGTGTACATGTCTGTCTGTCGGTCTGTCGGTCCGTCTGTCTGTAGCATCATAGCTCCCAAACGAGTGGACCGATTTCGATGCGTATTTTTTTTAATAGACCGCTATTTTTTTTGAAAAAAATTGTTTTCTTCACAACTACTACATTTCTGTTTTTGGGTTCCTGTTATCTGTCTTCATGCAAAATTTCGATTCAATAGGTGCAAAAATGAGCGTGTTATATACAGGCATACATACAGACAGACAGAATGGACGAAAGTATAAGGGTTGTTTGACTACGGAACCCTTAAAAAATAGCATAAGAAACCTTATCATCGCTTCATACTACGATATCTACGAATCTTTGACTAATTATTATAAGGACTTGCCTTGCGGTAGCATTTCCCCTCTGCCACGGTATAAACACAATTGATCTTGTGCATTTACTTTACATTCAATTTTACACCTTATCACTAAACGAGACAGCCTATAATTGCGAAATAATAACTTCGAACTTAGAACGTTTGGGGTTCACACGAGACCACTTTTCATGATTTTTGACATTCAAAATTAGAATCTGAAGTTATGGGGGATAAAATTCAAAGTTGCGGATTTCATGTAACCTCGCCCCCCGCAAAAAGTGGTATAAATGTTTGTTAGTAGAACACGCGTAACCAGTCCACATATAAATAGTCAAAGCTACGAATAGTAACGGTGTAGTTTATTAAAGCTGGAAACTTACTGTTGTAGTTAACCCACGGTAGGGTAATTATAGCGACATCATTGCGAGCTAGACTGGGGTTCCAGTTGGGGTGCATGACAACGTTGGTGGTTGTGACCCTGGTGCCACCAGAGAACAGAGTCGTTGATCCTAGGACAACCTGCGCAAAGAAGAGCATGTCAGGAATCGTGCATAGTAGCGTAGCGAGGGGACGGGGTAATGCCCCGGGCGGCACTTTACTAGGGGTGGCAATATTATGTAGATTGATGGAGCTCTGTCTACAACCAATTCGTAGAACAGAGAAAAGTCGAGCTCACTTCGCTCGCTCTAAGTTGCTGTTTTAATTACTAGTGCCTACATATAATCCTAAAGAGTTCTGACCACACAATTTTTGAGAGTTACGCGGTTGTTAATTAAGCTAAAGTTAATCATTTGTCGATTTGTCTGCTCTTAAAAATCTACCTGCAGTTCTACAGTCATCCCGTGATCATGGCAGTTGCAACACTGCCGAAATATCGGGAACAAAAACAATAAAAACGCGGTAAGAGCCCGTTAAAATGATTAACTTTGTTCTGACTACAACTGAGAAGTGGTGATAAAAATTTCGAGCATGCTTTGGTCGATCCATAGCTGTTACTTAGGTTACTTTGAAAATGTTTTATATGTAAAAAGCTCTGGGTCTAACCAATTCATATTGAGGAGAAAAGTCGAGCTCGCTTCGATCGCTCTAAGTTTCTATTTTTGCATGGATAAACCAATAGATGTCTCACCACAACCCGAATCGATGTGCAAAAAATTTCGAGCTCGCTCCTTTCTTTTTTGTGAAGGTAAGATAAAGGGGGCACCAAAATCGATCTATGCCCCGGCAGAAACCCACGCTACGCCACCGCGCCGATGTAATCTAATCGATAAAATCTAAGAATCTCCCTATTTTTTTTTTTTATTATTGGCCTAAAGCGGCTATTCGAGTCTTCTGCAGACTAGTATCACTTTGACCTTATATAGATCTTTTGTGATCGCCACAATAGTTACAGTTCACTGCTAATACCCACTTCCTTTAGGAATTGTAGGATTTCTTTAGCAGTGAAAGATTTTACTTCACTCGGATGAACAAAGTGTTTACCCAAGTGTGCATATTGTTTGTGCATTAGTGGGCCACATTCACAAAGGATGTGAATGGGGGTTTCGTCCTCCTCCAGACATAATCTGCAGAGTTTCGTGTCCCTGATGCCTAGGATTGTAAGGTGTTTGTTCAGCCTACAGTGCCCCGTCAGCGCCCTCACTATAATGCGCAAGTTTGTCGTGCTGAGCGCGATTCTCTCCTTTGCCATTTTGCAGTCGTATGCCGCAATTAGTGCCTTGGAATGGTTTAATCCTGGCGTATCCATCCAGTGATCAATAGATTTTTAAGACATAGGTTCCTAAGCGTTAAATTGACTAGGCACAGAACGGCTCTGGTCCATACTGCGTGCCACCAGCTCCCTAAAATCTTATCTTGTTGTGGGGGCTGCCAAGCCAGCAACACTTCGACCCAGTGGGATCTTTTGTGTTTTTTTTTGCAATCTTCATCCTTCAAATACATGGTCAATGAAGGAGGCAATATCATTGAGGGGAAGAAACCTAAGGTCTCCCGGTTTTGGGTATCCATCTCCGAGGAGGCACATGCGTTTTGCCTTCAAGACATCACAGTCACAAAGGATATGTTCCATGGTCTCTTCATCCTCTCCGCATGCTCGGCAGCTTGGATCTAGGGTTAGTTTCATTTTGTGCATCATCGTGCCTGTAGCATAGTGCCCAGTGAGGGCTCCGACACGATGGCACGAGCCTTGCTCCTGCTGTTGTTCAGTATGAACTTTGCTTCACTATCATAGTGTCCCTCAACTTACCGTGTATTGGCGAGCCTGGTTCTGACCATCATTCCAGCAATGAGCGGCGGTGACTGCACGGTTGTTCGTGAGCAGGGAAGATCCGCAGACCGAGGTTTGACCAGAAGCCATGGCGATGACTAGACCACCCTGAAATGAACAAAACCGTATTTTAAACACAGCATTAAAACGGGCTAGCGGCTAGGAGTGTCACCTTCCACGCAAAGTAAAGTCTCTATACAGGGTCCTTCTTAATATACTGACACTTTTTAAAGGGGATAATCATACCGTCAAAACTGAACAACTTTCTCTATGGGACCAACATCGAAATCGCGAAAAAAAACAGCTGGCTACATTTGACTCGAGTAGGTGTGTAGTTTTGGATGGAACAGCTGATTTTATTTTCACGGTTTCTATGTTGATGCCATAGAAAAAGTTTTTCAGTTTGACGGTCTGAGCCATACTCCACCACACAAGCCCAGCAGTGCGGATTTGTGGAGGCAAGTTAGTGGCCAACGTGCTGTCAGAGAATTTTCAAGTGGCCTCAATAGGCATCTGACCTAACTTAACGAATAGTTACACAGTCATCTGACGATACTATCTGGGGCAACTGTTTAACGTGCTTTCAGAAGCATGAAGACGGTCGGGATGAAATACCACTAAACGGTCACCCACTCAAATAGATACTGGCAAGATCATCATCACTCTAACAAGCGCATCCAGACTTCACATCCATCCATCCATCCCTCACAGCCCTTGATTTGTCCGTCTTCGAACATAGGCCTCCATACTTCTCCATGACGTTCTGTCCCTCGCTCTCTGCATCCAGTTGGGACCCGCGTGTCTCCTAATACCAATGACCCATCTTTCTGTTGGGCGACCTCTACCCCTAATGGTTTCTCTGGGTCCACTCCAGTGTTCTTCTACTCCAGCACTCAGTATCTATACATGAAACGTGGCCTACCCATCTCCACTTCCACTTCCAGACTTCAAGTACGCATTGTAATTTCTTCTTCAGCATAAAGCAGGTTTCTTCGGAATTTCAAAGAGAAGCTCATCGAGAATAAAGAAAATTACTCACCAAGAACGGGTACTGGCCCAATCTGGCCGCTGATCCGCCCACAATTCTGGAGCCATCGAAGTCTGTGGACTCCTCAGCTGCTTTAATAAGGGCTGCTGCCTTGAAACCATATGCTTCGTGGTAGTTGAAAGCCACTGGTGGTTCCGCTGTGGGAATGGCCAGGGCGAACCCGAAGAGGCACAGAGCTACAATCAGCTTCATGATTTGGTTCAGAAAATGAATACAATTAAGTTGTAATCAAGCTGTTTTATATAAAAAGGGTTTATCGATGGATTAAGAATGTTGTAGTAAGATTATCGATTAAGATTTAGATTAAGATTATCGATTCGGATTTCGATTGAAGGAAAAAAAGGAAGCGGCTGCTTCCGTACCCAAAGGGTGAAAATGGGACCCTATTACTAAGCCTTATGTGGTATACCGAACTCTTTAGTGATTATATGGCATCTGTAATGACACGAGTCATAGCTCTAATAATTTGTCAGATTGTGCAATGTATAATTTTGTCGATTAAAACCGTTATTATAAAGGTTTATCTTATTACAATTTAATCGACAAAATTATACATTGCACAATCTGACAAATTATTAGAGCTATGACTCGTGTCATTACAGATGCCATATAATCACTAAAGAGTTCGGTATACCACATTCTTCCGTCCTGTCTATGAAACGACGTAATCTCCGAAACAAACAGGCGGTCTGCGTTCTCTTGTCGGACGCCTGGGCTCTGAGTGTGGCGCATTATCTTGAGTATTGTCTGGCGTATTGTCATGTCCTTGGGGTAGCTCCTCAGTTGTAGGTGGTTTATCTTATTACACCTTGGTTGTCCTTCCGTCCGTCCGTCCGTCCTACCTATTTAGGGCTGTAACTTTTGAACCGTAATAGCTAGATGGTTGAAATTTTCACAGAATAAGCATTAGTACGGCGGATTTGTTAACAAAGAATAAAAAGTCAAAAAGTTACAAATTAAGGGGGGTCCTCATACAAGAAACTAGTATTTATCAACCTTTTTTCTTCTCGCTCTATCGTAAAAACGGTAATACATACAAGCGTCAAACTTGGTGTGATTATAAAGCAAACTCTGAAGTGTAACAAAAAATAATAAAAACCGGCCAAGTGTGTGTCAGTCTCCGGAGAAAACAAAACTTCTAAGTTAATATTTTGTGTGGCGGTGTGTTACGGAACCCTCGGTGCGCGAGTAGCCCGACTCGCACTTGACCGGTTTTTTAAGTTTGCTGTCGTATCCGTTTAGCGTGCCAACAAGCGAAAAGCAAGTAATTACACTCCGCTTCTTCCTTTAATATGTTTTATCTAATGAATATTTACGTTAAACATTTACCTATAATCCACACTTCACTTATGTCATATCATTAATTATTGAAGCTTATTTTGAATTATTTATAGGTAAGAAGGTAGGTACTTAATACTATTATTGAATTGTGAAAGAGTGACAGTGTGTCTGTCCATTAAGAGTTATCCCCCACTGAACGACCTTGACCCTTACAGAGCCGCCTCATCTCTACATTTTAGTAGGTATACCTATTTTGACTGGCTTGTCCCTCATTATGTCACTGTGGTGCCATCTAATTCAAAGGAACCAAATTTCCAAATTTTAAAATTATCCAATCATAGTTTCGCCATGTCCGTCCGTCTGTCCGCGGCTTAGCTCAGAGACGCTTAGTACTAGAAAGCTGTAATTTGACATGGGTATACATGTGGGTATACAAAGTGGTAGGACAAAATCTTGAAAAAAAAATTTGAGGGTACCTACCTCCCTCTACACGAAAAGTGGGGATGCAACATTTTTATCTCGTCTGTCCCATGGTGTGGGGTATCGTTGGACAGGTCTTTTAAAATATTGTAGGTGTGGGTAAATCATTTTTCGATTTAGGGATCCGTTAGCGAAATATTAAACTTTAAAGTGAATACTTTTGATAGAGTCAAGTGTCCCCTCTGCCAGCTAAACGTTTGTTTCTAGGTACGTGAAAAAATTCAGTATAACGAATATAAAAGGAAAACTATCACCGCTAAGTAGGATTTACAAGTTAACGAGTAATAGTCGACCAACTTGTAAAATGTACTTTTTAGACTTTATTAGCCGTTAAACCGTAGTATAAAACAAAAAGCCCTCTTCTCAGTCCGTATATTGTGACAGGCAACTAAGGAACCCTACTCTACGCGTGGCCCGACACGCACTTGACCGGTTTTTTTATTACGCATCTATAGACACTTCATACGTTAAAATCCATCAAGCTGTTTAGGCTGTAGGGCGTGCCAAAGAAATAGACATACATACAAAACACAACCCTCCTTCTGGCGCAGTCGGGTAAAAAAGCAAGTCGTAAATATTACTCGGGTTTTCCCAAATGTTAATTCCAAAAAGATTAATTATAACGTATCTGATTAGTATTTTAATAACTATTATTGTGTGTGTTACATATAAAAGTAAATTTATAGAGCGTCCAAGACAGCTCCTTTTGACAGATCATTTTAGAGCGATTATTTGAGTTTCTGAAAATATTTAAGCAGTAAAAACTTTTAATTTTATGTTAAATGGTAATTAATCTTGTATATTTTTATTGTATTATAAAGTTTAGATAGCCCAAACAGCTTTGAAAAGTACCTACTATAAAATCTCTAAAACCGCCTGTCAAAATGACGGATCTATCTTGGACGTGTAAAAAAGGCTACTATAAACTCGATGATTATATGAATGGCCAAAATGTCTGGTCTTGACAATGTTACACTATGTAATTCAATATTATATTTCGTAAGTGTACTTTGTATATTTTTTTTTTTTTAAAAGATGTGTGTTGTAGAGTTTCTGGCCGCATCTTCTCTACAACGGAACACCTTCCGACGCGGTGGTAGAGTCAAAAATGACTTCAGAAAACTGTCCATGTGAGATTATTTTGAATAAAACATTTTGAGTTTTGAGTTTGAGACGCATTATAGGTAATTACTCTGAGTCGAATTTATTGATTCCACATGTATGCCATGTTAGCTTAATCAAATTAAAGATTGAAAAAGTCGGGCGGCGAGCGGGATTCGAACCCACTACCTGCCTATCCGGGGCATGCTCCACTCCAACAGAGCTGTCGGCGCCCCGCAGGCCACGACGAAATTTTCAATCTATATCATCGTCTTTAAGGGACGTCAGCGCCATCTACCAGAGTTTATGCGGACTACTGAGAGTTTATGCAAACTACTGACTCACAAGTCTAATGTTACAATTAGGATTCATGCGATATAGATGTCACACCTTGTTCCAATCGAATTTATTCGGGTTCAGTTCAGGTCGTGGGTTCGAATCCCGCTTGCCGCCCGACTTTTTCAATCTTTAATTTGATTAAGCTAACATGACATACATGCAGAATCAATAAATTCGATTGGAATAAGGTGTGACATCTATATCGCATGAATCCTAATTGTAACATTAGACTTGTAAGTCAGTAGTTTGCATAAACTCTCAGTAGTTTGCATAAACTCTGGTAGATGGCGCTGACGTCCCTTAAAGACGATGATATAGATTGAAAATTTCGTCGTGGCTTGCGGGGCGCCGACAGCTCTGCTGGAGTGGAGCATGCCCCGGATAGGCAGGTCGTGGGTTCGAATCCCGCTCGCCGCCCGACTTTTTCAATCTTTAATTTAATTACTCTGAGGTATTTACTTTGTGCAAGTAAATAAAGTGGTTTATCTCGATTAATATCGATCAGGCACAGAATGCAACGTACGGCTTAATCCTAATACCTGATGTTTTATTACCAGTTGATAGGTTTAATATTAAAATAAAATATGTATTATGCTATAGTCAAAACTCGGTGGTTTTGACCGATGCCAATGCTCTTATTCATTTATATTTTCGGTTCAGGCTCACGCCGGCCACTGCCGCGGCACGCTCGCTGCGCTCCATCGGCTCGTGCGCTGTGGTCGCAAGAATCCTAATATGCTCGTCGCTAACCTAACCGACTGAGTTAGGTCTGGGGTCTAAAAACTCATAACCGATCAAAACCACTTTTGCCTGTTTTAACTGTGACTTATACAAGGTGTTACAAAAATAAACACTTCAAACATTTAAGAGGGTAGTTTAGACCATCAAACTGAACAACTTTCACTATGGAACCAACATCGAAATAGCGAAAGAAAAATCTGCTGTCCCATATATTTAGCTCGAGTAGATTTGTAGTTTAGTATGGTTCCTAGTGAAAGTTGTCCACCCCCTTAAACGTTTATTTGTATTTTTGTAACACCTTGTATACAATGTGTTAAAAAAAAGGCGCAAAACCTCATACACCCCAACTGATTTATAACGAAATAATTTCATTGAAACAATAATTATTTTATTAATTAAAATTTAAAGTTATTCGCATTTTAAATTTTCATACAAAATTTAAATTTCTGTGCTTCAGAAGGCACGTTAAGCAGTTGGTCTCGGATAGTTGGTTAAGCCAGGTCAGAAGAAATTCTCTGACAGCAAGTTGACCACTAACTTGCCTCCACCAACACGCACTGGGCCCGCGTGGTGGAGTATGGCCCACTCCATCTCACCCTTTGAGAGGAGGCCTTTGCCCTGCAGTGGGATTCTACAGGCTATAACTTATTAACTTATATCGTTTGTAGGTTTAGGTTATCAAATATCAAAACGTACAATAAATAAATTAATAATTACTTAATTACACGTTTCGACCTAGATTAAAAATGTATTACGATTAAAAGATTAATTTTGATATCTGTGACGCAAGTAAAACAAAAAAGATTGTAAATGTTGAAGCCAATACAATACAAGTATCAGGAAATCAATGATATGTAGAAAACTATACTCCATTTCAATTAACAACGAAATTATAAGGCTATTTTGAATTACAGAAACAGAGATTTGGAACACTTCCTCTCACTTAATCTTGAAAAATCTTTAGTAACCGAATTTATTGATTCTACATTGATGCCATGTTAGCTTAATCAAATTAAAGATTGAAAAAGTCGGGCGGCGAGCGGGATTCGAACCCACGACCTGATTAAGCTAACATGGGATACATGTAGAATCAATAAATTCGATTGAAATAAGGTGTGACATCTATATCGCATGAATTCTAATTGTAACATTCGACTTGTGAGTCAGTAGTTTGCATAAACTCTCAGTTGTTTGCATAAACTCTCAGTAGTTTGCATAAACTCTCAGTAGTTTGTATAAACTCTCAGTAGTTTGCATAAACTCTCAGTTGTTTGCATAAACTCTCAGTAGTTTGCATAAACTCTCAGTTGTTTGCATAAACTCTCAGTAGTTTGCATAAACTCTCAGCAGTTTGCATAAACTCTGGTAGATGGCGCTGACGTCCCTTAAAGACGATGATATAGATTGAAAATTTCGTCGTGGCCTGCGGGGCGCCGACAGCTCTGTTAGAGTGGAGCATGCCCCGGATAGGCAGGTCGTGGGTTCGAATCCCGCTCGTCGCCGGACTTTTTCAATCTTTAATTAGCTTTAGTAATGTCCAAGATATGTCGGATAATATAGGATATGTATAGGATATAGAAAAATTATACCAACAAGCCAAAATGTTAAAAATCATAATAATTATAATTTTATATTAAAACATAATAAAATGTTAGGTTAGTGCAGGTTACAGCCTAGATCTAATGAAGTCTACAAAGGAGGTCACTCTAGCGAAGCCCATGGGGAATCCGAGTTTGCAACCTGATGCTGCGACGAAGGATGTTACGCCGACCTGGAGAAAAAAAAAAATTGTAGGTTTAATATCTTTTTCAACATACTTGCTCGTAAAGTAGCTCTTATTGCAACGCTTTTAGGTACATAATGCAGCTTATAGAACACGAGTGCGAAAATGATTATATTATAGCCTAAGAGGAAGTATCTCCATAGAGTCCGCATAAATTTACGATTGTAGTTGGTCTCTTTTGTCTTATGACGTACCTTTAATAGTAGAAGGAGATGGAACTATAGATATTTGTTTATGGGGCTGTCCACTTTTTTTTGAGCTAGTGTGTGTGAAAAGTGACCGTAAACATAAGGCCATATGTCACTTGGTGCCTTTTGTCCATACTACTTGACACGACACACTCAAACCTAAACGTCAAAAAAAGTGGACACTTTACAATTGGTATGGCTCACTCTAGTCTTAAAGAGAGATCCTTCCTCTTAGATTATCGCACTAGTGCGGTAATGTTTTTTTTCTGTAGTTTGTTTTTAAATCCCAGCAAAGAGTTTTTATGTAAAAAAACTTTATCTGAATAAATTAATCTGTTTTAGTTAAAACATGATAAATAAACGCTTCATTTCATCAAGCAATTTATTTTAGTTAACAAATTAACATTAATTTGTGTTATAAATACATAAATATTAAGTTTATAATGTTTTTAATATTAGATTGTTTGCAACTAAATGTGTAATTCTACTAACAAACATTTCTGCCACTTTTTGCGGGGGGGCGAGGTAACATGAAATCCGCAACTTTGGATTTTATTCCCCATAACTTTAGATTCTAATTTTGAATGTTAAAAATCATGAAAAGTAGTCTCGTGTGAACCCCAAACGTTCTAAGATCGAAGTTATTATTTTGCAATTATAGGCTGTCTCGTTTAGTGATAAGGTGTAAAATTGAATGTAAATGCACAAGATCAATTGTGCTTATACCGTGGCAGAGGGGAAATGCTACCGCAAGGCTAGTCCTTTTAATAAGTAGTCAAAGGCTAAAGTCATTGCCTCTTCGTCGACCTGCGCGCGCATAGCTATCTCAACCACAGAACATTATAAGAGGGGTTAGAAATGCAAAGAAGCGCATTTGCTTCGGAGACGGCTATCGCCACTTGTCTTCCCGCTCGCGCGAGGTGCGAGCTAGAGTGCATGAGTAATTGTAGCAGCGCCTACAATTGCTCATGCACTCTCGCTCGCACCACGCCGCGCGCCTTATGGTGTTATGCAAATCATTGCATAACCTGTGGCGACACGTTCCACGCCTACTTTGCACTTCTAACCCCTCTTATAATGTTCTGTGATCTCAACCAATGGCACGGCAGGCAAAAAAAAAAGAAGCCTAGCGCCATTTTCCACAAATATTTGTCTAAAATTGTAGTATTTTACGAAATTTTATTTGGTTTTCCTCGCAAGTATGTTGAAAAGCATCGTATGAAACACGTGAGCATTGGTCATTACAGCCTTGGCTAGTATGCAGCACTCGCCTGGCGGCTCGTGCTGCAATCCCGCCTCGGCTGTAATGACCAACTTTGCTCACTTGTATCATAATGTACTATTATATGAATCGAACCGCCACCTCGTGCTAGAGCGTTGAGTTTGTAACCTATCAAATAGACTCCAAGACCATACAAAATCTTAATCTTCTGTATGTATAACTATATACTATTACCTATTCTGTGCTCGTAGTCATCATAGTTTATTGCCATTGACATAAATACTATAGACTCCAAGTCTCATACAAAATCTTAGCAAATATTTGTCCGACTCTGACACATAATCCAAACAAATCAATTATGCACGCTGTTGGGTGGCACTAATATGTTGTTTTTAGTGTTCCGTACCAAACTTGGCAAAACGGAACATTTATGGGGATCACCTCGGTGTCTGTCCGTCCGTCCGTCCGTCTGTCACAGGCATTTTTCTCGAAGACCGTAAGACACATAAAGATGAAACTTGGTACAATTATAGCAATTAATGGTCCAATGTCATAAATAAAGTCAAAAAAGCTTAATATTTATATTGAGGGGCAGTTTTGGTGGGCAGAAAGAGATTTAAAAAAAAACGACTGGAGTGGGGAGCTCATAAGAGCTCTTTTTTGTACTAGCTGACAGTTAACATGCCAAATACGACTAAATTTATGAATCAAAAACAACATATTCGTGCCACCCAACAGCATGCATACTTGATTTGTGTCGGACAAAAGTTTGCTAAGATTTTGTATGAGACTTAGAGTCTATAGTATTTATGTCAATGGCAATAAACTATTATAGTCTAGGAAAAATAAGGTTTGAGATTGCATTAAAGACACTTTAGTAAATTGTGTTTGAAATAATATTACTATTAGTTTATAACACTTTTGTCGATATTTCGTGGTTATATAGGCTCAGGAACCTGAGTTTTGAGGTTATAATTTTTGAAGACTTACAAAATATTAAATATCTACCCAAATTAACGATACTGACCGGGGATTATTATTGTTATAAGTAAAACATATTGAACGAAGCCATCCTGTACAAAATCACCAGTTTCCCCTTTCTTATGTTCATATCTAAATTTAATGTTTTGTAAATTTCTTAATTATTCAATAATACAACATAAACAATCGGGGATTATTGAGAATTTATGTTTTTCAGGTATGTATCTACTATATTCCAAATTTTCACCAAAAGTGCAAGTAATGCAACCTACTCCATACAAAAATCCGTAGATTTCCCCGACTATTATGACTACGAGCACAGAATAGGTAATAGTATATAGTTCTACATACAGATCGGCCACTCCCCGCCCCCTCTGACTTCAGAAACCCCACCTCACCTCACAATTGAGGGGAAACTTGAGGGGAGCCGAGCAAGGGAACGCAGTCAGTTGCGCTCAGCCGTTGGATTAAGTTACATCAAATATGTTTTATTTTGATTTTCTCAGAAAAATAAACGTTGAAAAATAACGCCAAATTCACATTTTCAGTAATTCTTCAGCTTTAATACTATTTTTAATAACAGAATGAAGCATAAAAAGTAACGAAATGTAGATGATGTTCATACGATGCGTGGTAAGTCAACCCTACACATATGTCATGCACAATTTGCGCAAAGTGCGCATGTGCGAACGCCATCACGTCAAATCCAAAACGTTGTTTGGAGTGCTGGACCAGGGCTGCGTTCAGAACCTACGGGTGCGGTTGTTTGGTTGTTTTTCAATCTAAGGTACGGAACGAACAGTTGTTTTTAAACTCGCAATAAAGTACGGAACGATCCCCGTTGTTTTATAACCTCAAATTTTGACATTGACAGTAATATGGGCTTCCAGGGCTTCCATCATTTCCAAATACAATATAAACTCATCTACCATGCTAAAGAATCAAAGAGTGAATAAAAAAATTTGAAAAAAATTAACTTTTATTCAAAATGAGCAAAAAGTCAAGTAACCACAGATAATCAAAACGTCAGAGTGTTTTTTACCGTCGAATTTGATGGTTAAAAGTTGCAACCCGTCAAAGGTTCGGAACGGTTGAGTTGTGACAACAGAGTTGCAAAGAGCGTTTTTTCACCGAGGCTCTGAACGGCGTTAGTGCGAAAAGTTGCACCCAGAGTGCACTCTGGGCGTAGGTTCTGAACGCACCCCTGTGCATATGCCCCAAAAGTGGCGACGTTAGAATCTCATGACATGTAGTGGTAAGATACGTACCAAGACCCTCTGGCCTCCGCTGGTAACAACAAGGGGACCTCCAGAGTCTCCCTGACAAGTGCCTTTTCCTCCAGCGCCGCTTGCGCAGATGGTCGAAGACACGATGATATTACCGAAGGTGCGCGCGCATTCTTCGTTGCTGATGATTGGCAAGTCCACTTCGAAGAGGAAAGCGTTGGTGCCTACGTCTATGGCTGGAATTAGAAAGTATAGTTGTGTGTGAGAACTGGGCTGCAATCGCGGTAAATATTCGGTGATTGAACCGTGATTGGACTACGTACGAACTATAACTTTTGACACATTTGATTTTGCGCTAATCGCGGTAGTGCTCTTGACAGCCGTTAGAGCCGTTTTGACAGATCGCTCAGACGGTAAGGGCTGTCAGTTACATAGAGTTTAGCGTGATGCGGAATTCAGCTCAGTTGAATAGTAATTGGATTGCAATGTGATTAGAACTGAATTTGGATAAGAATAAAACTTTGATATTTTAACATAGCGCAATCGGGCTCCTGGAAGATTCAACAAATTAAAACCAAACTGAATAAAACCGGTCAAGTGCGAGTCGGGCTACTCGCGCACCGAGGGTTCCGTACCACATACCATACAACGTATTTAACATAGATAAAAGTTTTGTTTACTCCGGGACCTTCAGCGCAAGACCGACTCACACTTGGCCGGTTTCTATTATTTGATGTTATACTGTAGAGTTTACTCTATAATCACACCAAGTTTGACGCTTGTATGTATTACCGCTTTTACGATAGAGCGAGAAGAAAAAACTTTGATAAAAACTAGTTTTTTGTATGAAGACCCCCCTTAATTATTACTTTTTGACATTTTTATTTTTTGTTAACAAATCCGCTGTAATACACATATTCTGTGAAAATTTCAACTGTCTAGCTATTACGGTTCAAAAGTTACTGCCCTAAATAGGTTCACACTTCACTCTGAGCAAGTGATTTTTAATTGTTATGGCTGGTTACTCACTGTCGCTGAGCACTCCGAAGCCAGTAGCAGTGGCAGTCCAGCCAGCGAAGTTTTCATTCAGCAAGGAGCCAGATGGTAAAGCGATGTTTCTGATGACATCTGAAATAATAATACATTTTATAAGCAACGAACACTCATTTGTAGAATGTGTCACAAACGTCAAGATCCGACGTCGAACTAAGATTCAGGCCGTCGGAGGATAAAATTGCTGGAGAAAGTGGCGATGGGCAGGACACCAGAAGAACAGACAGAAGATGGAGCAAATCCTTGACTGAGTGGTGGCCGAGATCAGGCAAGAGAGGAGTGAGTCTTCTGTGAGACTTTTAGGTTACACGATTCAAAAGGAAATAGTTAGGTGATTTTTCAGAATTACGCCCAATTTTTCGAAGTGTTAGGGTAAACAGTTGCATTACTTTAAGGGGTGATCGTACCCATGATACTGAAAAACTTTCCCTAAGAATTTTTTTTTCAGCTTATGCAGGTTTCCTCACGATGTTTTCCTTCACCGTTTGAGAGCAGTCGGTATTACGTACATAAGTTAGAAAAACTCACTGGTATGGTACATGGCATGTGGTCTGTGCTGGATTCGAACCCGGACCTCAAGATTGAGTTTCCATAGCTATGCGCAATGCGCCACTGACGCTACTGACGTTAGGGTAATAAGCATAAGCATATGCTCACGACTATATTCCCCGAGGGGGTAGTCAGAGATATTCTGAAACCTCAGAACATCCACGTTTCACCAGAAGTACAGAAACTCTGTCCAGTGTGACGGGGTGAGCCCGTCGCCACTTCTAATGGACAGTGGGTACAATACATGCCTCGAAATTGAAGTATGCAGGTTTCCTCACGATGTTTTCCTTCACTGAAAAGCCAGTGGTGTTACAAATCGTACATTAATTCCGAAAACTCATTGCGTACCAACGAGTGGGCCTGGACGGGGATTGAACCATCGCCTCCTGCACGGCAGGCGAGGTTACTCGCCACTGGACCACCACGGCTTTTTAGGGTACTTTTTAGGGTACTTTAGGGTCATACTCACTATTATATTCAACTCTAGGAATGACGATAATGGCAACATCATTTTCCGCGTTAGCAGGATTCCAGTTTGGGTGCATCTCAACTTGGTTCGTGGGCACTCGGTGGCCCCCATAGAATATTATGTTCCACCCAAGAACCACGGTGAAAAATAGTGCCTGTAATTTGATAATTTCGTTATTAAAAGAACAGTGCAGTGATACCAAGTTTATAATGCCTACGGATGTACCGCGCGAACCAATAACGATCGATATTTTACCAAAAATGATCTTCTTGGTCGATTGATTTCGCGCCTGACGCATGACCAATGACAATTGTAACGGTAAAATATTAAATATATTAGATATAGTAGCTTATAGGTTCACAATAATCAAACAATATGTTTTTTGCATTAAAATAACTTGTAAATGTTTTATTTTTGAAAAATTAATAAGAGATGCTTTATCTGTGGATTTAAAACTGAAACGCAGGCAGCCATGATTGAGCATCGTGTGACGTCACATTTCAAACAATAAAACGTCATGTGAGTTGAAGCGTCGCTGAAGCGGCGTAGTTAGCTTTACTTTGTTTATTGAAATATGACGTCACAGCCAGAAGTATCACGTGATCAAATTACTGAATGAAAAATATTGTTTTTTTCGAATAAATAACGCTTTTTTAAGAAAAAGATAATTGAAAGAGGTATATAATAAACCTAAGTATTCAATTCAATTCAATTCAATATAATTTTATTCAATATAGGAGCTTACAGCACACTTATCAAACGTCAAATCTTTTTTAAAGCTACCACCGCGTCGGAACGTGTTGTCGCTGTAGAGAAGATGCGGCCAGAAACTCTACAACATAACACGACTTAATAACTATTACAATATAAATTCTTAAGCTAAAGTTATGTATACAATAATACATAGTCTATTTAATAAAATAATTGATACTATACAGTAAAGTAAATAAACTATAAGCTAGTGACCTCAGACCCAAGCATTTTGATCATTTAAATAATCATCCAGTTTATAATATGCTTTCTTACAGAGGACTTTTTTGATTTGAGTTTTAAACATGTTTTCGGAAAGATTCAAAATGGTCTCGGGGATTTTATTATAACAACGTATACAGTGACCCATGAAAGACGTGTTGACCCTACTAAGCCGAAAGTGTGGAGATATCAGTTTATTTTTGTTTCGAGTGTTGTAATTATGGACATCACAATTTTTTGGAAACAAAGACAAATTTTTTCTTACATATAAAATGTTTTCATAAATAAACTGTCCATAAACTGTTAAAATATTAATTTCCTTAAAAAGGTCGCGAAGCGAATCACGACAGCGCAGACCATATATAGCTCGAATTGCCCGTTTCTGTAGGATAAAGATTGTCTCAATGTCTGCAGCACGACCCCACAATAAAATACCATAGGACATGATACTATGAAAGTAACTGAAATATACGAGTCGGGCTGTTTCAATATCAGTTAGTTGTTTAATTTTTCTGACTGCATATGCTGCAGAGCTTAGCCTACCAGCTAGAGTTTCAATGTGGGAACCCCATTGCAGCCTAGAGTCAATCGTTATTCCCAAAAACACTGTATTATCAACAAAATCTAGACTATCTCTGTTCAAAGTTACTTGGTTATCTACAATTGGTACATTTGGCAAAACAAATTTTATACATTTCGTTTTTTTTGCATTAAGTGCGAGATTATTTGCGTTAAACCAGTTCAAAACTTGTTGAAGGGTATCATTTACGTCGTCAAGTTTTTGGTCCTTCCTATTTACTTTAAAAATCAGAGAAGTGTCATCAGCAAATAATACTATGTTCGACAAGTTTTGTACCATATGTGGCAAATCATTTATGTAGACCAAAAAAAGGAACGGGCCCAAAATTGAACCCTGGGGCACGCCTGTTTGCACATGTGATCCAGATGATTTAGATCCGTTCACTAAAACTTTTTGGACTCTGTTTTTTAAGTAGGAGTCCATCAAATCAAGAGCTGAGCCATTAACTCCGTAATGTTTTAGTTTTAACAGCAAAGTTTTATGATCAACGCAATCAAATGCTTTGGAAAGATCGCAAAAGACGCCTATCGCATTTTGGTGCTCCTCCCAAGCGCTGAAGATGTGCTGAATCAGAGTAACTCCTGCGTCTGTAGTTGAGCGTCCTTTGGTAAACCCGAACTGCTGATCATGCAGCAGTTTATTGAGATTGAAATGAGACAGCATTTGATTGAGAATAATCTTTTCGAAAACCTTGCTGAGAACTGGTAATATTGAGACAGGTCTATAATTGTTGGGATCATGTCTATTGCCTGATTTAAAGAGAGGTACGACTTTACTATGTTTCATAAGATCGGGAAAAGTACCTTGATCGATGCAGATGTTAAATATTGATGCCAAGTAAGGTGACAGGACACCAATGACAGATCCAAACAACTTAACCGACATACCCCATATATCTTCCGAGTTTTTAAGATTAAACTTTTTATAAATTTTAACAATTGTATCAGGGTCAACATGCCTAAATCTGAATTCGGAAGTGCATGCATTTACATTATTTTGTAGTATTGTCTCGGCCAGAGCAGATGAGGAACCTAATGACTCTGTAATCTTTACTGGAATGTTAGTAAAGAATGTTTCAAATTCCTGAGCTACTCCCGCCTCTGAACTGATAATACCGTGATCAGTTTGAATAGTTATGTCTGGATCACGTAGTTTTGTTTTGCCTGTTTCATGATTTATTACTTTCCAAATGGCTTTGATTTTGTTATCTGAACTCTTAATTTTTCTGCTAATGTGTAGTGATTTTGCTGTGATACAGACTTTCTTGAAAGTTTTTGAATAAAGTTTTACAAATTCAAGAAACTCATCATTATGAGTATAGGTCTTTTTATCATATAGATCAAAAAGGGTTTCTCTACTTTTACGGATTCCTTTTGTTGCCCAATCGCTGAATTTAAATTTAATTGATTTTACAATATTCCGAACTGTGAAAACTTTGTCATATTCATTTTGCAAAATATTAAAAAACTCATTGTAGCATGTATTTGGGTCATTCTGCTGATATAATTTAAAATATCTTTCCGAAAACTGGCAAATAGCCAATTGACAGCACGACAACTAATTCCCTTCTTTAACAGCGTAGTTATAAGGTTGATTATATTATCAAATGGTTTCGAGTACCTTTGGGAAATATTAGGGTTGAACCTCATCTGGTAGCACGGAAACGCATTTTTTCACGCTCTATCCTTTTCTGACGCTCAGGAACGTTACTGGATAGAGCGAGAAAGGTTGCAGCACTGCCGGTGCAGCCGCGTGCGATCGCATTCCCACTTTCTTTCTCGCCCTAGCAAATGACGTTCCTGAGTGACAGAAAAGGATGGAGCGACGGAAAAATGAGGCAGATGCTGGCAGATGAGGTTCAACTCTTAGTCGCTGTCTGCGTGAACGAAGATTGAGGAGAAAAATTTATTTTCCTGGTCGTACTGTACCTGATTCCTGCCATCCCACCAGCAATGCGCAGCGGTCACCAGACGAGTGTTGGAGAGGAGGGTGGCACCACAAATGGAGATGAAGCCAGAAGTCAGGGCTATGTTCACACCGGCCTGCGAAAACAGATACATACTCAGATATACATCAAATAAAAGATCTAGAATGTATATGTATGTATATGCTCACGACTATATTCCCCGAGGACCCCCTCAAAGCATAGTATAGCATATGCTCACGACTATATTCCCTGAGGGGGTAGTCAGAGATATTCTGAAACCTCAGAGCATCCACGTTTCACCAGTAGTACCGAAACTCTGTCCAGTGTGACGGGGGGTGAGCCCGTCGCCGCTTATAATGGACAGTGGGTACAATACATGCCTCGATGATTTCCTCAGGATGTTTTCCTTCACCGAAAAGCCAGTGGTGTTACAAATCTCTAGAAATACTCAGATAAACATATTTGTTCTATAATTTTTGTACTCACTCACCGTGTGGTGTCAAGCTTTTAATACCATCAACCCAGTCGGGTGTCGTTAGAGGTGACTATAATTCCTTCAGGCTTCTTACACATCTTGGACACGCAAACCGTGTGGCATCCAAAGTCAAAGTCAAAGTCAATATATGTAATTTATTCAATATAGGAGCTTACCGCACACTTATCAAACGTCAAATCTTTTTTAAAGCTACCACCGCGTCGGAACGTGTTGTCGCTGTAGAGAAGATGCGGCCAGAAACTCTACAACATAACACGACTTAATAACTATTACAATATAAATTCTTAAGCTAAAGTTATGTATACAATAATACATAGTCTATTTAACAAAATAATTGATACTATACAGTAAAGTAAATAAACTATAAGCTAGTGACCTCAGACCCAAGCATTTTGATCATTTAAATAATCATCCAGTTTATAATATGCTTTTTTACAGAGGACTTTTTTGATTTGAGTTTTAAACATGTTTTCGGAAAGATTCAAAATGGTCTCGGGGATTTTATTATGACAACGTATACAGTGACCCATGAAAGACGTGTTCCGGTTATAGCCACTGCATCTGACCACAGCTCTGATCGTATCAGTCTCCCGTTCCATCAGACATAGGAGGGTAAGGACGAGAGAGTTCATCTGTGTTTAGCGCGTACACTTATGCACTTCAAAATATTTTGGGTACCTACCTGTCTGCTGTTATTTATAGTTTAGCAGTCGTTGGCGTCGTAATCGAAATCGACTAGGAAATCATCTTACTCAAGAAATTTCCTGGGAAACCACCCTATTCTAAAATGGGGGTCGCTCTGTTTTTGACTGTGGGCGAATATATCTCAAGATACAAGCATTGTAACGACTTAGTTTGTATGGGTGTTCTGATCCACGTTACAAGAGCTATCCAACGACACCTCACTCGATTGAGTAGAATAAACTGATTTTCTTCAACCCACTTTTCGTTGTATGGGAGGGGAGGGGGCTCCGTACCCTGAGGGTGAAAATGGGACCCTATTATTAAGCCTACGTTATCTATCCGTCCGTCCGTCTGTCTGTCTTACAACTGTAACTTTTGAACCGTAATATCTAGACAGTAGAAATTTTCACGTAATGTGTGGTTATTGTGGCAGATTTGCTAACAAATAATAAAAATGATAAAATTTAAGGGGGGTCTTCATACAAGAAACTAGTTTTATCAACATATTTTCTTCTCGCTCTATCGTAAAAACGGTAATTTTGGTGTGATTCTAGATTAAACTGTACGGTATAATAACAAATAATAAAAAGTTTCATGAAAATATATGTCACAAAAATAGACTAATCACAAAAATATAGTGGTCAGCAAAAGCGTCGTCAATAACAAAGATACACAAAAAATAATAAAAACCGAGCAAGTGTTTGTCTGTCTCGGATTGGTTCAAAACTGAAGGAGGCGGGGCATGCAGACAGAATGGACGAAAATGAAAGGGTTCCTTGTTCGACTACGGAACCCTAATAAAAACCTACCATATGCGGATGAGCGCCGGTAGCCGACACGCCCCCACCAACTATCCTGGAGCCATCGAAGTCAGAAGCCTCTTCGATGGCTTTGATACGAGCTGCCTCCTTGATACCATATGCCTCATGATAATTGTAAGCGCTGTGTACTGGAATTGTTTTAGGAAATAGGATTAAGTTATTATTGTTGTCTGTGTGTAAAATAAAGTGTTATAATGGACTAATATTCCAACTCAACTCAACTAAAAATGTTTTAGGTATTCAAAATAATATCGCATGGATAGCTTTCTGATGTCATTTTTGACTCTACCACCGCGTCGGAAAGTGTTCCGTTGAAGAGAAATCGTTCTCGTGGTGAGCTTACCTGGTAAATCAGGCTTCGCTAACACGACGCCTAACAGGAAAAATGGCAGGAACAGAAGTACCTTCATATTTGCACCGATTCTCTACGCGGACTATACGACGAAAAACTAATTTTACGAATAAATGATTTAAATCGATTATTAGCTATCAATCAAGGCAATAATCAGAAGCATTCCAAAGTAGTGTTGCCGAACTATCGATAGTTTACAATCGATAATTCGATAGTATTTGTGGGGACTTGCCACAGATGTCAACACCCACAAGTTATAGCAACGAAGCTAACAGATGGCGCTACGGTCGCACTTGTAAATGTGCACGTAAGACAACTTGCGACGTCACATTGATAACAAATTAGCTGTCCCATACAATTGGCTAAAGTAGGTTTGCAGTTTTGTCTGGAGCAGTTGATTTTTTTTCGCGATTTCGATGTTGGTCCCATAGAGAAAGTTGTTCAGTTTGATGGTCTGATCATCCCCTTAAAAAGTGTCAGCATATTAAGAAGGACCTTGTATAATTTGTTGTTTTATTTTTGAAGTATAGTTAAAGAGTATACCTGCCTACATCATCAAAAAGTCAAAAATGTTAGTGAACTGCTGTTGGTGGTCAAATTCAATAGTGTTTGCGGGCCATAATTGTGGCCCACGGGCTTGCGGTTGAGCAGCCTTGCTCTATAACAACACAAAGAGTGCGATTTTTGAAAGTCACACGTAATTGGGCCCCGTTGAGTACGGAACCTAATAAAAAAGGAAATTTTTAAAAAGCATAAGCATATGCTCACGACTATATTCCCCGAGGGGGTAGTCAGAGATATTCTGAAACCTCAGAACATCCACGTTTCACCAGTAGTACCGATACTCGGTCCAGTGTGACGGGGGGTGAGCCCGTCGCCACTTATAATGGACAGTGGGTACAATACATGCCTCGAAATTGAAGCATGCAGGTTTCCTCACGATTATTTCCTAAATTTTTAAATAATACCCTATTATCGTCCCACCTCTAGCATCTAATTCTACATTTAAATAAGCACCGATTAATAAATGATTGATTATGATACCGCAAGATTAAATAAAGTAGATTGATTAAAATGTTTAATTTATTTAACATGATTTTTAACTTAAATCTATCGTATTTTAAAACATTTTATTAATTTTAAAATATTTTTTATTTTTTTTTACATTTCTGTATGCAACTTAAAGTTAATTAGGTATTTTAACGTTCAGTTGCAGAAACGCTCAATTAAATCTCTTGCTGTCACTTTTTGTCTTGTTGACTTAGCAAAAGCGAGCAAGAGATTTAATGAGCCCTAAACTCTAATGAGCTTTTCTGCAACGGAGTGTAAATCTAATTAATGGGGCATCAGACATTTATTGCAAATCTTTGTATTTTATTTGTGTTTGTTTGTATTTAAAAGAATACTTAAATACCTACAAATACACTTTGTACAAATAATTTTTTTGTTTTAGATAAATGTCTATTTCAACAACAACAAATTAAATCAAATTATAATTGCGATTCAAAATTAACTCTTGTGCTTTTTACACGTAATTCTGTATCCAAGTCTGTTACCCCATTCTATTCAAATCCATGAGATCGCTTATTTCTTTTCTTAAAATACTGATCATCATCAGCCTATCGACGTCCACTGCTGAATATATGCGTCTCCCAAGACGCAATACAAAATTATTCTCAGCTTTCCTCATCCATTAAAAATCGGTTTAGTTTTGGAGTAGGAAACAGGATATGAAATGCTGATTTCGTCCATTTTATGCAGATTAAATCAGTCCGAGCTGTAGTGTCTTTCGCACTCTAGTCGGCGGGGTGTGTGGGAGAGGCGGAGTACCCGCTATCCTCTTAACGCGCCCAAGGCATCATGTAGACGGAGCTACGGCAAACTTGATGATGTAACTGACCTTTCCGACTTTATCATGATATTCCTGACCGTTTTATTTCATATGGAACTTTTATAATGGCCTGGACTGGTACTGGTTTCCTTGCCAGGAACCACCAGAGCTCAAAGTTTCTTGAGATAGTTCCTGCAAGTTTGAAAATCGTACGTCTTCTTTCGAGCCTATGGCATGTCTAATTGAGTTTGATTTGCTATTATGGTATACATCTAGAACTATATAGGTACTATTACCTATTCTGTGATTATATTATTATGGTGAAGAGATTTGCCAACGCTTGCTGATTGTCCTATTGGTTTTGGGATATTTCTATTATAGTCGGGCCAATTTAATAGGTCACATTTGACATCTATTGATACTTCACCAAACGCAACCTTGTAACGGCGGGCATAGAATAATATTTATTATTTCGAAGTTACAACTGCACAATTGCTTTACTCTTTTTAATTGCGATTACATATTCATTGTAATAATAACCAAAGAACTTTCACTAATAAACCATTCTAAACATAACACAAAAATTTCTGTTCTAAAGAACTAAACGTCGTTACAATGTTGCATCTGTGAATCCTTTTCCTTTTTTAACCCAAAAAAATCGAAGTAAAACGTAGTTCCAACAAAACGTGACATTCACATATAACTCGATTCACGTATGTTTGAAATTCGTATCGATTCATAAACTTGTATCGATGTTTTTAAGCAGGTCACCACTCTACGAAGCAAAAACTGACAGATGTCAAAAGTGACCTATTAAATTGGCCCGTCTTTAATAAAATTTTAATGGATCATGTTGTCTACAATAAATCTTATTTGCATTTTAATTGAACTAAATTACCGAAGTTACTTTTTGTTGAATAAGAAAGATAAATTGTACGATTTGCTTTTTTCGTTTGTTTTCAACTTATTTCTAAACAAATCTGCGGCAATAGTATTCGAACGAGCATCGATATTATCTGAAGAGACCAGAACTATATCTTTTTCGTTAGATAATATACTAGGTTCTTTAGCAGATCTCGCTTCTTTATCAACTGTTTCTTCGTTGCTGTGATCTAAAAACAATTTACTGAGTTCTACAACGCTTGTCAATGTATCCGGGTTTTCGAAAGCTGCTAGTTTTTCTTCAATGAGATTTTCTAAAGCAAGATCTGTTTCTGGTGAATATTCTAAAGAAACACTGGCTACTGGGTCAGTATTTGAAACAAAATGAACATTGTGGTGTGTTTTAGTTGTTTCTTGTGATAAATTTTCACTATCCAGTAAATTGTCGCTATGTTTGTCGTCAAAGAGTTTCTCTTTAGACAAATATTCAAAAGTATCTATTATTTTATCTTCATTTGAAGTTTCGTTGTCACTTTCTTTCACCTTGTAAGAAGATTTATTTTCTTCAGATATACTTTCTTTCGAAGGAAGATCGTGTGTTAAATGGTTGCTAGCATTAACTTCTTCAGTCTCGCCTGTACTTGGCAAATCTTCTTCACTTAATTGTTTCGAAACATATTCTTTACTAAAATCTTTCAACAAATGTTTTGTAGACAACTCATTTGATAATGCTTCAATAGTCTTTTCATCCGATAAATCTTGTTCAGATATTTCTTTCGACAAGGCTTTCATCAGTTCAGTTGATCCAAATTCTTTACTCAATTTCGTTGAGTCATATTCGTTACTTAATTCTGTAGACAAATTTTCGTTAGATGAATCTTCAACCAAATCATTTTCATACACGACTTTTACTCCTTTATTTCTTTTATTACCTGCTTCCAACATTCTTCTAGAATATTTATTGTTTTTCAAATCCGAAGCTGCTAGTATAAAGGCTAATGGTTTCTTACCTTTTCTTCTCAACGGTTTTCTTTGGTTCCATTTTTTGACGTGCTTCGGGTATGTCTCTTCTGAACTTAAGGGTAGAAGTCGAACCAGCTTTGTTCTTTCGTCATGAGGTTCAACCGAGTCGTCATTGAGGATTGATAGGAGATCAGTAATCTTTGTTTCTTCAGATTTCTCTTCTGAAGATTCTTGGTGGAATAAGCGACATGAAGAGGCGGCTACTTGGAGAATCAGCAGAGCGACGGCTGTGGACAGTAGTTGTGATTTTAAAAATCTAGCTTTGTTTTTAAAATGTACAGGGTCCTACTTAATATGCTGAAAATTTTTAAGAGGATTAAATAAAAAAGTGTCAGCATATTAAGAAGGACCCTATACACAGGGTTGTAAGGAAAAGTATCATTAACCTTTAAACCACATACTCTACCCATCAAACTGAACAACTTTTACTATAGGAGCAAACCTGTAAGAACAAAAAAAATATCAGTTGTCCCATATTTTTGAATCGAGTAAGTATTGCAGTTTAGTATGGGACAGCAGATATTTTATTTGTTCTAACAGGTTTGCTCCCATAGTAAAAGTTGTTCAGTTTGATTTGTAGAGTATGTGGTTTAAAGGTTAATGATACTTTTTCTTACAACCTGTATAATGAAAATATACAGTTAAACATACATTTTGTAAGAGAAAGCGCTCCACAGACTGAAAAGGTGAACTCAAACCATCAAACTGAACAACTTTCACTATGAAGCCTGTCTCCAGAAACGCGAAAAAATCAGCGGTTTCATGCAAAACTGCTGTATCTACCCGACTCAAATGTATGGGACAGCTGATTTTTTTCGTGTTTCCTGAGGTAGGCTCCATAGTGAAAGTAGTTCAGTTTGATGGTCTGAGTTCACCGTTTCAGTTTGTGGAGGGCTATCACTTACACCCTATATTTAGGCCCAAATATCAGTGTCTTAAAACGAAAGTCTTTGACCACTGTGTATTACCAGTGATGACACATGGAACAGAGACGTGGTCGTTCACTCAAGGCCTAATAAAAGGCTGAACGTCACCCAAAGGGCAATGGAGAGGGCTATGCTCGGAGTTTCCCTGCGAGATCGAATCAGAAATTAAGAGATTCGCAGAAGAACCAGAGTAGCTGACATAGCCCAAATAATTGTTAAGCTAAAGTGGCAAAGGGCGGGGCACATTGCTCGCAGAATCGATGGCAGATGGGGCTGAAGAGTTCTCGAGTACTGGAAAGCGTAGCGTGGGTAGGCACTCCAAGTGGATAGACGACCGGCGGGAACCCGTTGGATGAGGGCAGCGCAGGACCGGTCGTTGTGGCGATCCTTGGGGGAGGCCTATGTCCAGCAGTGAACGTCTATCGGCTGAGATGACTAAAGTGGCAATGGCCGCAACACATTGCTTGCAGAACCGATGGCCGATTGGGCCGAAGAGTTCTGGAGTAGCGACCGCGTACTGGAAAGCGCAGCGTGGACCGTCAATCTGGTCAAGGCGGTGCAGTGGCGTAGCGTGGGTTTCTGCCGCCCGGGGCACAGACCGATTTAGTCGCCCTCTTATCTTACCTACAAAAAAATAACGTAGCAAGCGAAACGAGCTCGAAATTTTTTGCACATCTATTCCAGTTGTGGTCAAACATCTATTGATTTATCCATGCAAAAATAGAAACTTAGCGCGAGCTCGACTTTTCTTCTCAATACGAATCGGTTAGAGCCAGAGCTTTTTACGTACAAAACACGTGCAAAGTAGCCTAAGTAAAAGCTTTGGGTGGAGCGAAGCAAGCTCGAAATTTTTAGCACCACGTCTTAGTGTGGTCAGAACTCTTTAGGATTATGTGTAGGAACTGTTGACTCCTCTTGTCTTGTCTTGTTGTTGTGGAACAGTAATTAAAACAAACTGGAGTGAGCGAAGCGAGCCCGACTTTTCTCTGCTCTACGAATTGGCTATAGACAGAGAAATAAATCTACAACGTGTTAATGAATTAACGCAAAACTAGAAAGTAGTTTGTTTAGAATCGAGAGCAGAATCGAATTATCATGTTTTCAACAAAGGGTTTTTTTTTTTCAAAATATTAAATAATTTATTTGTAAAATTTAAAATTTACTGAACTCGATCTCAACCAACCGCTCGGGCACACTCACCCTACTTAATACCAAAACGAGATTCTTAATATGTATCCATGAGCACGTTAGCGCTTTCATTCATTGCTGAAATGATAACAAATCATTTTGGCCTCAAAACTTTAAATGCAAATAACTTTAAATTTTAACTATCTTAATAAAAAAAAAATCGTTTCAATCTAATTATTTTGTTATAAATCAGTTGGGGTGTATGAGGTTTTGCGCTTATTCATTAACACGTTGTATATTTTTCCCGAATTTGCCGCCCTTAGTAAAGTGCCCCCCCTCGCTACGCTACTGAGGCGACGGGAGCCCGTTGGATGAGGGCAGCGCAGGACCGGTCGTTGTGGCCGCAGTGGCCTATCGGCTGAGGTGATGATGAAGCCTAAATAATATTTCTTGCAATGATTCTGTTCTAATTCCACTTACCCAGTTTGAAGTCCATGTTTGTAAATAGGCGAAGGCAATTTTCTCATAGCTATTCACCTATTTATCTGTACCCGAAAAGTACAGCCAGTCACACAGGTTTGTCTTTCATAACCTTCTCTTCAGCCCAGAGAAAATTTTGTGGCTTTTGGTTCGGGTTAGATTTGACCACCCCGTTTTCTATGGAATGAATCAGTACCTAAATAAGCAATAAAATTGATTTAATTAATTATTTACGAAAAAAAAAAACGACCAAAAGTTAATCAAATACTATTAAACGAACAATTTTGGTATAATAATATACATTATCCGTAATCGCCTTTTAGAAAACGACTCTAACGATTTTGATGAAATATGGTTTGGAAAGTTGGAAAAAAATGGTTTTATTCCTGAGAAAACTCGTTTTCACAACAAAAACATTTTTTTTTGTTATATTTCCTCTACCCTAAGGTTGTATGGAAGAAATCGCTTTTTAGCCATAAGACCGCCTTATTTGTATCATAATCAGTTTTGTTTCCTATTATTTTGTTTAGTGTAAATAAAGTATATATCATTCATTTCATTCATTCAATTTTTAAAGATACGCGGTATGTCAAAGTCAAAGTCAAAAGTCAAAGTCAATATAATTTATTCAATATAGGAAGCTTGCAGCACACTTATCAAACGTCAAATCTTTTTTAAAGCTACCACCGCGTCGGAACGTGTTGTCGCTGTAGAGAAGATGCGGCCAGAAACTCTACAACATATGTATGTATTGTATTATAATTATAGGGTACTTCTTAATATGCAGACACTTTTTTAAGGGGATGATCAGACCATCAAACTGAACAACTTTCTCTATTGGACCAACAACGAACTCGCGAAAAAAAAGTCATCTGTCTATACATTTGGTTCAAGTAGGTTAGCAGTTTAGTATGGAACAGCTGATTTTTAATCGCGATTTCGATGTTGGTCCTATAGAAAAAGTTTTTCAATTTGTCGGTCTGATTATCCCCTTAAAGTCAAAGTCAAAGTCAATATAATTTATTCAATATAGGAGCTTGCAGCACACTTATCAAACGTCAAATCTTTTTTAAAGCCGCATCGGAACGTGTTGTCGCTGTAGAGAAGATGCGAAAGATACAAAAGTGTCAGCCTATTAAGAAGGACCCTGTATTAAGATTTCAAGGTGAGACAGCGAATTTGATATGTTGGCGTTTGTCCGTTCCATAGCTCCCACCATAGACAAATAATACACTACTCTAGGGTTGCTAAAATCCTCTAATCCCATTGGTTACTTATATTCTCAACTTGTGTTGACTTATGTTTTGCTCGATTAATTAATCATCGTTAAGTTAAATACCGTTAAAAATGACAAGAGTGTGAAAAGTAATCACAATTTGTTATACCGTTTTTCTATGCCGGTTTTATGTGGTTCCGGTTTAGAATGGACCACCCCAATTCTTCCCGCCGGTGTCGTACGAGGCGACTAAGGGATTAAAGGTTTCTTATGCAGTGTTTATGTGGGCGAAAGGCTAGCCACCTCTCACCACTTGACACGTCATTGCATCCTGAAAATTAATTGTCGGCCCGATAGCACAGTCTGTAGTGAAGCTGCCTGCTGTGCCGAGGGTCGCGGGTTCGAATCCCGTAAGGGACAAATATTTGTATGATGAATATGAATATTTGTACCCGAGTCATGGATGTTTGTATCTATATTATGTATTCTATATCGTTGTCTAGTCATCATAACACAAGTCCAGATTAGATTCTGGTACTTTAAGGGTTTATTACTGTTGGCGCGCTCCATACAAACGAAGTCTGGTGATATTTTTAATACTAACAAATTAAACTCAATGAAATTTTGCAGAAACAATCTAGAAACAAATCTCTATGCTCGTACCTTGTCAGATTTTCCTTAATATGTATAGTTTTAAAGTTCCAGTGCGTTAAAGATTTCCATACAAATCTAAAATTAATCCTATCATTTAAACTGTATATTTTAACGAAAATCGGACACGATACAAGCATAGAGATTGGTTTCTAGATTATTTCTGCAAAATTTCATTGAGTTTAATTGATTAGTATTGAAAATATTACCTGACTTCGTTTGTATGCATCGCGCATTTACGCATTCGGAATAAACTTCTCTTAAATGTGACTAGATAATTTGTGTGAAAATGTCCAAGATATTTATTATTTATTATTATTAATTATCACAATGTGATCATTGCTACAACTATTTCTTGTACCAATGTATATTTTGGAATATACAACGTGTTAATGAATTAACGCAAAACTAGAAAGTAGTTTGTTCAGAATCGAGAGCATAATCGAATTATCATGTTTTCAACAAGGGTTTTTTTTCAAAATATTAAATAATTTGTTTGTAAAATTTAAAATTTACTGAACTCGATCTCAAACCACCGCTCGGGCACTCTCATCCTACTTACTACCAAAACAATATTCTTAAAATGTATACATGAGCACGTTATCGCTTTCATTTATTGCTGAAATGATAACAAATCATTTTTGCTTGAAAACTTAAAATGCGAATAACTTTAAATTTTAACTATCAAAATAATGAAAGTATAGTTTCAATCTAATTATTTTGTTATAAATCAGTTGGAGTGTATGAGGTTTTGCGCTTATTCATTAACACGTTGTATAGATACAAACATCCATGACTCGGGTACAAATATTCATATTCATCATACAAATATTTGTCCCTTACGGGATTCGAACCCGCGACCCTCGGCACAGCAGGCAGGTTCACTACCGACTGTGCTATCGAGCCGTCGTATATGAATATTTGTACCCGAGTAATGGATGTTTGTATCTATATATGTATTCTATATCGTTGTCTAGTCATCATAATACAAGTCCAGGCTAGATTTTGGTACTTTAAATGTGACTAATTTGTGTGAAAATGTCCAAGATATTTATTATTTATTATTATTAATTATCAAAATGTGATCATTGCTACAACTATTTCTTGTACCAATGTATATTTTGGAATATATAGGTACTAGTATCGGAGTGCCTATAGCGATTTGTAAAGATTTCCAGGTGCGACAGCTAATTTGGTATGTTGGCGTCTGTCTATTTCATAGCTGCCACCATAGCACAGAATAGGTAATACTATATAGTTCTACAAACAGAACGGCCGCGCCCTCTGACTTCAGATACTCACACTTTCTGGGGAAACTTGAGGGGAACCGAGCAAGGGAATGCAGTCAGGCGCACTTAACTATTTCTTATTGTTTTGGTAGGGAACACTAAAAACTGGCCAAGTGCGAGCCGAACTCGTGCCCTGGTTCCGTTCAAACTTAATTACGAGTTGAATAAAATGTTTTCCCATACATCGGTCTATATCACGGTCACTGCATAACAAAATTAAAAGTAATAAAATGACAGTTTACAACATAAATAACAGTGATTATGAGGATTATTTTATAAAAATTTTAATTTGATTAAAAAAAAACTGGCCAAGAGCGTGTCGGACTCGCCCAAGATAGACGGAACCCTATCTTGGGCGAGTCCGACACGCTCTTGGCCAGTTTTTTTTTAATCAAATTAAAATTTTTATAAAATAATCCTCATAATCACTGTTATTTATGTTGTAAACTGTCATTTTTTAAGTAGAAACAGAAGAAAAGTTTTTAAAATGTTTATACCTAAGAGAAATTTTTGAAACACAATGATAGCGCGATTTGTTTTCGTACAACTCCATCTAGTAAGGTAAATTTTAATACATTTTCAGGTTTTTCACCCCAGTATTTTAGAAGTTAGATTATACATACTATCTCGAGACAGAATCATTATATCGATTTAGTGTCTATGGGAGTTTTGTTCCATTGGACAAGACCTATCCAACGACACCTCATTCGATTTAGAAAAAAAAACTTTTTTCCTCTTCCGTTGTATGGGAGGGTCGAAAAAAATTGCTTTCTTCATAACTATTACATTTCTGTTATTGGGTTACTGTTATGTGTCTTCATGCCAAATTTCGATTCCATCGGTGCAAAAATGAGCGAGTTATTAAGGCGGGGCAAACAGACAGACAGAATGGACGGAAGTCAATATAATTTATTAAATTTAGGAGCTTGAAGCACACGTATCAAAGGCCAAATCTTTTTTGAAGCTACCATCGAACGGAACGTGTTGTTGCTGTAGAGAAGATGCGACCAGAAACTCTACTCGAAAATATAAGGGCTCCTTGTTTGACTACGGAACCCTAAACAGATGAAAATTAAATTGAATTGAATTGACGAAAGAACATGGGTTCCTCTTTTGACTACGGAATCTTAACAAATTTGAGTTAAATCGTTATCAAAATAAAGTAAGTACCTCACATTTTTACGATTTGAAAGTTAACTGTTATAGAAAATGCATTTATAATAAAAACCAAACCTTTTGAACATGTGCATAGTAAAAGAAAAGTGCGAGAATTATGTTTTTGAAACTGTTGCTCTTAGGTTAGTAATTATTTTTAATTTAACTGTATTTAGGATAAAAGGCATAGCATATGCTTACGACTATATTAGAGGGGGTAGTCAGAGATATTCTGAAACCTCAGAACATCCACGTTTCACTAGTACCGAAACTCTGTCCAGTGTGACAGGGGTGAGCCCGTCGCCACATAATGGACAGTGGGTACAATACATGACTCGAAATTGAAGCATGCAGGTTTCCTCACGATGTTTTCCTTCACCGAAAAGCCAGTGGTGTTACAAATCGTACATAAATTCCGAAAAACTCATTGGTACGAGTCGGTCGGTCGGGAAACAATTGAAGAATAGGTTTTTAACAGATCTATTGCTGTTTGCTGTCGCGAGTTCTGAACAACCGAGCTACCAGTGCGAACGTGACAACTGCAGCATGGACTGATTTTACCTATACTTCATTTCAAATAAGGACGAAACGATTTTCCGATTCCAATTCAGGTGGTAAGGATTAGTATCAATTGTTTTTAAACCACATACTCTACCCATCAAACTGAACAACTTTTACTATGGGAGCAAACCTGTCAGAACAAAAATAGACATACAAACATACATACATACATACATACGCTCGAAAAACATAACCCTCCTTCTGGCGCAGTCGGGTAAAAAATATCAGCTGTCCCATACGTTTGAATCGAGTAGGTATTGCAGTTTAGTATGGGACAGCTGATATTTTTTTGTTCTGACACGTTTGCTCCCATAGTAAAAGTTGTTCAGTTTGATGGTTAAAGTATGTGGTTTAAAGGTAATGATACTTTTCCTTACACCTTGTATAACTTAACATAACTAAATTTTTTTCCAGTATTATTCTCGAGTTTTGAAGATAGTAACGCAAAAAAAGTTAAAGATCCTTACAGAATAAGAACTCTGATAAATTTAATCAATAAATATACAAAGGATCACGGTGAAGCGTTGAAAGAACTTAGTTTAAATGAAATCAGAAAACAAACCGGATACGTAGGTAAGAAGGATACATACGACGTGTTATATAATAAACCAAAAAAAAAAAAAACCTACGTCGAAGCCAATTATAAAAAAACCCCGACTGCATAAAAAACCTTTGACTAATTATTATAAGGACTAGCCTTGCGGTAGCATTTCCCCTCTGCCACGGTATAAGCACAATTGATCTTATGCATTCAAAATTACACCTTATCATGAAACGGGACAGTCTATAATTGCGAAACAATAACTTCGAACTTAGAACGTTTGGGGTTCACACGAGACTACTTTTCATGATTTTTAACATTCAAAATTAGAATCTAAAGTTATGGGGAATAAAATCCAAAGTTGCGGGTTTAATGTTACCTCGCCCCCCGCAAAAAGTGGCAGAACTGTTAATTTGTTAGTAGAATTCCACGCGTAACCAGTCCACATATAAATAGTCAAAGTAAAAAACCTATTAACCGAAAAGAGAAAAACAAGCTCTATAATCACTAATCAGCTATATCAACTTTGTTTGAGCAAATGTAATTTGATTGTTATTAGGTAGGTATCGCAAACGGGGACAAAGAAAAATTTTGGTTGGTCATTGATTGTTTTGTCAGGCGGGGCCTGCAATACCTACCTAATAACAATCAAATTATATTTGCTCAAACAAAGTTGTTATAGCTGATTAGTGATGATAGAGCTTGTTTTTCTCTTTTCAGTTAATAGGTTTTTTGTGTAGTCGGGTTTTTTGTTTATTTTAATAATTTAGTTTATTTCATACTTTTTAGTCTTGTGTCGAAACGGTTACATAAAAGTACTATAATATTTATATATTTGGAATTGTCTGATTAGTAGCTTTCATTTAATACCCATATTGTAATTTTTTACAAAAAAATTGTTTCTTCCCCCTCTCTTTTTTAATTCGTAGACGCCATCTTGAAATAATATAGCCTATGTCACTCTCACAATTTTTACAAATCCAATGATACCTCATACGTTAAAATCCATTAAGCCGTTTAGGCTGTAGGCCGTGCCAAAGAAATAGACATACAAACAAACAAACATACATACATACGCTCGAAAAACATAATCCTCCTTCGGGCGCAGTCGGGTAATAAAAACTCCCAACTCTAGTGTGACATTTGATACATAGACTATTTTTTCAGAAGGGTAGAGTTTGGAAGTCATTTGTACCTACATTATAGTAAGAGACGAAGAAGCTTTTTTTGTCGAAAATACTAATTGTAAGATGCTTAAATTATCTTACATGATGAGGCACGATAGCACATTGAAGAGGCACGGGGCAATGGTACGGAACAGGCACGGCGCGGGCATCGTACCGCTTGGTACCGCTTCAAAACTTTTTCATACGAAGTGTATGCAAGCGACGCGTCGTGAATGCCGCTTCTATACCCGTCCCGTACCGTACCCTTACCTTACCGTTACCCTTGACTCAATAAAATCGTTTTCTGGTGTCCCTTATTACACGGATCTTGTTGCAACAAGGGATAACTTCCGTGCGTTCAGATGTTTTTGCCATACTTGTTACTGGAAGCAAAATAATGCGTAGTTTCAGTGCAATGTTAGGTCCCTCTTTTGTTTCTGTTTTTTGGTAATATTGTGTATTTTTTGGCTCTTTTGCGGTAGGGTCTTCAACTCTGCCATAAATGATCTCTGGAATTGGGTCTCTAATAGCCTTGCTTTTTTCTTATTGCTCCCGTTTGCAATGGAAAAATCCATTGCATACGGGAGCTTGAGACGAGACGGTAAGGGTAAGGTAAAAACCTTACCCTTACCGTCTCGTCTCCAGTCGTGACCGGAATCTGCTTGTATAATGACGCACCGTATCTTTGCCTATTCTGTGTCGCGTCCGTGCCTTATCCATTCCACGCCCGTCTCGTACCCTTGCCTCGTGACTGTTGTGTATGTTTCACTCTGGTTACCATCTGGTGGCCATTACAAAACTTCTGATACGTTCTTGGGAACGGTTTTAGATATTGACACTGTTACGTTCTTGGGAACGGATTTAGATAAAAATGTGTGTCACACGTATCACATTGAGAAGGTGTGCTCTAAATTCAATAGATTTGTTTATGTTAAGCAAAATGTCATGTAAAAAAGTAGCTTTGACTGCGTATCATGGGTACGTAGGATCTGTCCTTAGATATATTATCATAATTTGGGGTAATGGCACATACGTCCAAAAGGCATTTATAGCACAAAAAAAAAGTATCAGAGCAATATGTAATATTAGCCCACTTGAATCATGTAAACCTTTTTTCAAACAACTCGGTATCTTAACGTTGCCTTGTATTTATATTTTTGAAATATGCAAATTTGTTAATCAACACTCACATCTTTTTAAAACTGTTTCTGATGTCTGCCCTAAGCGCACTCGGTATCCCAATAGACTTGCTATAGAATATTATCCCAGACTAACTTTAAACCAGAAGAATCGTTACTATATGAGTATCAAAATATATAATAGAATTCCCGAAAGCTTTAAGCAACAAAACACCAAATTAATGTTAAATAATTTATACAGATCGCTAGTGCAACATCGTTTTTATAGCGTTGAAGAGTTTTTAAATTTTAAATAGTACTCGTAGATGTAAAATAATTATAGAATGTTAGTATTATAGGTTTTAGTTTTTTTAAGTTGTTACACATTTGCATGCTGTTGCTACAGCTGAACAGAAGAAGTTTATTTTATTATATTTTACCATCTTTTGTATACCTGTTTCAAGGCAAATAAATGATATTTCTATTTCTATTTCTATTTCTATTTCTATTTCTATTTCTATTTCTATTTCTATTTCTATTTCTATTTCTATTTCTATTTCTATTTCTATTTCTATTTCTATTTCTATTTCTATTTCTATTTCTATTTCTATTTCTATTTCTATTTCTATTTCTATTTCTATTTCTATTTCTATTTCTATTTCTATTTCTATTTCTATTTCTATTTCTATTTCTATTTCTATTTCTATTTCTATTTCTATTTCTATTTCTATTTCTATTTCTATTTCTATTTCTATTTCTATTTCTATTTCTATTTCTATTTCTATTTCTATTTCTATTTCTAAGATCTGTTACCATCTGGTGGCCACTACAAAACTTCTGCTTCCACAGCTTACGGTTACAATAGATCTGTGGACTACAATCTTATTCCACATATGGTCAGCACTTTCTTCGACACAAACAAATTCTTGACTGCTATCATACTTGGAGTCAATCATAATGGAACTACACCGTGGACTTCCACGACAGCGAACGTTATCTGGAGACGGAAGTGGAAGGACGTGAACATTCCCAGGAATGTCCATGGGGAAAGGTGAGTTTGCCATATCATCATCTACAGTGGCGTAGCGTGGGTTTCAGCCGCCCGGGGCAAAGGCCGATTTTGCTGGCCCTTATCTTTATGAGAAGTTATATGTAAAAAATAGAGGAGCGAGCGAAGCGTCCTCAACATTTTTAGCACAACTATTCGAGTTGTGGTCAGTGGTCATAAATTATGTAGGTAAAATAAAAATACAACGTGTTAATGAATAAGCGCAAAACCTCATACACCCCAACTGATTTACAACTAAATAATTAGATTGAAACAATACTTTCATTATTTAGATAGTTAACATTTAAAGTTATTCGCATTTTAAGTTTTGAGGCAAAAAATGTTTTGTTATCATTTCAGCAATGAATGAAAGCGCTAGCGTGCTCGTGGATACATTATAAGAATTTAGTTTGGGTAGTAAGTAGAGTGAGAGTGCCCGAGCGGTGGGCTGAGATCGAGTTCAGTAAATTTTAAATTTTACAAACAAACCACAGAACATCCACGTTTCACTAGTACCGAAACTCTGTCCAGTGTGACGGGGAGTGAACCCGTCGCCACTTGTAATGGACAGTGGGTACAATACATGCCTCGAAATTGAAGTATGCAGGTTTCCTCACGATGTTTTCCTTCACCGAAAAGCAGAAATGATACAAACCGTAAAAAATAAAATAAGTTATAGCCTTCGACTACTTATACAACCTGTTAATGAATAAGCGCTAAACCTCATACACCCCAACTGATTTATAACAAAACAATTATATTGAAATAATTAATAATTTCATTATTTTGATATTTAAAATTTATAGTTATAAGCATATTTCAGACAAAAATGATGAAATTGATGAAATTTCAGCAATGATTGAAAGTGCTATCGTGCTCATAGATACATTTTAAGAATCTTGTTTTGGTAGTAACTAGGGTGAGCGTGTCCGTGCGGTGGGTTGACAACTAGTTCAGTAAATTTTAAATTTTACAATTAAATTATTTAACATTTTGAAAAAAATTACCTATGTTGAAAACATGATAATTCGATTCTGCTCTCGATTCTAAACAAACTACTTTCTAGTTTTGCGTTAATTCATTAACACGTTGAATGTATAATCTTAATTTTTATTTCGTTGCAGTGATTCAATGTCCATATCGAAGAGTGTTGAAGATTCTAAGAGTAACGAAAGATGGATTCCTAATGGGCGGAGGTACTATGGTAATGTATTTTAACATTAATCATCATCATCACTGACGACGACGAAAAAAAAAAGTTGCGATGTTGGTGCCATAGAGAAAGGATAAATACAGTTTGACGGTCTGATCATCACCACAGGGTGTCAGGAAAAGTATCTTTAACATTTAAACCACATACTCTACCCATCAAACTGAACAACTTTTACTATGGGAGCAAACCTGTCAGAACAAAAAAAAATTCATCTGTCTGTGAATCGAGTAGTATGGTACAACTGATTTTTTGTTGTGACAGGTTTGCTCCCATAGTAAAAGTTGTTCAGTTTGATGGGTACACCCTGCCTGAATTGTCTTCGTGGTTTAATGGTTAAGAGCTTTGGGCTCTTGGCAAGGAGGTCGTGGGTTCAATTCCCATGGGGGACACCTAGTGATATGTCACTTTGTGCGTTTTCCCCCAGTTGGTTAGGACATTGCAGGCTGAATCACCTGATTGTCTGAAAAGAAAGATGATTCAGTGCTTCAGACGGCACGTTAAGCCGTTGGTCCCGGCTACTATCTCTCGTGGTAGTAGTCGTTACATAAAAACCACGTCAGAGGCCGTAAGGCGGCCTGAAAAAACTCTGACACCAGGGCTTGCTGCCCACATGATAAGAAGTTTGATGGTTAGAGTATGTGGTTTAAAGGTTAATGATACTTTTCCTTACACCCTGTATAAGTTTGGGCTAGATTCTAGTAGATTCTAGTAGTAACCCATAAAACGTGGCGGAACTTTTGAACTTCGTATATAAAGGTATCTATATTACGTAATCCACATCGAACATCGTGAGGAAACCTGCATGCTTCAATATCGAGGCACGTATTGTACCCACTGTCCATTATAAGTGGCGACGGACTCACCCCCCGTCACACTGGACAGAGTTTCGGTACTACTAGTGAAACGTGGATGTTCTGTGGTTTCAGAGTACTACCCCCTCGTGGAATATAGTCGCGAGCATATGCTATGCTATGCTATATTACGTAATCCGAGGGCGATGCAGGAAATGATGCTTCATTCATAATAAAATTATTTTGCATGTGTTGCGACCATAGATTAATATGTATATTGGTTATAGATAGATATGGTTGAGACACATTTACCGACGTTGGGCCCAAATAAAAATGTCATTTAGTATGGAAAGCCGTCCGCCGTCGTCGTCGCGTTGATGGCGATTTGTCTATTTTGTGTGCGATAGCACATGCATACCTCTTCTTTTAAATTTTTCCTATGTATAAAAATACAAATACAAAATATTTATTTTTAATTTTTCAGTTTTTTTTTTTTATTGAGCATAAAATGACTAAGGCCGAGATTCAGAGACTATTTTTTTGGTCTTAGCTCGAGCTGAGCGTGGCGAAAATGTATGGATTTTGACATACGGGAGTCCGAACTATGACTTACAAATCGTCTCTGAATCTCGACCTAAGTGTCCAAGGTGTGATCCAAGAAGACCTGGGGAAATTAGGTCTCTCAATGTATAACTAAATAGAAATTAATATAAGGTGTTCCAAAAATACAAATAAATATTACAGAGTGTGGTTTAGACCACCAAACTGAACAACTTTCATTATGAGACCAATATCGAAATCACGAAAATAAATCTGATATTCCATACTAAACTACAAATCAACTCGAGCTAAACGTGCATGGGATAGCAGATTTTTTTTTCGCGATTTCTATTTTGGTCCCATAGTGAAAGTTGTTCAGCTTGATGGTTTAAACAACCCCCTTAAAAGTTTTAAATGTTTATTTTTACTTTTGTAACACCTTGTATATTTCATACAGATTCAGAAGAATTTGTACCACTGAAAACAACAAAAGATCCATTTGAAGACGCAACTCCATTTAAACTTAATTACGAAGAGATCCATTTGAAAAATAATGAACGAGACATCAATAATGGAAAAAATTGGGGGAGAGACAAAAATAGCAAAGGTAGAGGCAGTGGTGAAAATGTACCAAAAGACAAATCTGATGATTGGAATAAACCAAATAGAAAAGAAAAAGACAACTGGGATAAACCACTTAAATCTGGAAATGGTTTTGATGAAAAGCAAGAGACTCTAAAAAGAGATCGAAATAAATCAAGTAGCAACTTGGAAAGGAAGACGACAGATAGCAGAGCTATAGAATTTGCCAATCAATTTTCGTCAAAGACAATCAAAGATAGCCTCGAATATTATAAGCGAAAAAAAACGAAGAAACCCAAATACTCTGAATATGGTGACGAAAAGAATGTTGCTAAAGACACGACTGGTGAATTCAGAATGAAAACGAAAGGCGATTGGGATAGACATTTAAAAAATGACGACTTTGGTAAATCTAAAGACGATAATAGTAAGCCAATGAAGATTGCATGGTACACAAAAAAGGATGATGACTGGAATAAGAAAGAAAAAAATGATTGGGATAAATTGCTAAAAGAATTGGAAACAAAAAAAGACGGAAATTGGAATAAGAAAGCCAGAGATGATTGGAACAAGCCTCTAAAAGACAGTTGGGATCCAAAAAAAGAGAAATATTTGAATAAACAATCAAATGATGACTGGGACACACCTAATAAAGTTGACTGGGGCGAAGCCAAAGAGACGAAAGAGTGGAAAAGGCCTCCAAAACCAAAAGTTGCGGATCAGATGAATGAGAGGCATTACCCAACATACGATGAACGACCAAGGCATGGTAAACGTAACCAAGCGGCTGGCGGGTATGGCAGAACTTCCATACCTTTTATAGGCAAAAGAGGTATTTACGAAGAAAAATAAACATTGTTTGACTACGTTTGAGTTTTTATTTACTTAACACAATGGTATTTTACACAAGGTCACAGAATAGGTAATAAATACAGAACGGCCACTCCCTGCCCCTCTCTGTCTTTGTTGAAGTTTTCCCAGAATATGTACTTCACAGAAATAATACACATTAAAAAAAAAATTTACTGGGGTTCAAAAATACAATAAACGTGTTTGGGCTGGGCTTTGTTTAAGGGCTTTTTGGTTTTTCTACATCGTAAAAACGACAATACCTTTTTTGTGCACGCTTTATGGTGAAACAAAAAATTATAAAAACCTGTCAAGTGTGAGTCGGGCAACGGATCCCCGGAAAAACCAAAAACAAAATTGTAAAATTGTATGGGGGTACGGAGACCTCTGTGCGCGAGCTCGACTCGCACTTGATCATTTTTTTCATTTGCCTAAGGGCAGGAGGTAGCTAGGACTTGCGCATTGCGACTTGGCGATACCTCGAACTCCATCTGACAGAGATCAACAATCCAGCAATATGCGCTTGCTTAATTTCTACGAATCGTGCCAGACGGCAACGTCGTATACGTTGCGCGCTGTACGAAGTAATAACAAACGCTATGGCAAGCTTCACTAGGTACATTTTTGCGCGTCCCGACTGACAGTAGGTAATCAAAGCGTGAGAATTTATGATAAATTGAGCCCATAAAATTATATTTATGGGCTCAGGAGGGCCTTCGCCAGAAGCAAACATAGGGAATAGGTGATCAGAGGGCTCCGAATAACAATCCAATATCTGCGTCATGGGTTATATTGATACAGCATAATATAATCGTCACAATCATTCCGATATACTCGTACTCGTAACTTTAGAAGACAGGTCCAATTCGCAAATAGATCACGGTTAATTACAAAGCAATTGAGATTACACAGAACGATAGCGATTCCTCGAGTTGTCTTCCGATCTTCAACTGAATTCCTCTTGACATCGCTGTCAACCAACTTTACCGACACCCGACGCTCCGCTAGACCGACACCAGAAGGCGCTGCAGCAAGGCACCGTCATGAGCGTGCGATCTCGTTCTGTTGCAACTTGAGAGATGGCGCCAGGCGCCGTCATATTTATAAATAATAATATTGGCCCTTTGACTATTATGTGTGGACTGGTTACGCGTGTAATTCTACTAACAAACATTTCTGCCATTTTTTGCGGGGGGCGAGGTAACATGAAATCCGCAACTTTGGATTTTATTCCCCATAACTTTAGATTATAATTTTGAATGTTAAAAAAGTAGTCTTGTGTGAACCCCAAACGTTCTAAGTTCGAAGTTATTATTTCGCAAATATAGGCTGTCTCGTTTAGTGATAAGGTGTAAAATTGAATGTAAATGCACAAGATCAATTGTGCTTATACCGTGGCAGAGGGGAAATGCTACCGCAAGGCTAGTCCTAAAATAGAGTTAACCCGCGACAAATTATATACCTACCAGATTTTAAGTCAGATCATAAGATATAAAAAAAAAAGTTACTTCAAAATCGGTTCAGTAGTTTTCGCGTTATGCTCGCACAAACAGACGGACTAAAATTCAAAAAAAGGGTAATTAGGAAAACCATATCGTCTTTTTAGAGTTCCGTACAGAAAGGGTGAAAACGGGTCCCTATTACTAAGCCTACGTTTCCGTTGTCAGTCCGTCCGTCCTTCCTAACTATTTAGGGCTGTAGCTTTTGAACCGTAAATAATAAAAAAGTTAAATTTAACTACAAGAAACTAGTTTTTACCAACGTATTTTCTTCTCGCTCTGTCGTAAAAACGGTAATACATACAAGCGTCAAACTTGGTGTGATTATAGAGCAAACTCTACAGTATAACTTAAAATAATAATAACCGGCTAAGTATGAGTCGGTCTCGCGCTAAAGGTCCCGGAAAAAAAATCTTTGTAAGTTAATAATGTTGTCTTATGTGGTGGTGTGGTACGGAACCCTCAGTGCGCGAGTAGCCCGACTCGCGCTTGACCGGTTTTAGCATAGCATATGCTCACGACTATATTCCCCGAGGGGGTAGTCAGAGATATTCTGAAACCTCAGAACATCCACGTTTCACCAGTAGTACCGAAACTCTGTCCAGTGTGACGGGGGGTGAACCCGTCGCCACTTATAATGGACAGTGGGTACAATACATGCCTCGAAATTGAAGCATGCAGGTTTCCTCACGATGTTTTCCTTCACCGAAAAGCCAGTGGTGTTACAAATCGCACATAAATTCCGAAAAACTCATTGGTACGAGTCGGCCCGGACGGGGGTTTTTATTTTGTAAATATCTTCAATGTACAGACACACTTCTGTTACAGTTTTATAAGAGTTCAGATGAAATAATAAAATAAATATAAAATTATTTACAGCCTATAAAGTTGAAATTGTTTGTTTCTCGTTCACTTTGAAAATTGATTTATTTTTCAATGCATAACAATGGTTTGCATGAAAATGGAATAGTTTTTCTATACAAAAACAATGTTTTACACTTTATTGATCATAGGATGTTTAGGTAAGCTACCTATACTTCATTCCAAATAAGGACGACGAGATTTTCCGATTCCTATTTAGCTTTCTGGCCAATTCTGATTACCAAATGTAATTAATTTATTGGATACATATACTATCCGACATATCTTGGACGTTACTAAAGCTGTTCTAAGAATAAGTGAGAGGAAGTGTTTCAAATCTCTGTTTCTGTAATGTAAAAGTCTTACAATTTTGTTGCTATTTTGAATGGATTTTAGTACAGGGTGTCTCAAAAGAAATTTTATATTTATTTAGCTTACTGCGTGAGCGCAACGTATCCGAGGGCCGCGGGGGTTATGTCAATCAGTAGCCTGGCTCTTGGGAATTCAGTCGCTATGGAGCGTTTCTCGGGAGCAGACCGCGCGTTGTGCGTGCGAGAGTTTTACAAAAACGGTGATTCGGCGACTGTAGCGCGTAGAAAATTCTGCAGTATTCGAGGTTTTCGCCACTTAAATGATGCGCCAAGCATTCCTCTCATTCGACATTGGGTTAAAAAGTTTGAAGAGACCGGTACAACGCTAGATAAATCAAAATCCGGGCGACCTAGGTCATCAAGAACGGTAGAAAACGTGGAGAATGTTAATCAGTCTGTTCGTGACGACCCGAACCTTTCAATTCGGAAGCGCGCAAGTGCTTTAAATGTGCATAGATCATCATTACATCGCATCATGCACAAAGACCTAAAGCTGCACCCCTACAAAATTCAATTGGTGCAAGAATTAAAGCCCCAAGATGCCAGTCAGAGGCTTCATTTCGTAAATCAGGTGATTGAGCGATTTTCAACGTTTACCAACATTTTGTTTTCGGATGAAGCTCATTTTCATCTTAATGGCCACGTAAATAAGCAGAACTGCCGCTACTGGAGTGCAACGAATCCAAAACGCAAACATCAGAAACCCGATAAACCGACTTCACTGGCCCATTTGAAAGAAAATATCCATCACGAAATGGCAGCCATCCCTGAATCCACCTGCCGAGCCGTCATAAGTAATTTTACTGTTCGATTAAATGAGTGCCGAGAACGCGAGGGTCTACATTTAGACGATATCATTTTTAAGAAATAAATCCCCAAAAAGTGTATTTCAATAATTAATAAACATTTTTTCTATATACGGCTTACTTTTTTTTTAATCGATCCACTAAACATAAAATTTCTTTTGAGACACCCTGTATTATTTAAAGGTGGTTTAGAATTAGACTATTAAGGCTGGCTTGCACCAAAAAGTATTTAGCTAAGAGGAAGGATCTCTCTTTAAGACTAGAGTGAGCCATACCAATTGTAAAGTGTCCAATTTTTTTGACGTTTAGGTTTGAGTGTGTGGTGTCAAGTAGTATGGACAAAAGGCACCAAGTGACATATTATGGCCTTATGTTTACGGTCACTTTTCACACACACTAGCTCAAAAAAAAGTGGGCAGCCGCATAAACAAATATCTATAGTTCCATCTCCTTCTACTATTAAAGGTACGTCATAAGACAAAAGAGACTAACTACAATCGTAAATTTATGCGGATTCTATGGAGATCCTTCCTCTTAGGGTGGTATAGAATTAGACTATTAAGGCTGGCTTGCACCAAAAAGTATTTAGGCTCCTTCATGTTTAAATATGATGCTGTCACTGTCATTTGTATGAGCAGTGTGAAAGACATAAATATCACTAAATACGAATTTATTGATTCTACATGTATGCCATGTTAGCTTAATCAAATTAAAGATTGAAAAAGTCGGGCGGCGAGCGGGATTCGAACCCACGACCTGCCTATCCGGGGCATGCTCCACTCCAAAACCTATCATGGTCGAGTTCGACACGTTGTTTAAAGGGATATAATTCGGAGCGCGCTCCATACAAACGTACTATGGTGATTTTTTCGATACTAACCAATAAAATTCAATGAAATTTTGTTGAAACAATCTTGAAACAAATATCTATGCTTGTATGGAGTCAGATTTTCGTTAAAATATACAGTTTCAATGCTAGGATTAATTTAAGATTTGTATTGAAATCTTTGAGGCACTGTAACTTTAAAACTATACATTTCAACGAAAAACTGAAACCATACAAGCATAGATATTTGTTTCTAGATTGTATCCTAAATTTCATCGACTTTAATTGGTTAGTATTGAAAATATCACCAGACTTCGTTTGTATGGAGCGCGCCAACAGTAATAATTATACCCTTAAGTAATTGACCTAAAATATCTTAAAAGAGTTTAAAAGTAAAACATACATTTGCTTACATCAAAAATTGGTGACTGAATTATTTTTCACTTTTTAAATGTTTGTTTTTGTTTCAGTTTTTATTATTTACTTATATTTTTCAGTATCAAAATCAATAGGATTAAAGAGATACGACGTGGAAGCAGAGGCGTTGAAACTGTATGGTGAAGATTTACGTGATGTAATCGCTAAATTTAGACGGACACCGGACTATCTCAGAATTCTAGACTCTAAGGTAAGAAGAGGCTGGTCCGCTGGTCCATAAACAACGTGTTAATGAATAAACGCAAAACTAGAAAGTAGTTTGTTTAGAATCGAGAGCAGAATATATTATCATGGTTTGAACATAGGTAATTTTTTCAAAATATTAAATAGGTAATTTGTTTGTAAAATTTATTTACTGAACTCGATCTCAACCCACCTTACGGGCACGCTCACCCTACTTACTACCAAAACAAGATTCTTAAAATGCATCCATGAGCACGTTAGCACTTTCAATCATTGCTGAAATGATTTTTGTCTGAAAACTTAAAATGCGAATAACTTTAAAAATATTAACTATCAAAATAGTGAAATTATTGTTGCAATCTAATTATTTTGTTATAAATCAGTTGGGGTGTATGACTATTTATATGTGGACTGGTTACGCGTGTAATTCTACTAACAAACATTTCTGCCATTTTTTGCGGGGGGCGAGGTAACATGAAATCCGCAACTTTGGATTTTATTCCCCATAACTTTAGATTCTAATTTTGAATGTCGAAAATCATGAAAAGTAGTCTCGTGTGAACCCCAAACGTTCTAAGTTCGAAGTTATTATTTCGCAATTATAGTTTCGTTTAGTGATAAGGTGTAAAATTGAATGTAAATGCTCAAGATCAATTGTGCTTATACCGTGGCAGAGGGGAAATGCTACCGCAAGGCTAGTCCTTATAATAATTAGTCAAAGGTTGGGGTGTATGAGGTTTTGCGCTTGTTCATTAACACGTGTACAGTCAACTGTACAAAGGTTAGTTTATTTACATTGCTGGCGTTAGCACTTTAGAGTTAACATTATTAGCACATACGAGTATCATTACAATATCAGTTCAATAAACGCACTCAACCACAGCGGTCGTTTCCTTCCAACATTACTCCGCAAACACGATCTATCATCAACTTAGCATCATCTTAGCATATAACTGTAGAACCCCTAGGGAGTCGCGCTGCAATTCTGGCGGAGTACGGACTCTTGCGTATCGGCGCGTTGGGATTGCACGTGGCTCCACCATTTTGTGAACTCTTTTCTGTTTTAACCTTAAAACAATCACTTGAGATTATAACCTACTTACATTGGCAAAACTGCCACTCTAGACTTAATAAATACTACTGATCATTTTCCTTCATATACTATCCACATAACGAGACATTGGCTGAATTGTGATAACGCATCGGATGCCACTAAACAAAAATTGAATTGAATTGAATTAGAACCCCTACAACACGTATAGTAGTCTAAGGCTATAACTGACTTACATTTTTATTTTTTACGATCTGTAACAACACTGGCTTTTCGGTGAAGGAAAACATCGTGAGGAAACCTGCATGCTTCAATTTCGAGGCATGTATTGTACCCACCGTCCATTACAAGTGGCGACGGGCTCACACCTCGTCATACTGGACAGAGTTTCGGTACTAGTGAAACGTGGATGTTCTGTGGTTACACAATATCTCTGACTACCCCCTCGGGGAATATAGTCGTGAGCATATATATTTTATTTTTTCACAGATAGAATCATTGAAAACCCGCATTACTGACATCACGATCCAAACACACTTCCACTTCGATCAGAAGCTGAAGGAGAAAATTGGAGATTTGCTTGGAATGAAGAAGTCTGACCTCGACCAGTCGGCGACAACAGAAGACAATGTCAAGGACGACTCGACCACTAAAGGGTAAAATCTTATTCATGCTTAAACCATGCTATGTTATCTTACCGACATCTATCGGTGACGTTTCGAAGCACTAAGTGTTGAAATTTGGGTTCGTATCTGAACTGGAGCGATAGCGCGCTACACCTCACACCTGCGCTGTAGTAGTGAGAGATTTCGCTCATATCATTCACTGTCTTGTTGGTCTAGTGGTCTAGACAACCGGCTCACGATTCGGGTGCTTATGGTTCGAGCCTCATGGCGGCGGTCGTCTTTTTCAATTTTATTTTCCTATGTGGCTCCCCCTTCTGCTACTAAGCGGCAACGACAATAATTAAGAAGTCCTAAAAGCCCAGGCGACTTTCCTATCTTTATCCAATATACATATTAATCTATAACTTAAACATACTAAACTTTTAGGTAAATGTGCAATGGGGAAATTGCACCAAAATTATAATGAGAAATTATCTTAAAAATTCAATAATAATAGTTGTGAATAGAACATTATTTAAAGTTTTTAATTTTTTACGAAATATTTCAATTAAAAGTTACGTGGATCGGAACGTAATTTCAAACACCAATTAGAGCAAAAGTGACGGCAATATATTATAGCGGAGGATTTGTGATGAGCTTCACGCGTCATGAAAAGGAGTGACGTCACGTCATGGCAGTGAGCGTTTTGGCGCGGAATTCGAAAAGTTAACTTTTGGTTTGCAATAAATAAATGATTTGTGCATATTTTACCATTTTTAGGGTTCCGTAGTCAACAAGGAACCCTTATAGTTTCGCCATGTCCGTCCGTCTGTCCGTCTGTCCGTCTGTCCGTCTGTCCGTCTGTCCGTCTGTCCGTCTGTCCGTCTGTCCGTCTGTCCGTCTGTTCGTCTGTCCGTCTGTCCGTCTGTCCGTCTGTCCGTTACGCTTAGTACTAGAAAGCTGTATTACGTTTGTATGGAGACTATAAGGTAACTTCTTATTTCCAGTAAATTCTTCAGAGGTCCAGGCATTAATTACCGTCGACAAGAAGGCAGTAAGGAAGCGACGAACAAGACAGAAAGCCAGGAGCAGAAGGAACGAGTCAAGTTCCTTGACTCCTACCCCAAACTCTTCAGTACCCTGACTCTAGCCCAGAAGAATAGAATGAAGGACTTGGGCTTCGAATATGCTGGGTATGTAAAAGAAGATGGAAGAAGGGTACATTGTAATACACTCGAGAGTAATGAAATCAGGGCATGAATTCTGAGCGCGCCCCATACAAAGGAACTCTGGTGATATTTTCAATACTAACCAATTAATGTCAATGAAATTTTTCAGAAACAATCTAGAAACTAATCTCTGTGTTTGTATGAAGTCAGATTTTCGTTAAAATTTATAGTTTTAAAATTACAGTGCTTCAAAGATTTTCATACAAATCTTAAATTAATCCTAGCACTAAAACTGCTTTCAAAACTGCAAACCCACTTGAGACAATTGTATGGGATAGCAGATTTTTTGTAGTGATTTCAATGTTGATTAAAAAAGAGTCAGCATGAAGGACCGTGTATATATTGCTGTGGTGGTCCAGTGGCGAGTAACCTTGCCTGCCATGCAGGAGGCGATGGTTCGATCCCCGTCCAGGCCGACTCGTACCAATGAGTTTCTCGGAATTTATGAACGATTTGTAACATCACTGGCTTTTCGGTGAAGGAAAACATCGTGAGGAAACCTGCATGCTTCAATTTCGAGGCATGTATTGTACCCACTGTCCAATTACAAGTGGCGACGGGCTCACTCCCCGTCACATAGGACAGATTTTCGGTACTAGTGAAACGTGAATATAGTCGTGAGCATATGCTTATATGCAGTATATAGGGTCCTTCTTTATACTGACACTTTTTAAGGGGATGATCAGACCGTCAAACTGAATAACTTCTACTAAGGCACTAACATCGAAATCGCGAAAAAAAATCATCTGTCCCATTACTGCAAACCTACTCGAGCCAAATGTATGGGACAGCAGATTTTTTATCTGCGATTTCGCTGTTGGTCCCATAGAGAAAGTAGTTCAGTTTGAGGGTCTGATCATCACCTTAAAAAAGTGTCAGCATATTAAAAAGGAGTTTGTATTGTACCCGAGAACGACTGGACCGATTTGGCTAATTTTGGTTTTAAAATATTTGTGGAAGTCCAGGGAATTCATACAAATTGTATGTAACTTCTGTTACAGGCACTTAATCCACAGCTTGATCAGGAGTATGGGAGCAAATGATATCGAAGTGAGATCCACCAGGCATCCCTTCGGTGGGGGAACCCCTGATCCAAGAACCATCTCCACGACCCGCCATGTCAGTGTTCACGAGGTGAGGAAAATGTATCATAGAAATAATTTTGAAAATCATCATCAGCGTCCCAAAAATTCTGTTTTAGGGTGCCAACGGCAGCTGGTATTGAATAAAAATTTGCTGATTCTTTTAAGGGGATGATCAGACCATCAAACTGAACAACTTTCTCTATGGCACCAATATCGAAATAGCGAAAAAAAAACTGTCCCATATAAAACTGCAAACCTACTTCAGACAGATTTTTTGACGTGATTTCGACGTTTGTGCCATAGAGAAAGTTGTTCAGTTTGATGGTCTGATCATCTCCTTAAAAAAGTGTCAACATATTAAGAAAGACCTTGTATGTATGTGTTTCAATAGAATTCGATTTAATTCAATAAATATTCATTGAATTGTATGAGAGTTCCGGTTATTCCGTTAAGGCTCCTTTTACCGTCCAGTGGCGCCCTCATTGGAATATTAACGATTTCTCAACAAAGAAAGCCTAAATTACTCTTGTCAACTACAAACGCCTAAAAAGGTATTTTCATACAATATTTTATAGGTTCTAAACATTGCACTTTTAAATATCGAAATTAGTACAGTACAGCAATGTTTTTTATTCAAATTTGTAAAAATAACCTTACGTCTAATTTTTTTAATTTAAGTTTTCTTTTTTTAGTAATATTTAATACACAGGATGTCCGGAAAAGTATTATTAACCTTTAAACCACAAACTCTACCCATCAAACTGAACAACTTTGACTATAGGAGTAAAGGTGACGGAACAAAAAAATTCTGCTGTCTCATACATTTGAGTCGTATAGGCGCTGCAGTTAGTATGAAACAGCTGATTTTTTTTTGCGTTGACAGGTTTGTTCCCATGGTAAAATCAAAATATATTGCATGCATGCATGCATGCATGCATGCATGCATGCATATGCTCACGACTATATTCCCCGAGGGGGTAGTCAGAGATATTCTGAAACCTCAGAACATCCACGTTTCACCAGTAGTACCGAAACTCTGTCCAGTGTGACGGGGGGTGAGCCCGTCGTCAAAATATATTTATGTAGTTAAATCCAACGGATACGCGCGTCTGACTTCATTCCCTTGCTCGGCTCCCCTCTAGTTTCCCCAGAAAGTGTGAGGTGAGGTGGGGTATCTGAAGTCAGAGGGGGGCGGGGAGTGGCCGTTCTGTATGTAGAACTATACAGGGTGTAAGTGACAGCCTAGCAAATACTAAAACAGTGAACTCAGACCATCAAACTGAACAAGGAGTCTCGCTGCAATTCTGGCGGAGTACGGACGCGTGCGTATCGGCGCGTTGGGATTGCACGTGGCTCCACCATTTTGTGAACTCTTTTGTATTTTAACCTTAAAACAATCACTTGAGATTATAAACTACTTACATTGGCAAAACTGCCACGCTAGACTTAATAAATACTACTGATCATTTTCCTTCATATACTGTCCACATAACGAGACATTGGCTGAATTGTGATAACACATCGGATGCCACTAAACAAAAAATTGAATTGAATCAAACTGAACAACTTTCACTATGGAGCCTACCTCAGGCAACGTGAAAAAAAATCAGCTGTCCCATACAAAACTGCTGTACCTACCCGACTCAAATGTATGGGACAGCGGTATTTTTTTCGCGTGTCCTGAGTTAGGCTCCATAGTAAAAGTTGTTCAGTTTGCTGGTCTGAGTTCACCGTTTTAGTATTTGCTAGGCTATCACTTACACCCTGTGTAAATCTATTCTATTATCATCTATTCTGTGGCAAAGGTTCATGATACTTTTCCTTACATCCTGTATATCTAACCATTTATTATTCTCGTCTTTAAATAGGTAACAACATTGCCCAAGAAACTATCTGAGCAGCTTAGTACATTACAGGATGCAGTGACGCACCTCGACGACCGATTCGCGTTCAAATACGGAAAAAATTAGGTCCATAAGCCTAGTGACAGATCTGCTGAATTTACGCGACGTGAATTTACGGTATAAATACTATTACCTACCGGTACAGAAGAATCACTTCAAAACAGATTTAAATAAATAGCGACTCTCTCTACACGGCAATAAGGTGCAAAGTTATTCGCAATAGTCCTAAGAGGAAGCATCTCCATAGAGTCCGCATAAATTGACGATTGTAGTTGGTCTCTTTTGTCTTATGATGTACCTTAAATAGTAGAAGGAGATGGAACTATAGATATTTGTTTATGCGGCTGTACACTTTTTTTTGAGCTAATGTGTGTGAAAAGTGACCGTAAACATAAAGCCATATGTCACTTGGTGCCTTTTGTCCATACTACTTGACACCACACACTCAAACCTAAACGTCAAAAAAAGTGGACACTTTACAATTGGTATGGCTCACTCTAGTCTTAAAGAGAGATCCTTTGGAGATCCTTCCTCTTAGCAATAGTCCTATCGTACAATTGGCAAGTAATCTACCAACCGTCACAACGGCGCGCGTGCAAACAAAAATGAACCGAGTGATTAGACATGAAAGCTTCTTTTACATAGTCTCCCTCTTTTCATTCTTTCACATGACATCGCTAAGGTTTTCAAGTCTCGCATTGACTACTCACAAAATGGCGGCAAGTCTAATGAGATTTGACCAAGAAGTTTACCCGGTGTACCTAATCTATTGTAATTCACCACTCGGTGGGGATCTCCGTCAAGCGTCAGGAGACCGATTTCGCAAATTTAAAACATCGAAATTTTATTATTATCCAATTTCAGTTCTAAACACATTGCAATCCAATTACTATTCAACTGTGATGAATTCCACATCGCGCTAAACTCTATGTAACTTACAGCCTTCAACGTCTGAGGGATCTGTCAAAACGGCTCTAACGGCTGTCATGAGCAGTACCGCGATTAGCGCAATTCCAAATGTGTCAAAATTTATGATTCGTACGTAGTCCAGTCACGGTTCAATCACCGAATGTTTACCGCGATTGCAGCCCTGGTAAAAGGCTGCTTTTCCACCAGAGATATGCGAGGTAGCGAGGCGGTGAGTGAGGAAAAAATCAAATCAGAGAGGAACCAATGAGAGTGCTTCAAATTCCCAATGACGTGATCGAGCGAGCACGCTATTGGCGGATTGTTTTATTGCTCACCGCTTCGCTACTTCGCACATCTTTGGGGAAAAAGCAATCCACTGCTCAAACTCAACCTATACCGGCGTCATATCACACCAGTGTCCGCTCGACAATCTTCGTTCGCGCAGAGCAGAAACGAATCTCCGTCAAAACCCGAAATCGTGATTTTTAAATTATTAGTAATTTAAAAATCAATCATGCGCGGTAGTCAAAGGGTGCAAAATCAGATACAAATGGCGCGAAAACAGTTAACCAATAGCAGCAAGGTAAGTATTTCATGTGTCAAAGGTAGCACACCCTGATTGGTAAAATAATTTCGCGCGCTATTAAAAAGACAATGCGGGTTTTTGTATGAAAGGTGGCACCTTATTTTTCGCCTATTTTTAAGGCGCAGCCATCAACCAAATTTGAATATTTTAGTTCAAAATAAAGTAACAAACAAAACTTGTTATTTTATGTGTATCTCTAAATTCAGTCCGATCGGAGATACAAAGGCTTGAAGTTGAAAATATTAGCCACCTATATTGTACGTCCGTGATGCGGACCAAACTATTGATTCTGTCTTACTGTAAAATCTTTTTTATACACAGTTTGAACAATAAAAATATTCTTATTCTTATAAAATATATTCTTTACGTTTACTTCAAGCCTTTATAATCTCCGTTCGGACTGAGTTTTATTTTTTTGGAAATCACAATTTCAGCGGTGCTCATCCCTGAGTTACTGCTTTTTACTGCGTACTATTGGAGGGACAACGAAGTCTGAGTTTAGAGATATACTTGGTTAAGAATAGATCTTTTGTTTGTATCTTTATTCTGAACTAAAATAGTCAAGTTTGAGTGACGGCTGCGCTAAAAAATAGGCAAAAAGACGTCACTTTTAGGCTTTGTCTTTTGTCAACTGCGCTGATACATCGGTAAGACTTATTTTACTGTACGCGCCATTTTTTCTAGTCAGCGCCGAAGTTTTCCCGCGTCAATTGGGCAGATCTGTCGCTACGCTTAAGTGGACCGCGATGGAGCGTAGAAGATTTTTGTTATAAAATACAATACAATACAAATGCGATAAAAAATTGCTTTATTTCTCACCACAAAAACAAAGTTAACAAAAACAAGTTAAAAATTATCTGACGAAGCGTTTTCATTAATAATAAAAATTGTTCAGAGATGGATATTTACTCTATGGATGGCGTTAAAAAATTTACTGTTAGATGGATAGTGTTTCGTGTTTTTCTTGATTCCCTATTTTTAGGAGCAATTTTTTAATTCACGAAATAGGATTATGATTCTCTGACATTTTGATTCTTTGAATTCTTTGACTATTTATTATAAGGACTGGCCTTGCGGTATCATTTACCCTCTGCCACGGTATAAGCACAATTGATCATGTGCATTTACATTCAATTTTACACCTTATCACTAAACGAGACAGCCTATAATTGCGGAACAATAACTTCGAACTTATGACGTCTCGGGTTCACACGAGACTACTTTTCATGATTTTTAACATTCAAAATTAGAATCTAAAGTTATGGGGAATTAAATCCAAAGTTGCGGATTTCATGTTACCTCGCCCCCCGCAAAAAGTGGCAGAAATGTTTGTTAGTAGAATTACACGCGTAACCAGTCCACATATAAATAGTCGAAGTTTGAATTTGATTGAATAACAGTTTCGATGTTATTGCGTTTATGGGTAACGATTAGTTTATCTACTGGTAACACCAGAAAATTGAAACGTCAGTCAATAAACAAGCTAAAGACAACCAACCTTTTTAATGAAAGGTTTTTTGTCAAATATACTAAAATGCCATCTGCAGATTTTTATTTTTACTGTTCTTGAAAAACGCCTTATTACAAAACTTCATTTATTTATTTTAACACTTAAACGTGCAGTAGTTATTGGGTTACTATAAAGTAATTATTTCTTCACACACCATGCTGCTTTGGTGTCCTTCTTTGCTTTTCCTATAGTCCTGATGATGACGCTGACCTCGGTTTCAGAGAAAGCTGTGAGGAAAAAAAAATTTAATGAAAAAAATGTATCATTCAGGTAACACAATTTTACGGCATTGTAACGAAAGAGAAAAAAATGGTAACAAAGGGGAACGAAATTGTTACAAAAAAAAAACCGACTGCATTAAAAACCCTATTAACTAAAAGAGAAAAACAAGCTCTATAATCACTAATCAGTTATAAAAACTTTATTTGAGCTAATATAATTTGAATGTTATTAACTTATTAGGTAGGTATCGCAAACGGGGACACAGACGATTTTTGGTTGGTTATTAGTTTGTCCCCGCCTGCAATACCTACCTAATAAGCTAATAACATTCAAATTATATTAGCTCAAATACAGTTTTTATAACTGATTAGTGATTATAGAGCTTGTTTTTCTCTTTTTAGTTAATAGGTTTTTAATGCAGTCGGGTTTTTTGTTTATCTTAATAATTTAGTTTATTTCATACCTTTTAGTCTTGTTTCGAAACGGTAACATAAAAGTACTATAATATATATATATTTGGAATTGTCAGATCACTAGCTTTCATTTGATACCCATATTGTAATTGTAATGAAAAAAAAAAATATTTTCCCTCTCTTTTTTATTTCACAGTCGCCATATTAAAATAATATAGCCTATGTCACTCTCACAATTTTTACGAACCTAATGACATCTCAAACGTTAAAATCCATCAAGCCGTTTAGGCTGTAGGCCGTGCCAAAGAAATAGACATACAAACATACATACATACGCTCGAAAAACATAACCCTCCTTCTGGCGCAGTCGGGTAAAAAGGAAGATGGCCTGTGGACCAAGACAGTACCAGACATTGGCCAAGCGAGGCCCGGCAATCAGTAGACAGACCAACATAGAACCCGATTGGTTCGGGTGGTTTCAAAAATAGTAAACTTTGCTGCCCCCGATTGCGATAAGTTAAAACATCGAAGTCCTATTCTTATCCAATCTTAGTTCTAATAACATTGCAATCCAATTACTATTCAACTGTGCTGAATTCCGCATCGCGCTTAACTCTATGTAACTAACAGCCCTTAACGTTTGAGCGATCTGTCAAAACGGCTCTAACGGCTGTCAAGAGCAGTACCGCGATTAGCGCAATACCAAATGTGTCAAAAGTTCGTACGTAGTCCAATCACGGTTCAATCACCGAATATTTACCGCGATTGCAGCCCAGGTTATTTTACTATATCCAGTTATGTCTGAAGTGAAAGTAGATTTATCCTTCTCACTATTGTTCGTAAGAGGAGGCTTTTGCCCTGCACTGGGATCCTGTAGTATAGGTTATAACTTAACTTAACTGAATTTTTAGGTAACTTACAGTTGAATCCCTGTTTCTTCAGATATTTTCCACAAGCATCGACCAATCCACTTGTGATGTTGTCACCAGCTGTAAAGAAAATGTTATTAAATATTAGAATAATTTTAACACCAAATTCATCATCATTTATGACTTTTTGATCAGAATCATGACAGTATGAAACACAAAGAACTAATCCATGATTCTGTTATTAGAAATAGTCCCCTTCCAACATTTCCACTCACGCTTGTTTAAGCAGATATTTAATTTTTCTATTTTTCTTAAATAATGGCCGGTTGCTTGCGTCTAGCGCGGCAATTCTGCCAATATCAAGTAGTTTTTAATTCAAGTTATTGTTTTATGATTAAAACACAAAAGAGCTTCACAAAATGGCGGAGCCACGTGCAAGCCTAAGAGAGGCCACCACGCACGCGTCCACCCTCCGTCAGACTTGCAGCGCGACTCCCCAGATATTTAAAGTCGGGACAATGTAATAAGCCACATTTGACATCTGTCAGTTTAAGCTTCACAGTGAGGTTACCTGCTTAAAAACATCGATTAAAGCGAATGAATCGATACGGATTTCAAACATACGTGAATCGAATTATATGTGAATATCGCGATTTGTTGGAACTACGTTTTACATCGATTTTTTTTGGGTTACATCCCTAGTGTTAAAAAAGAAAAAGGGTTCACAGACGCAACATTGTAACGACGTTCATATCTTTGGAACAGAAATTGTTTAATTATGTTTAGAATGATTTATTAGTGAAAGTAAATCGTTAAATTACCTTCTTGGGTCATTATTACAATAAATATGTAATCGTAAAAAAAAGTAAAGCAATTGTACAGTTCTTCCAAAAAAAATATATTATTCTATGCCCGCCGTTACAAGGTTATGATTGATGAAATATCAATAGATGTCAAATGTGGCTTTTTAAATTGTCTCGACTGTAAAAATACAAGTACTTACTCTTGTTGTCTTGTACTGAGTAGGTGTTACCGATGGTTCCGAAGATGGTTATTCCTGTCATAATAAAAAAAACAGTAAGTATTGCCTATTATTCTGTTGGTACGTTTATAAACAAAATAATATACGAATTCTTACCGATTTTCAAAGCAATGGGGAATGTCTGCTTGGTAATTTTAGCTGAAAAGGAAAACATACAATTATGAATTTTGATCGTGGTGCAGTGTACAATTTTGATTAATTCGGGATAACTAATTAAAGTACTGTTTGGGGATAACGTCAAAAGTGAAAATAGACTTGTTGTTTCTATTAGACGAAGGTAAAAAATTTATTTGAAATTGAATTGAAGCCGTGGTGGTCCAGTGGAGAGTAACCTTGCCTGCCGTGCAGGAGACGATGGTTCGATCCCCGTCCGGGCCGACTCGTACCAATGAGTTTTCGGAATTTATGTACGATTTGTAACACCACTGGCTTTTCGGTGAAGGAAAACATCGTGAGGAAACCTGCATGCTTCAATTTCGAGGCATGTATTGTACGTCCATCATAAGTGGCGACGGGCTCACTCCCCGAAACACTGGACAGAGTTTCGGTGCTAGTGAAACGTGGATGTTCTGTGGTTTCAGAATATCTCTGACTACCCCCTCGGGGAACATAGTCGTGAGCATATGCTAAGTTCATATTCTCTTGTGATACTCAGGACAAACTGTGAGGTGGTCCTATTCAAGACTGGGCCACACATTCATCCGCGGCCATGATACCATTTTATTAAAAATATAATAATTACCGTTCAGTAAGAGAGATAAGTCCAAAATGTTGTTAAGGACAATTTGTTCAGCCACAGTGAAGGAGGTGATACCTGTAATATAAAACGAAATATTTGATTAGACAATGAAATAGTCGAAAGAAAGTCAAAAATATCTTATTTTGTGTTGTGTCTTCTGTGTTTAATCTATTACTATTGAATGACATAGTACTTATTAATTAATTTCCTATAATTTTATAAAATCATTTTACAAAATGGTGGAGCCACGTGCAATCCCAACGCGCCGATACGCACGCGTCCGTACTCCGCCAGAATTGCAGCGCGACTCCCCGAAAAAAGTGGCAGAAAAGTTTGTTAAAGTCGGGCCAATATAATAGGTCACATTTGACATCTGTCAGTTTTAGCTTCGTAGTGAGGTGACGTGCTTAAAAACATCGATTAAAGTGGATGAATCGATACGGATTTCAAACATACGTGAATCGAATTATATGTGAATATCGCGATTTGTTGAAACTACGTTTAACTAAGATTTTGTTGGGTAACATCCCTAGTGTTAAAAAAGAAAAAGGGTTCACAGTCGCAAAATTGTAACGACGTTCAGTTCTTTAGAACAGATTTTTTTTTGTTATGTTTAGAATGGTTTATTAATGAAAGTAAATCATGGTCATTATTACAATAAATATATAATCATAATTAAAAAGAGTAAAGCAATTGTGCAGTTCTAACTTCGAAAAAATAAACATTATTCTATGCCCGCCGTTACAAGGTTACGTTTGATGAAGTATCAATAGATGTCAAATGTGACCTATTAAGGGCCTATGTCGAAAAATAATTGAAGCGAAATGGGCGTGGCTTAGCGCAGCAAGCGCCCCGCGCCCCGCTACCGAACATCGTCGCGCACTAGCCCGCGAAAATCAAATCACTCAAAATGCGTAGAAGACGCTTCGCTGTTAATATATTATTAGTACCTTTTGTCGTATGAAAAAACACAATATATTATAATTAAGTATCGTTCTATTTATCCTCCTTGATCAATTATTAATTTGTTACAGGATCAATTACGGACAACCAATTTATAGATAGAAATAATACCTAACTAACGATACTCTTTAATTGATTTCACTTAAAAAACTTAAAACTCATTAATATCATACCGAAAATCACTGTACCTATCTAGAAGGAAAAAAACTATCAGTACAGGATTTTGTTTTACTTTATAGTACGAGAGCTACCTGTTGGTCTTCGGTTCGGTTCTTGGTTAGGCTTTACGTCTTTAGGTCCCGTAATCAAATCAATTCAACTTCTTATTTTGTACTTGTAATTGATATAATACAAGTCAAAACATTCTATGGTCAAAACATACCGACTATCTAGATGAAACCTGGAAGTAATTTTACGCCGTCAACAAAAATGTAAGAAGAACGTGAAAAAATAAGTTTCGTAATACTGCAATAATCTCAGTTATTCTCGATACCACAAGAACTTTCAGGTTGAGAAGTTGTATAACACTCATAAACCTATTTTGAAAATCCATAGGTAATTCTAAAATACCTCGCATCCCTCAGATGCATGGCATAGCATTGAAGGATGAGGATGATGCAGGATATTATAACAGGTATGAATGAATTTTAAAATGGTAAATCAACATTTATTTACAAAATCACTAATAATATTTATCTTACGACCTAAAATCAACATTTATTTACATCAGTACATTACGATAAGTGTGACTTAAGTAGTTCATTATTGCACAGCGTGAAGTTAGCACCCGAGCACAAGCAAGGGTGCTAAACGTATATGCAGGTTTAGGTCACAGAGTGCTGGAAAATTATTTACAACTTATTACCTTTTCTTTTCTCTCATACTTCTGGTATGTTCCTGCCTACGTTTCAAATTTAATGTTTTGTTCCGTTTTGTTTTTCATTATCACTGTTTCTCCTAGTACACCAGGAAAATTAGGTGAAAAAAAGGGTCAACCTCGGATTGAGAGATAATAAGCTACAAACTTCTTTAAATCATCGTTATGACATCCAATACGTTAGGTCAAATGTCACATAAAATCTCGTTTATGCAGGTCAAAAGATTCAAGGTAAAATGTCAAAAAACAGGTCTTTAGGAAATATCTTCTTTTCTATGCTCTAAATGACCTTTGAAGTTTTAAAAAAAATTGTAGAACTTTAAATTTTCTTCAAATTTGGTCATTTATAATAGTTAACCGTTCTTGAGATAGATAGGTAGAACGCAAAGAGTTGTAACTCCCATAACGGTTTGCTCCCATAGTAAAATTATACTTTTTCTTACACCCTGTATAATATTATTTGGCGTTATTAATGAAAATACATAATTTCAATAACTATACATGAAAGAAGATGATGAAGAATTATTTCGAGTTTGAATCAATCGGGATAGAAAAACGAGTACAGAATAGTGACCCTGAGCAGCGCGCATTGAAGATATTGAATGAAACCAGTCACCGCCTGCCCGACAGACGCTTCAAAACAATACTTATATGGAAAGAAGACGACATGAAGATTCCGAACAACTACAAAAACTCACTCAAACGGCTGCACAACCTAGAGAAGAAACTAGACCGAGATGAAGACCTGAAAAGGAAATATGAAGAAAGAATGCAAACCCTCTTCACTTTGGGCTACGCCGAGGAAGCTACCACACCGCCGGTGCCAAATAAAACATGGTACCTACCCCACTTCGCGGTCATTAACCCCGCGAAACCGAAGATAAGAGTAGTACACAACGCCACAGCGAAGACAGCCGGACGCAGCCTGAACGATATGCTACTCTGCGGTCCAGACTTGCTGCAATCTCTGCCGGGAGCTGTAATGCGATTTCGTCAACACCAACACGCCGTGTCAGCTGACATAAAGGAATTAATGTTTATGCAAATATAAGTTCAAGAGGACGACAGAGAGGCACTACGATTTCTATAGCGGGGCGACGAGAGAGGGAACCAGCGACCGCGAGAGTACCGCATGACTTCAGTGATCTTCGGCGCGATGTCATCACCATGCACCGCGCTATACGTGAAGAATAGAAATGTTTCAGACTTCAAAGAAAAGTATCCTGCAGCCGCGCGAGCCATTGAAAAGAACCACTACATGGACGACTACATAACAAGTTTTCCGACCGAAAAAGAAGCCAAAGAAGTATCGGAATCAGTCGACTACATTCATCGGCAAGCCGGCTTCGAGCTATGCGGATGGGTGTCCAATACAAATTCAGTAGTACAGTAGTTTTCCGCCAACTCGGGCGGCGCCACGGTCTCTATCGGCGGGAGCGAGGTCCGATGGTACAACGGGCCGAGCTTCCTACGAAACCACGAACGAGAATGGCCACAAGAGACGAAGACAGAAGCACCGAAGACAGGAGAAGAGAGGGGACTTGTCACGTCACCCACCAGCGACCTGACCACGCTCACCTACCTCGAATCGAGCGATTTTCGTCGTTCCCACTTTTGCTACGAGCTACGGTGCGCATGCTACAGTTCGTCAATTTATGTCGAAAGAAGAAAAATGAAACAGTATTGGCTACGAAGCGCAAACGAACGAAAGAAAACAATAAAAACGACTCTGATTCAAAGATTGATAAGAAAACACGCAAGAACGAGACACCGTACGTGAAGAAATGAGATAGCAACACCATCGGTATCGAAACGCACTATCTCATTCGCGCTGAGAAACTATGTTGGAAACCTGTACAAGAAGATTGTCTTTCCGAAGATTTACGTCGAGTAAGGAACGGCGCGGCGCCTCAGCCGGGAGACAAGCTGTCGGCGCTATCAGTGGTCGTCGGCGAAGATGGCTCAAAGGAAGAATCCACGTAGCACCTGACATCGTTGAAGACACTGCGAGCCCGACCGTACTCGACGGGAAACACTACTTCACGCGACTGTACATACAACACGTACACGAGCGACTACATGGCGGTATCGAAACCGTCGTGAATGAGCTACAGCAGCGACTATGGGTACTGAAGATACGACCGACGGTGCGTGAACGTCATCAAACACTGTCAACTATGCATGATACGAAGAGCGAAGCCTACTTCTCCGGCGACCGGCGACCTGAGGAGGTTCGTGGCACGAAGAGGAGTGCCTAAGGAGCTATGGAGTGACAACGCGACGTGCTTCAAGGCTGCGGAGAAGGAGCTCGCCAAGGCCGCGCTGGCGGCGGTCAGCGAGGAGGCGACGGCGCGGCGCATCACCTGCCGCTACGTACCCCCGGCCTCCCCCTTCATGGACAGCGCGTGGGAGCGCATGGTACGCACCGTGAAGGAGGCACTGCGCGTCAAACTCCACGAGCAGTACCCTAGCGACGAGACACTGCTCACCCTGCTCGCCGAGGCGGAGAACACCGTCAACTCCCACCCACTCACACACGTGGCGGTGACCCCAGAAGAACCGGAGGCGCTTACACCCAACCACATCCTGTTGGGACCCAAACGACCTCACCGCGCGTAAGCGCAGCGCGCTCAACGATGGCGGACGTCTTCTGGAGCCAGGTCAAAGAGTACCAGCCTCTACTCCAACACCGGCGGGAGCCTCACACGACCAGCGCACGCTATCGGCGACCTGGTACTCGTCTGCGACCCCACCCTGCCCCGCAACACATGGCCGACAGGAAGGATCGTCGCGGTCTACCCAGGGCGAGACGGCGAGGTGAGGATCGTGGACGTCGTAACCAGCAACGGGCATGTCCTCCGGAGACCGACCAAGAGGATCGTCGTGCTACAGGTTGGATCGCAGAGCTGCGACGGCGGGAGAAATGTGCACGACAGAACCTGAATTGACTACCTTTGTATATAGTTTTTTACATTACTTTGTTTATTTCGTTTTATATACCCTTTTATACTAGTAGGATAAGTTTAGGTTAAGTGTTCATTTCAATAAATAAAATTTTCTTATTAGAATTAGGGCTTAGCACATAAGTTATGTAAATAGTTCTAATAGGATTCGTATTCGATTTCTCTAGTGATTTCTACCCCAGATTAGATTAGGTACACTTCCCTAATAAAATTAACGCATAGCACAAGTAAATAAAACAATTAGAATCGAGTTAGAACTTATAAATTCCAATTAGAATAAGCTTCACTGCCTCATTAGAAGGGGTAGAATCCTATTAGAAATAATTGTTAGAAAGAGACAGAACGCTCCATCTCTGTCAGCGCATACAGGCGAGCGAGGGGGGCCCCGGCGTCCGGAACCTGTGTTATGAGGAACCGGGGGCCGGGGTCATATAAATATTGTACCTTTCCTTTTCGTTCTGCACTCTGTTATGCACCGGCGGATGATGCACCTGGTATTTTTAGAATAAGAAAATAAGTATCTTAACTATATAATTATATTGGTTTGTAAGCGTAGAAATTAAGATTGTATGAGAAATAAAGAGATTTGTATTCAGGGCAAGAGTGCGGGGTAAGGAGGGGTGGTCGCTTGAAAATGATATAAAATGGCGCCAAATCGGCGTAGATTCATTCCGGATCCAGCACTCAAGAAAGAAACAACTTGGAAGAAGAAACTCTCTGCGACCACTCGCCTTCCCTACCCTGCCCTTCAGCCTGGCTCACCATACTGACTACCCATACAATTAAGGGCCACAGAGTTTTCAAACTCTCATACCAGGCAAGATGTTCCGGAGCAATAGAATCCTTCAACTCGGTAAAAATACTGACAACGGTTCATAAATACGTTTATAACCAGATTCCATTATGACAAATAAATATAATTATTTGAAGAAATTGAAAAACAAGATAGTAAAACCGAAAATTACGACGACTTAAAGATAATAACAGCTAGCTCTTGGTCTTTGAAGTCCAAAAAAACTGCTATACATATTTGAGTGAGAAATATACTTAAGAGAAGTTTATTCCGAATGCGTAAATGCGCGCTGCATACAAACGAAGTCTGGTGATATTTTCAATACTAACCAATCAGTAAATGAAAAATTTGCAGAAACAATCTAGAAACTAATCTCTATGCTTGTATGAAGTCAGATTTTCGTTAAAATATACAGTTTTAATGCTAGGATTAATTTAAGATTTGTATGGAAATCTTTGAGGTATTGTAACTTTAAAACTATACATTTTAACGAAAATCTGACTTCATACAAGCATAGAGATTAGTTTTTAGATTTTTTCTGAAAAATTTCATTGACTTTAATTGGTTACTATTGAAAATATCACCAGACTTCGTTTGTATGGAGCGCGCTCCGAATTATATTCTCTTAAATGTGAAGCTGCTATGGCCTCGAATTTATTTTAGATTGTATTTAATATATTACACTATAATATTTACACGTAAGCTGGATAATTAATCGTAATTCGGAAATTGGGCATGCGAACGCAGGTCCGACGCGGGCAAAGGCCACAGCCGACTGAGCTTTTTAATAGATTGTGATAGCTTATATTACTGCCTGACGCGAGAGAAAGAGATGGGGCGGCGCACGCGCCTGACTAAATAAAACGACGTAAGCGCCAAAACAAACTTTATTTAGTTGTGATTTTACTATTTATGTAAGTTAATTTCTGCTGCAATCAAAATTTATAAAATATCAATCTCTATTTTTTAAATCAAGTCTCGTGTTTCTATTATTCACCGTTTAGCAGTTCCAAGCGTTTATAGATAAAGACGGAGGCTACTTTGGCTTGTTTTTCTATCGAGAAAATTTGTCTTAATCGTGTTTTGGCGGCAATCAAAATTTTAATAATATGTTCAATTTACACATATCCTGAAATCATACTCCTACTGTTAGTACTTCATGATATCTGATGCTTTGAAGAATCCTATTTTTTTCACATATCCTCTTAAATTGGCCCGACTTTATGTTAGGAGTCGCGCTGCAAGTCTGGCGGAGTACGGACGCGTGCGTATCGGCGCGTTGGGCTTGCACGTGGCTCCACCATTTTGTGAACTCTTTTGTGTTTTAACCTTAAAACAATCACTTGAGATTATAAACTACTTACATTGGCAAAACTGCCACGCTAGACTTAATTAATACTACTGATAATTTTCCTTCGTATACTCTCCACATAACGAGATATTGGCTGAATTGTGATAACACATCGGATGCCACTAAACAAAATTGAATTGAATTGACTTTATGTTACCACTTATCTGTGTATATACAATTTATGACAATAAATGAATATGAATATGAGCTCGTTAGCGTCAGGTATATGTATGTAAGTCTACATACATACATACATACATAAACTCACGCCTTTTTCCTAGAGGGGTAGGCAGAAACTATAGATCTCCACTTTGGGCGGTTCTGACACACCTCTCTTGCTTCCTCTAAGTCCATACATCTTTTCATACATTCCCTTCGATTTCGGCTACTGTTAACCTGGCATTTTTTAATGACGTCCCTGATCTGGTCTAGGTATCCTCTCCTAGGTCTGCCTCTACCAATGTTTCCTTCCATACACGCCATATATATCTGTTTCGTAAGTCGACTTTCATTCATCCTTTCAATATGTCCAAACCATCGAAGCATTCCCTTCTCTACTACTTCTCTCCACAACGTTCCCTAATTACAGTATTCCTTATTCTATCCCTTATAGTCACACCACACATCTTGCGTAAAGCCCTCATTTCCACTGCATTTTCACTGCATTTTGTAAGTCTAAAATTAAATAAAACCAAACCATACCCTTTCCGTTGCTCTTCTTGTTGATCAGGTTCTTAATATCTTGGTTGCAGTTAGACAAACCGGCGTTCTTAATGACCGCTTTGATGTTGCCGCTTATTTGACCGATGCCGGCGTAGCTGTTATTGCACACACTGCAGTTAACTGTCGAGGGAAAATGTATTTAATAACAGTTCGATCATTAATACTTCAAAGTCAAAGTCAAAGTTAAAAGTCAAAGTCAAAGTCAATATAATTTATTCAATATAGGAGCTTACAGCACACTTATCAAACGTCAAATCTTTTTTAAAGCTACCACCGCATCGGAACGTGTTGTCGCTGTAGAGATGATGCGGCCAGAAACTCTACAACATAACACGACTTAATAACTATTACATTATAAATTCTTAAGCTAAAGTTATGTATACAATAATACATAGTCTACTGATAAACACAATGCACGAATGTTCAAGAGAGAAATCCAGCCATCTATTTTTTTTCCCTTTCGCCAGTCATGCGTCAGGCGCGAAATCATTCGACAAAAATAACTTAAACAATATGATGTTTTGTATTCGTTCGGTCATGATTTGGAATCTCATGATTCAAAAATAGCATTTCAAATCATTTTTGGCGACAACTGTGCAGATACTGACATTCATAAGACTAATAAAATTTTACTATTGTATGTAATACTGACCTTTTCCTAACAAGCAGATGCTGATCTTGGAAATGAGGACGAAGACTGAAAAAGAAAAAGATATTGTTAAAAATTTCGTTTTACAAAACAAAAATCTAACGGCAAATATAGCATTAAACATAGTTTTAAACATCTTATTTACTTGAGGCGCGGTTTATACAGAAGAGACGTGTGGCGCCGGCGGATAGTCAAAGTAACATAATTATAAACCTTATAGTACGCATAGCGTCGTTTGTTGAATTACGACCGCGTCTCCAGGCGACGTCACCTGGAGGCGCGGTTGCGATTCTCCTTTACGACAAAAACGACGCTATGCTACGCACTATAAGGTTTATATTGTGTTACTTAGATTATCCGCCACCGCCACACGTCTCTTCTGTATAAACCGTGGCTTAAGATGAGCCAAAAGAATTTACTGCTAATGTTAAAACTGTTGTTTATTTTATCATATTTTATTTAATAAGTAAATTATCCGGCTACTATCTCTGGTGGTAGTAGTCGTTACATGAAAACCACAGAGGCTGTAAGGCGGTCTGAAAAAACTCTGGCACCAAGAGTGCGATTTTTGAAACTCATACGATGAACTCAGCAGTTTAAAATGTCTAAATTATTATGGAGATATGCATGTTTCTAATGTTGATTTGACTTTCAAAAATCGCATCCTGGATTGTGATTTTTGAAAGTCAAATCAGCAGTAGAAAGATGCTTATTTCCATAGTAATTTTGACAAATTATTTTCTTTATAATAATACAAAATTTTAATTGATGAATAATGATCCAAGCTAATATTATGATGTTATAAACTTAACGAATTTTGCTTTGCATTCAAAACAACTTCATCGATTTGAAATCACTTCGAAATAAACTATTTAATATTTAACTATAATATACTATATTAGGCATTTAAAAAATACTTACTTCTTGTTACCAATGATCCCACTGAAAATAAAAGAAAAGTGTTAAAAATGTTTAAAAAAGGATTTCATATTCTTTGTTTTTATGTTTTTTTCCCTGGATAGGATCGGCACAGGATCGAGAAGGATGGCACAAGGCTTATGCAGTGGATACTACGTATAATGTCTTTAACGGCTCTGGATACTAGTCCTTTTGAGCCATTCGTTATTTTTTTTTCTTTATATTCTTTATTTTGATGATAGGATGATAGATGACGATGAACCTGTGGTCGATTTCGTAAGCTCGCGCGTTGCCGCCAAAATGACCATGTACGAGTTAACTTGAACCAATACTTATGTTCTGTTATCGTATTTATTTGAGGTTCCTGTTACGTCGGTCGCTTTACGCAACTGTTTGGTACACAATCCGCACGAAATTATGTTACAACAAGCGCAATGGCGCCAAGCAAACTCTCCTCAGTGGATACGGGCTAATGATGATGATGGTATCTTGCAAAATCTTAAGAAATATAATTATTACATACAAGTGTGACTAGATTTTAGATTTCAATTTTGTTTATTTTGGAGGGCTGAATCGAAAACCATTTTGAGATAATTGTCTCAATAACAATATTTTCTATGTCAGAGATTTTAAAATGAAAGGATTGCAGATATTTTAATAAAAATAACGTCGTTTTTCGGTCCGTCCATTGACTTCACTGGAAAATCTGTGAACTCCTTGGTAAACTTAAAATAACTGGTCATTATGAAAATAAAAACATTCATAATGTCAGAATTTGACATTTGATATTGCCGTTTCTGTTTTTTTTTATTAAAGCTGTTAGTAGTTTTTCTCCATGGAGTTCGAATTATTTTCTCCCCACCATTTTTGCATTTAGCTAGATCAAAGTAATTTAAAAATTATATTTATTAACTAGATGAATCGCACTAAAAATAAAATTGGTTTCTTAAAATTATGTCTTCTATCCGTAAAAAATAAAAAATGAAGATAAAAAAAAACTTGACATACTGAATTAAGTACACCAACGTTATAGGCATTTAACATCAATATGTAAGTGATTTATGTACACACGGCGACAGATCAACCTACCCATACCCTCTATGTCCATGAACATAGAGTTTTTTTTTTTTTTTTTTTTTTTTATTTATTATTATTACATATGTTACAGCGAACACTTATAACAATGAATCCCGCAAAACCAATTGCTCGGTTTGTCTGTGGGAGCTACAATCACACTCAAGCTATTTTACTTCTTATTTTGTCTATTTAGGTACATCGACGTTGCAATACAATAATTATACCTGTCACTATACATTTTGGTAGTTTCTTAGTTTTTAGGTAATGCTATCCAATAGGAATTTCTTTAACAGTCTAGAAAATCTACGCTTATTCGACTCATTCCTAATAATAGATGGTAGACTATTATACAAATAAGGTATGCGTTTACAAAGGCTTCTATCTCCATAATAGTTTGTGACCCTAGGCACTACAAACATGCCCGTAGTCAGGGACCTTGTGCCGTGGCTATGTGATATCAGCGATTTATGGTCTTGACTGCTATGGTTGTTAATGGCCAGTAGGTATTTTAATTTAAGAGATGCCGGTAAAATATTACAAATTTTAAATAACTTTCTCAAGTTCAACTACGGGTAGGTTGATCTGTCGCCGTGTGTACATAACATAAAGTCATTAATTGAAATTAGATTGTAAATATGTAGTTGATTAACCTCTAACATTGATACATATAATGCGTTGTTGCGTCCATATTATATTTGTGTTGATCTGTGCTGTCCTGTCTGTCAATATACATGTGTTTGTTCCAGGTTGCGGTTGGAGAAAGCCCAATGTCCTAATATCAGTTGTTTGTATTAAAATTTTAAACTATGACCAACTCGCGCGCCTGATAACGTGGCTCTCTCACACTCTGACATTGGCAGAATTATTGTGGCGGTCACAATAACCGGCCATTTAAAAAAAATAAAAAAAATAAAAAATGTCTTTAATAAAGATAATTTTATAAATTAGTTAATAATTATGTTTATACTCACATCCTTTGATGAAAGAAACGTCGAGAAGGTTACCGAATCCTTGGAAAACTGTTGGGAAAATTATGCAAAATTAATACTTAGTTTATAAAACAAGTGTCCATAAATAGAGACTCACCAAAACCCAGCCTGTAGGCCTACCATGAGTTTTCACAGTACTGTCCAGTGTGACGGGGGGTGAGCCCGTCGCCACTTTAAATGGACAGTGGGTACAATACATGCCTCGAAATTGAAGCATGCAGGTCTCCTCACGATGTTTTCCTTCACCGAAAAGCCAGTGGTGTTACAAATCGTACATAAATTCCGTAAAACTCATTGGTACGAGTCGGAATGGACGGGGATCGAACCATCGCCTCCTGCACGGCAGGCAAGGTTACTCGCCACTACACCACCACGGCTTACTGTAGTAAAGTACAGTAAAAACTCATGATAGTCACTCAATTAATAAAAGGCACGCCTTTTTTCTCGCGCATCATGCTACGGGCACAGGTGTTGTTAAATGTATGGATACGTACGTTGTACACTGACAATGGCAGAATCATCGAAGTTCTTCGGGTTTTCTGTAAAAGACGAGCACATTAAAATTTCTGTAAAATTTTCAGTTGGAAGTTTGTACTTTTGAAGATTTCGTTTTCAAAAAATCATGCAAATGGGTATGAGTAAAGGTATAGTGATTTTTTTAGCAGTCGCGGCCACCAATCAAAGTATTGTATAATTTATAGTACTATAAAAAAACCTTATATAAGATCTAACAAAATTAGCTGAAACTATTTTAAGGGGAGTATCAGACCATCAAACTGAACAACTTTCACTAAAGGACCAATAGCTAAAATCGCGAAAAAATCTGATGTTCCATACTAAACTACAAATCTACTCGAGCTAAATGTATGGGACAGCAGATTTTTTTTTCGCGATTTCGATGTTGGTCCCATAGTGAAAGTTGTTCAGTTAGATGGTCTTAACAACCCCCTTTTGCGGGGGGCGAGGTAACATGAAATCCGCAACTTTGGATTTTATTCCCGATAACTTTAGATTCTAATTTTGAATGTAAAAAATCATGAAAAGTAGTCTCGTGTGAACCCCAAACTTTCTAAGTTCGAAGTTATTATTTCGCAATTATAGGCTGTCTCGTTTAGTGATAAGGTGTAAAATTGAATGTAAATGCACAAGATCAATTGTGCTTATACCGTGGCAGAGGGGAAATGCTACCGCAAGGCTAGTCCTTATAATAATTAGTCAAAGGTTAAAATAAATACTTACTGAAGTTAAGAAGACTGTCTATGACAGATCCAACTAATTTGGTGGCACCTGTAGGAAAAAACAACAAAAAATTATTGTGTGGTCGTAAAACGGTATATTTTAGGCGCTCATTGATATATAAATAAATAAATATCTTGGACATTGTCAAACGAATTATCTAGTCACATTTAAAGTACCAGAATCTTGCCTGGACTTGTATTATGATGACTAGACAACGATATAGAATACATATATGGATACAAACATCCATGACTCGGGTACAAATATTCATATTCATCGTACAAATACTTGTCCTTTACGGGATTCGAACCCGCGACCCTCGGCACAGCAGGCAGGTTCACTACCAACTGTGCTATCGGGCCGTCAGTCGTACTCGTATATAGCTTCGGTATATTAAGGGCCCATGTCGAAAAATAATTGAAGCGAGATGGGCGTGTGATAGCTTATATTACTGTCTGATGCGAGAGAAAGAGATGGGGCGGCGCGCGCGCCTGAAACGACGCAAGCGTAAAACAAACTTTATTTAATTGTGATTGTACTATCTATGTAAGTTCATTTCTGCTCTAATCAAACTTTAGAAAATATCAATCTCTTTTTTTTAATCAATTCTCGTGTTTCTTTTATTCACCGTTTAGCAGTTCCAAGCGTATATCGATAAAGACGGAGGCTACTTTGGCTTATTTTTCTTTCGAGAAAATGTCTCTTAATCGTGTTTTGGCTCTAATCAAAACTTCAATTATATGTTCAATTTACACATATCCGCAAATCATACTCCTACTGTTAGTACTTCATGATATATGAGGCTTTGAATAATCCTATTTTTTTCACAGCTTCGAAAGTATTCTTAGAAAATGTCAAAGCTTTACATCTTCGTTATTATCTTTTGCTAGGCAACCCGGCGACGTTGTATGGACCTCTGTATAAACATTCACTTTAATCACATCCAGTCTTCCGCTGCCGGGATTAACCTATAGAGTTCTTCAATTCCACCGGGGAAACGGCGCAGAGTGCACTCGTTCACCACATGGGTGAGGGTTTGGTCAGGTGCACATCGATGACTCCCTCAGGCCCCACTCGTAGAGATGGGAGTTGGTTCTTCCGTGGTTAGTTCTGAACCGGTTCAGCTTTGCCCAGGTCTCCCGGTCCTTTTCAAAACCAGCCGGTTTGACAGTCTGGTCTCGCACGAGGTCAAAGTCAAAGTCAAAGTCAATATAATTTATTCAATATAGGAGCATACAGCACACTTATCAAACGTCAAATCTTTTTTAAAGCTACCACCGCGTCGGAACGTGTTGTCGCTGTAGAGAAGATGCGGCCAGAAACTCTACAACATAACACGACTTAATAACTATTACAATATAAATTCTTAAACTAAAGTTATGTATACAATAATACATAGTCTATTTAATAAAATAATTGATACTATACAGTAAAGTAAATAAACTATAAGCTAGTGACCTCAGACCCAAGCATTTTGATCATTTAAATAATCATCCAGTTTATAATATGCTTTCTTACAGAGGACTTTGCATGCAGATGGTCAAAAAGGCCCCAATCTGACCGCCATGCACTATTAATATCGTATTGGGAGTGGCTAAAACACTTTGACCTCGAAATTTAAACCTCCTGGGCTCCAAGCAGGAAGACAAAGAATGCCATACGATATGATGATGACTTAAATCACTTTTCGTTCACCAAACGAATAGGTGCATAATTTTACTTTCTGACCTCGTACCAATATTCAGAGCGCTCCGGAGCCTTCGGAATAAAGATTTTTTTAAGATTATAGTGCTTACCCTTGAGAACACCGAACAGATTTCGGACGGTGTTTCCGAGACCTCCAAGCCCTAATCCAATACTGATATTTCTTTCTTTCTGAAATATAAATATAATAGTGTTTTAACATTTTGTTTTTAAGGGTAAGCCTTCGTAGTAAAGGTGGACTTCCGATGCCAGCGGCCGATGCGACTGACGCGCGTGGCAGACGCGTGGTTCTGTCATATGCCATATGTCTATCGCATCGGCCGCGCGCTTCAGTCGCTGGCATCGGAAGCGGCGCCATACGTTTTCATAGTAACTAGTATTGTCGCATCGGCCGTCGGCCGCGAGCCGCGCGCGTCAGACGCATCGGCCGCTGGCATCGGAAGTCCACCTTAAAGGTGCTATTTTCAATACTAACCAATTAAAGTCAGTGAAATTTTTCATAAACAATCTAGAAAGTAATCTCTATGCTTTTATCTTATCAGATTTCCGTTAAATTTAAAGTTACAGTGCCTCAAAGATTTCTATACAAATCTTAAATTAATTCTATCATTGAAACTGTATCTTTTAACGAAAATCGGACAATCCGATTTGCGTTTCTGCAAAATTTTATTGACTTTAATTGGTTAGTATTGAAAATATCACCGGACTTCGTTTGTATGCAGCGCGCATTTACGCATTCGATATAAACTTCTCTGGAAATAATGGGGAACTTGCACAATTTTTGTATTTTTAGTGTATCATCAAGATTTAAGGCTTACATAAAAATACCGAAAAAATGGTAAAATATGCACGAATCATTTTATTTATTGCAAATCAAAAGTTGACTTTTCAAATTCCGCGCCAACTCGCTCACTGCCATGACGTGACGTCACTCCTTTTCATGACGCGTGAAGCTCATCACAAATCATCTGCTATAAATATGTTGCCGTACTCTTCTAACGCACGCAAGTTGCTAATCGCTTCGTCACTTTGCGTTGATTGGTGTTTGAAATTACGTTCCGATCCACGTAACTTATGAAATATTTCGTAAAAGAATAAAAAGTTTAGAATGAATTTTTCAGTTATGTTCTATTCACAACAATTATTACTGAATTATTAAGACAATTTCTCATTATAATTTTGGTGCAAGTTCCCTATTGTCCAAGGCGGCCGGTAATTTTCGTTCTCCTTTTGACTATAATTGCTTAGTATTGAAAATATAACCAGACTTCATTTGTATCGAGCGTACCAACGGCAATATCCCCTTAGATCGTAACGCTACCCATGCAGTGCCACTGCATTTTTAGGGTTCCGTAGTCAAACAAAGAAATATATAAATTAAAAAGTGAAAAAGTCGGGCGGCGAGCGGGATTCGAACCCACCTATCCTGCCTATCCGGAGCATGCTCCACTCCAACAGAGCTGTCGGCTTGGACGGGGATCGAACCATCGCCTCCTGTACGGCAGGCAGGGTTAGGCTCTTTTTCCACTACTCCGGTCTGGTACACGATAATTTCCAATCCGATTTAGAAATGTATTACACTACTATACTCGCTTTTCCACTACGTTGACCGGTTTTAGATATTTTTCTGAAGGTTATTTCCGACATCCGACGCCGGACCGGAGTAGTGGAAAAAGAGCCTTACTCGCCACTGGACCACCACGGCTATAAAAAAAACCCGATGGCCGATTAAATTCGGTTAATCATTTATTCAGCGCAGTTTGTACCGACCGCACTGGAATAGATGCGCGTGATGTTGTAGATAGGTAGATATAAGTTAAAACTTCTAAAACACTTACGCCAGTTACTCCACCATCGTCTTCGTTATCTTCCTCTTCATCATCGTCGCTTTTTTCATTATCGCTTTGATCATCGCCTCTTTTATTGCCTCTATTGTCATCACCGAATTGATCCTTGCCTATTGTGTCATCACTGCCTTTAACATCACCGTCTTCGTCATCGCCGCCTTCGTCGTCTTTTACCTTGTCAAACTTATCCTTGGAATCCTTGTTTTTCTCGGTCTTTTCCTTGTCAGCTCCTTCCTTATCTTCCCTTTCCTTGTCGGTCTGGTCCGTGTCGTCGTCCTGGCCCTTGTTGTCGTCGTCAGAGATTTCGGTTTTAATAACTTTTTCAAATGCACCGTTATCGTTGTTGCATTTTGCAAGAGTTGAAGTAATTCTTTGGTAGTCAACGTCGGTGATAACTAAAAAGAAATATTATTAAAATTAGTAGGGTTTAGTATTGTTTACTAACGGAGTGACGTCAAGAGAGAAAAAAGAAAGATAAATATTTACCGGTGTAATCTTCTTCATCCAAATGGGCGTTGCATGTGTCAACAAGTCCTCCGGCAATGTTGAGACCATCTAAAAAAACAAAATAATAAGTAAATATAATAATAATATACGAGCTATAAGCTCACTTATCAAACGGTAGTTTTTTTTAATGCTACCACCGCGTCGGAACGTGTTGTCGCAGTAGAGAAGATGTGGCCAGAAACTCTACAACATAACACGACTTAATAACTATTACAATATAAATTCTTAAGCTAAGGTTATGTATACAATAATACATAGTATATTTAATAAAATAATTGATACTATACAGTAAAGTAAATAAACTATAAGTTAGTGACCTTACTGTTATTAATACCGTCTACACGTATTATGCGTCAAACTTTTGTATTAAATTGACAACTCTATAGCATATAAGCATAAACATATGCTCACGACTATATTCCCCGAGGGGGTAGTCAGAGATATTCTGAAACCACAGAACATCCACGTTTGACTAGTACCGAAACTCTGTCCAGTATGACGGGGTGTGATGTGAGCCCGTCGCCACTTGTAATGGACAGTGGGTACAATACATGCCTCGAAATTGAAGCATTCAGGTTTCCTCACGATGTTTTTCTTTCACCGAAAAGCGAGTGGTGTTACAAATCGTACATAAATTCCGAAAAACTCACTTCGACAACTCTTTAACCACCTTAAATTCTTCATACATAATCAAAAATTACCTTTCTTGCTGCGTGTTGTACCAATAGCCCCGGCCATGATGCTCACTGTAAAAACAAATGCACAGATCACACATCTTAAGCCAGTTTAAATTAAAAAAAAAAAAAAAAAAAAAAATTCAGACACAGTCCATAGATTGTTAGTATATTCTTAAAAACCGGTCAAGTGCGTGTCGGGTCACGCGCAGGGTAGGGTTCCGTAGTTGCCCGTCACAATATACGGACTTAGAAGGGGGCTTTTTGTTTTATACTACGGTTTTACGGCTAATAAAGTCGAAAAAGTACATTTTGCAAGTTGATTGACTATGTTACTTAGCGGTGATAGTTTTCCTTTTAAATTCGTTATTTATACACTAATGCCGTAATTTTTTCACGTAGCTAAATATTTCGCAGGTGAGGTGTGGTTTCGACCAGCGCATCCAGGAAAGACAGTGTGGCCGGTTTGAAATGGTGTTCAGGAGACTGTTGGTGCTACTTTGGACGCGACGCATCAGGGAGGCGACTCCATTGCGTATTTTGGCGTGAAAAGAAGTCACACTTGCCGCCGCGAACATCCCTGACGCGCTACAGAACCTCGGGAACCCCATCAGCATCCTGAATCCATTATAGAACCATTACAGAAGCACTTTTCTGATGGCTGTATAATCTTATACGAGAGCAACACACACGCCAGCGGACTCGACCACAGGGGAGCGATCGCACTAACAAATATTCCACTGAATCGTTAACATTCTCGTCACAGCTTTTGGCACATTCGGTATCTGATATGTGATTTCGTGACAGGGACCTGCCATATTTAGGGCTTGTTTCACCACTTCCAAAGAGATTATACCTAATAGAGTGAGCCATACCAATTGTAAAGTGTCCACTTTTTTTGACGTTTAGGTTTGAGTGTGTGGTGTCAAGTAGTATGGACAAAAGGCACCAAATGACATATGGCCTTATGTTTACGGTCACTTTTCACACACACTAGCTCAAAAAAAAGTGGACAGCCGCATAAACAAATATCTATAGTTCCATCTCCTTCTACTATTAAAGGTACGTCATAAGACAAAAGAGACTAACTACAATCGTAAATTTATTATTTATTTATTTTTCTTTCAAATCATATTTTATTGAAATAAAAATTAGATTTTTTTGTTGAATATTTATTATTATTTATTATTTCTCTCTCTGATGACAATGATTATTCCAAAGGAAGGTCATTTTTCTGCTATCTGACGATGAACTCAAAATATAGACCTGTTTGAGACACAATAGCATAGCATAGCGTATGCTCACGACTATATTCCCCGAGGGGTTAGTCAGAGATATTCTGAAATCACAGAACATCCACGTTTCATTAGCATCGAAACTCTGTTCAGTGTGATGGGGAGTGAGCCAGTCACCACTTGTAACGGACAGTGGGTACAATACATGCCCCGAAATTGAAGCATGCAGGTTTCCTCACGATGTTTTCCTTCACCGAAAGGCCAGTGGTGTTACAAATCGTACATGAATTCCGAAAAACTCATTGGTACGAGTTGGCTTGGACGGGGATCGAACCATCGACTCCTGCACGGCAGGCAAGGTTGGAGACACACTGATGATGATAAATCCTAGATTAAAAAAATTTAAATATGCATTTACTCACGTTGAACAAGACCTCTAGGTAAATCTTGCTTGCCAATGTTAACTGCAAAAAAAAAAAAAAATTTTAGACATCACACTAAATCAATTTTGAAAAATTTTCTCTGCTTCTTTTGGGTACTGAATTACAGTATGCTATGTACTGTAGCCCCGGGACTATTACCAAAAAGGTTATCGATTACCGTTTTGAATTTGTTATAAGGTACAGCATTACTATACAACGTGTTAATGAATAAACGCAAAACTAGAAAGTAGTTTGTTTAGAATCGAGAGCAGAATCGAATTATGATGTAGGTTTTTTTTAAAATAATAAATAATTTATTTATAAAATTTAAAATTTACTGTACTCGATCTCAAACCACCGCTCGGGCACTCTCACCCTACTTACTACCTAAACAACATTCTTAAAATGTAGGTATACATGAGCACGTTAGCGCTTTCGTTCATTGCTGAAATGAAAACAAATCATTTGTGCCTAAAACTTAAAATGCGAATTACTTTAAATTTTAACTATCAAAATAACGAAATTATTGTTTCAATTGAATTATTTTGTTATAAATCTGTTGGGACGTATGAGGTCTTGCGCTTATTCATTAACACGTTGTATAAAAATCTATATGAGTCTTAAAGATCACAACCCACACTGAAAAAAAAAACAAAATGTTTTTTTAATTTAACCAAATGTTTTGTTAATTTAACCAAATGTTTTGTTAAATTTAACCAAACTTATGTTAAACTTAACCGAATTCTAGTGACAATCAAACTATAATAATACCTAACCAAGAATTTGGTTAAATATAGCAAAACATTCGATTAAATTTTAAAAATTAAATTTTTCAGTGTACTCGAATCTCTCTCTTTCTAAGCTCATTTTCCTTGTAGATAGTTCTAAAACTAAAGGGAAGAATCCAATCTTCTTTTACCTTTTCCTCTACCCTAAGGCTGTCTGGAAGAAATCGCTTTTTTGTACCGTCTGTATTTCCTGTTTATTAACTCTCTGTATACTATGTTTTTTGGTGTAAAATAAGTATAATTGATTGATTGATTGGAAGAAGGAAAGGAACATAGAAGATAAACTTACCCGACAATATGTCAGCCAACTGTAGACCAGCGTTCAAGACGACTTGCTGAGATGGGCTGAAGTAGGAGATACCTAAAGAAAGAAATTTTGTTACCTCCAGCAAACCAAGAACGTTGTAAGGTATTGTCTACACTTTCATGCAGCAAATCTCTAAGCTTTACATCGCTGTCAAAAACATTGATGAGCTCACAAATATACATTAAGAGAAGTTTATTCCGAAAGCGTGAATGCGTGCTGCATACAAACGAAGTCTGGTGATATTTTCAATACTAACCAATTTAACTAAATGAAATTTTGAAGAAACAATCTAGAAACAAATCTCTATGCTTGTATCGTTTTTTCGTTAAATATACAGTTTTAATGCTAGGATTAATTTAAGATTTGAATGGAAATCTTTGAGGCACTGTAACTTTAAAACTGTACATTTTAAGAAAAATCTAGCACGATACAAGCATAGAGATTTGTTTCTAGATTGTTTCTGCAAAATTTCATTGAGTTTAATTTGTTAGTATTGAAAATATCACCAGACTTCGTTTATATGGACCGCGCCAACAGTAATATACCCTTAATAATAATTTATTTATATATATATATTTTTTAATTCACAGTATTACATATCCGAGACCAACTGGTCTCGGATAGTTCCGTCAGATGGCGTTGTAACTATTCGTTAAGATCAGAGGCCTATTAAGGCGGCTTGAAAATTCTCTGACAGAAAGTTGACCATTAACTTGCCTCCACCAACATGCACTGGCTCGCGTGGTGGAGTATGGCCCACTCCCTCTCACCCTTGTTCGTGAGAGGCCTTTGCCCTGCAGTGGGATTTTACAGGCTATAAGGTTCAATTTATATTAGCGCAGAGTCGAAGCGCATCGAAGCGTCTATCCAAAACTGAACATAACAAATTCAACCTTAACTGCACAGCGTAACGCACACATTACTTCTGATATTTTAAAAAGACGCGCGCATTCTTCGGAATTCGCGCGTCTGCGCGTGAACAACGCTGATTGGTGCGCGCGCATTCTCGCGTATCCATGCGGCCCACTAGCGAACCTACGCGTCATCAGTCGGAAATTGGCTTGCGTCGGTGTACACGTAAAAGAGAATACGCGCGCATTCGGGCGAATACGCGCGCATTCGTGCGGCTTCGCTTTAGTTGTAAAGAATTTGACGCTTCGATGCGCTCCGACTCTGCGCTAGTATAAATTGACCCTAACTCACTAACTTACTTGCACATACAACATAACACCACATTTTATACTAGTGAGGTAATGATATTTAAAAAGAAGAGCTGATAATGAAAAGAAGAATGATATTTTCATTAGTTAGGTGATTTCGTACACTTTCCTTTCAGGGATGTTTTTGAAAACTAACCTCTCTTTTTGCTGCGTTTTTGGATCATAGCTTGGATCTGGGCGCGTAAGTTGAGGAGACCGTATGTCTTGAGGAATACGGAGATGTCAGTTTTAGCCTTGACTGGTCCAATTCCCAGGTAGGAACCTTGGCACACCTTGCAGTTTGCTGTGGAGATATTGTTTGGTTAGAAAATTATAGAATTGCCAGCCATTTGATTTGCGTTCAAAATCAAATCCGCATTTTTAATAATCTTAAGATATTTTTCCAATAGTCTTAAGATATTTTTTTAGCAATCTTAAGACCTTTTTTCAATAATCTTAAGATTCTTGTTCAATAATCTTAAAAAAAAAAACCATAATATTAAGTATTTATTTAAAAACATTATTGATTTATATCAAAGATTTTTTATAAATATGTATATATATATACAACGTGTTAATGAATAAGCGCAAAACCTCATACACCCCAACTGATTTATAACAAAATTATTAGATTGTATCAATTATTTAATTATTTTTATAGTTAAAATTTAAAGTTATTCGCTTTTTATGTTTTGAGGCAAAAATGATTTGTTATCATTTCAGCAATGAATGAAAGCGCTAACATGCTCATGGAGACATTTTAAGAATCTTGTTTTGGTAGTAAGTAGGATGAGTGTGCCCATGCGGTGGGTTGAGATCGAGTTCAGTACATTTTAAATTTTACAAACAAATTATTTAATATTTTGAAATAAATTACCTATGTTAAAAACATGAAAATTCGATTCTGCTCTCGATTCTAAACAAACTACTTTCTAGTTTTGCGTTAATTCATTAACACGGTGTATATATATATACATATAATAGGTAAATAAAAATTGGTTACTTACCAGGTCCCAAGATGCAGACGGTAATTTTGGAGATGGCGATATAGACTGTAAAAAAAAATTATAATGAATGGTTATCACTATAAAATTTAAGAGCCTTTTCCCCAACAGCGCTTTCAAGTCAGTGGTGTTACAAATCTTACATAAATTCCGAAAAAGTCATTGGTACGAGTCTGTCTGAGCGGAGATCGAACCATCGCCTCCTGCACGGCAGGCAAGGTTACTCGCCACTGGACCACCACGGCGAAAACAGATTTAAATAAATAGCGACTCTTTCTGCACGGCAATAAGATGCAAAGTTATTCGCTCATAACAATGTTACTTATGTGTCTGTGAGCGTTAATTATTTAATAATATTCCTTAGTTTACTTAAAGCTAAAAATAATATACAGTTACTTACTCTTGGCCAACAGTTTTCCCACTGAAAATAAAAAGAAATATTTAATACAACATGTCATAAATTCACATTGCATGATATTCGCGGATACGAATGCCATAACATCCGAAATCTTCAAGCTGTCACATTCTAACGAGTGCTAAGGATGCAATATGACAGAACTGCTACAGCAGTCGACTGCGATAACAATCGCTGTCACATTCTAACGAGTGCTAAGGATGCAATATGACAGAGCTGCTACAGCAGTCGACTGCCATAGCAGTCGCTGTCACATTCTAACGAGTGCTAAGGATGCAATATTACAGAGCTGCTACAGCAGTCGACTGCGATAACAATCGCTGTCACATTCTAACGAGTGCTAAGCATGCATGACAGAACTGCTACAGCAATCGACTGCGATAACAATCGCTGTCACGTTCTAACGAGTGCTAAGGATGCAGTATGACAGATCTGCTACAGCAGTCGACTGCCATAGCAGTCGATTGAAAACACACACTTGATTCTTACAAAAGTTTTCACTTTAAAGCTTAATATTTCGCTAACGGATCCCTAAATCGAAAAATGGTTTTCCGATACCTGCAATATTTTTAAAAGACCTATCCAACGATACATGGGATAGACGAGGAAAAAATTTGCTTCCCCACTTTTTAAGTAGGTAGGTACCATAAAAAAAAATATTTTTCAAAATTGTATTTTCCACTTTATCGGCGTGATTAATATGTATACCCATGTCAAATTACAGCTTTCTAGTACTAAGCGTCTCTAAGCTAAGCCGCGGACAGACGGACATGGCGAAACTATAAGGGTTCCTTATTGACTACGGAACCCTAAAACTTTGATAGGAAAGTCAGAGGTATACAGGGTCCTTCTTAAAATGCTGACACTTTTTTAAGGGGATGATCTGACCATCAAACTGAACAACTTTCTCTATGGGACCAACATCGAAATCGCGGAAAAAAAATCAGCTCTCCCATACAAAACTGTGAATCTACTCGAGCTACTGTATGGGACAGGTGATTTTTTTTTTCGCGAATTCCATATTGGTCCCATTGAGAAAGTTTTTCAGTTTGATGGTCTGATCATCCCCTTAAAATAGTTTCAGCTGATTTTGTTAGACCTTATATTAGGGTTCCTTATTGACTAGGAAACCCTAAAAAATGTATAGGAAAGTCAGAGATAACTTTTCTTTTTTCTCTCGCACACCTACAGTTCGTTCATATCGAAACACGAATTTCTAATCTAAATTCTTGATTAAAATAAAAAAAATACTCACATCCCCCGATCAGGGTTCTGTCCAATAGCCTTCCGCATCCCAGTGAAACTGAAGTAAAATATGTTTAATTAAAAACAAATCATACGACATAATAATTATTACCAATAATTTAACACAGGAAAAAATTGGAGCTTGAAATAGAACATTATCATTCAAGCTAAGTTGGTCATTACAGTCAAAGCTCGATTGCAGCCCGAGCCGCAGACGAGGGTGGTAAACGAGCTGTGACTGTAATGTCCAACGCCATGAGTTTCGTATGACTTTTTCAACACACTTGCGAGGAAAAATGGAAATATGATTTGATATTGTCAAACTCAAACTGTTTTATTCATATATAATAATATCGCAGGGATAGCTTTCTGACGTCATTTTTGACTCTACTACCGCGTCGGAAGGTGTTCCGTTGTAGAAAAGATGCGGCCAGAAACTCTACAACACACATCTTACAAATACAATATTGAATTACTTAGTGTAACATTGTCAAGACCAGACATTTTAGTCATTCATATAATCATCGAGTTTATAGTAGCAATTTTTACAGAGGACTTGCTTAACATGGGACTTAAACTTTTTGTTTCAAGTTCAAGTTTAGAATATCCTCTGGTATCTTATTATAATAGTATACAACGTATTAATGAATTAACGCAAAACTAGAAAGTAGTTTGTTTAGAATCGAGAGCAGAAACGAATTATCATGGTTTCAACATAGGTAATTTTTTTCAAAATATTAAATAATTTGTTTGGAAAATTTAAAATTTACTGAACTCGATCTCAACCAACCGCTCGGGCACTCTCACCCTACTTACTACCAATACAAGATTCTTAAAATGTATCCATGAGCACTGAAATGATAACAAATCATTTTTGTCCCAAAACTTAGAATGCGAAAAACTTTAAATTTTAACTTTCAAAATAATGACATTATTGTTTCGATCTTATTATTTAGTTATAAATCAGTTGGGGTGTATGAGGTTTTGCGCTTATTCATGAACACGTCGTATAGATACAAACATCCATGACTCGGGTACAAATATGCATATTCATCATACAAATATTTGTCCCTTACGGGATTCGAACCCGCGGCCCTCGGCACAGCAGGCAGGTTCACTACCGACTGTGCTATCGGGCCGTCTAGTGTATAGGAGACCGATTGCGCTGATTTATATTTAATCTGATATCATACCTACAAGTATAATAGTTTACTTGTAGGTATGATATCAGAATGTTCTGTAGCAATTCTAAGATTAGTAGCTAATAAGTATGCTGAAAGTAGAAACAAAATTAACAACTTACGATCAACTGTGAGGTCAATGGAACTCGAGAAGCCAGTTGGTTTTCCTGAAAAAAATAATCAAGTTAATTATACTAGAATTATATAGGGTAAGGGGATGATCAGACCATCAAACTGAACAACTTTCTCTATGGGACCATCATCGAAATCGAGGAAAAAATCTGCTGTCCCATACATTTGGCTCAAGTTTGCAGTTTTGCATGGAGGAGCAGATATTTTTTTCGCGATTTTGATGTTCGTCCCATAGATAAAGTGGTTCAGTTTGACGGTCAGATCATCCCCTTAAAAAGTGTCAGCATATTCAGAAGGACCCTGTAGAAAGGAACATAATCTCATATCAGTATTAATACATAAAAACTAAATTATTAAGATAAACAAAAAACCCGACTGCATAAAAAACCTATTAACTGAAAAGAGAAAAACAAGCTCTATCATCACTAATCAGCTATAACAACTTTGTTTGAGCAAATTTAATTTGATTCTTAAAAGGTAGGTATCGCAAACGGGGACATAGAATATTTTTGGTTGGTCATTGATTGGTTTGTCCCCGCCTGCAATACCTACCTTATAAGAATCAAATTAAACATACGCTCGAAAAACATAACCCTCCTTCTGGCGCAGTCGGGTAAAAAGTACAAGATATTGGCATATATGTTTTTACCATGACACGTAAAACTCAACTTTAAATCTAATCACATTTAAAGGTCATTTTCGCCAAAAATTTGAGTTAGCCGTTATTGATTCTTAACCGTCGATTTCTCGGTAACTTAAGAGAAGTTTATTCCGAATGCGTAAATGCGCGCTGCATACAAACGAAGTCTTGTGATATTTTCAATACTAACCAGTAAAACTCGATGAAATTTTGCAGAACCAATTTAGAATCAAAACTCTATGCTTGTATCTTGTCCGATTTTCGTTAAAACATACAGTTTCAATGCTAGGATTAATTTTAGATTTGTATGGAAAACTATGAGGCACTGTAACTTTAAAACTGTACATTTTAAGGAAAATCTGACACGATACAAGCATAGAGATTTGATTCTAGATGGTTTCTGCAAAATTTCATTTAGTTTAATTGGTTGTTATTTAAAATATCACCAGACTTCGTTTCTATGGAGCGCGCCAACAGTAATATACCCTTAACATCTCCGCTTGGGGAGTGGTACTACGGGGTACCCCTCCCCCTCTATTCCTCCCTCCAACTGATGATGGTCATCCCGTATTAGGAATATTAGCATAGCATATGCTCACGACTATATTCCCCGGGTAGTCAAAGATATTCTGAAACCTCAGAACATCCACGTTTCACCAGTAGGTTTCGGTAGGAATATTAGGATGGATAAAATTTATTCTCTTCGGAATTATCTGTATCTGACTTAACATCTCTGCTTGGGGAGCGGTACTAGGGGTACCCCTCCCCCAACTGATGATGGTCTAATCATCCCGTATTAGGAATATTAGGATGGATGTATCCAGGAACAAGTGCTGTACTTACTGGGTTGAAGAAGATTACCGAGTATGCCCCCAACAGCGTTAAGGACTCCTGAAAACAAAATTATTTGATTAAGGGCCTATGTCGAAAAATAATTGAAGCGAAATGGGCGTGTGATAGCTTATATTACTGTCTGAAGCGAGAGAAAGAGTAGGGCAGCGCGCGCGCCTGAAACGACGCAACCGTAAAAGAAACAGTATTTAATTGTGATTGTACTATTTATGTAAGTTCATTTCTGCTCTAATCAAACTTTATAAAATATCAATCTCTTTTTTTTAAATCAAGTCTCGTGTTTCTAATATTCACCGTTTAGCAGTTCCAAGAGTTTATCCATAAAGAAGGAGGCTACTTTGGCTTATTTTTCTATCGTAAAAATGTCCCTTAATCGTGTTTTGGCTCTAATCAAAACTTCAATTATATGTTCAATTTACACATATCCGCAAATCATACTCCTACTGTTAGTACTTCATGATATATGATGCTTTGAAGAATCCGGTGGACTGGTTACGCGTGTAATTCTACTAACAAACATTTCTGCCACTTTTTGCGGGGGGCGAGGTAACATGTAATCTGCAACTTTGGATTTTTATTCCCCATAACTTTAGATTCTAATTTTGAATGTTAAAAATCATGAAAAGTGGTCTCGTGTGAACCCCAAACGTTCTAAGTTCGAAGTTATTATTTCGCAATTATAGTCTGTCTCTTCATTTCATTTCATTTATTTACTTCCATTAACAATAAACATTGTGTCGGAATTACACTTAATATTAGGTACATTACAAATTTACGCTTATTTTTAGAAATTTTATATCATAATTTTAATTAACACTAACAATTTACAACTCTCTCGTTTAGTGATAAGGTGTAAAATTGAATGTAAATGCACAAGATCAATTGTACTTATACCGTGGCAGAGGGGAAATGCTACCACAAGGCCAGTCCTTATAATAATTAGTCAAAGCGTTATGTACTTACTAATGACAATTTTATAGAACTTGTTTTCCGAAATAAATATATTGAATTGAAATCCGTTTTGAAGTGCAATGATGTTGGTGTGTGACGCGTATATTTTGAAAACGTCCTTGCCCCATCATAACTTTTTTTTTAACAGTTCATCAACTTACCTCCAAGTCCATTGAACACACTGCCAAGACCCTTTATGAAGCCATCTTTACCGATGCCGCAATTCTGGAAAAAAGTAATTGTATAAATGATAGAAATAGGAATAAGTATAATGTCCAGCGCGTCTAGTATGATTTCTCTACACGCGCGCGACGCGCCGTCGTTGCATAGAAAATAACCCGTCCCCGCGCTTTTCGGAGAGCGAAAGCCGCGCTTGCCGCGACTTGTAGTATGGGAAAAAGCCGAGTCGCGCGCAAGTAGAGAAATCATGCTAGACGTGCAGGAGTGTAAGCAAATAGCACAGTATTAGAAAGAGTATCTACATACAGTACGGACGACAATCGCCTTTTGGCGGGTATTTCCAATGCAGTTTGAAAGCGCTGCCATCTATGACAAACTATGCAGAACTATGACGAAAAACCTGACTGCGTGAAAAAAAAAAATTCATCCCCCATCTCGAAAAGAGTATTTTTGCTCTCCGATATCTCCGTGCAAAAGCCGTTTTTATCCGCTAGAGGATAAAGTTAATTGAATTTAGAACATCGTGTACCTACACTAAGTTTGTGAATTATTTTATTAAATAGACTATGTATTATTGTATACATAACTTTAGCTTAAGAATTTATATTGTAATAGTTTTATTAAGTCGTGTTATGTTGTAGAGTTTCTGGCCGCATCTTCTCTACAGCGACAACACGTTCCGACGCGGTGGTAGCTTTAAAAAAGTTTTAACGTTTGATAAGTGTGCTGCAAGCTCCTATATTGCATAAATTATATTGACTTTGACTTTGAATTCAAAACATAATTAAACCTATTTACTTCTCCCTCCATGGTGCCCAATTTATCACACAACAATTTTATTTTTTCATTTTGTCATTTCCTCGCTGAGGTGGGATGAAAAGTTACGTGTTGCACTCGAGTGCAAAGATTTTTCACCTCGTGCTCTTTTGATTCCCTCGCTGACGCTCAGGATTCTAATTTTAGAATCCTACGCTTGCTCGGTCATCAAAATTAAGCACGCGGTTAAAAGCAACTTTGCACTCTTGTATAACAAATAACTATTCACCTCGTGTCCCGTCATCTTAAACTCGGCCGGAAATAATCTCGTTCTCGGGGACACGGTACGGTGATGGCGGCGGTGGACAAAGGGCCCAACTCTTTTATATTTGTATTGTATAGTTATACAATTATTTGGAGATACTCACAGCTTTCTTGTAACGTTTGAGGCTGGTCGCGTCCGCTGTTGTTGCGGTCGCGGCGATCTGCGTGGAAGAAAAAGATGACAATAGAGATATAATCAAAGGTACAAGAATTAAATAAAAGATGGCGTTAGTAACTGCTGCAAAAGACAATGTGGGTTTTTGTATAGAAGGTGGCTTAAGCATATGCTCACGACTATTTCCCCGAGGGGGTAGTCAGAGATATTCTGAAACCTCAGAACATCCACGTTTCACCAGTAGTACCGAAACTCTGTCCAGTGTGACGGGGGGTGAGCCCGTCGCCACTTATAATGGACAGTACAATACATGCCTCGAAATTGAAGCATGCAGGTTTCCTCACGATGTTTTCCTTCACCGAAAAGCCAGTGGTGTTACAAATCGCACATAAATTCCGAAAAACTCATTGGTACGAGTCGGCCTGGAAGAGGATCGAACCATCGCCTCCATGGCAGGCAAGACCACGACGGCTTAGAAGGCGGCCATCAATCAAATTTAAATATTGGAGTTTAAAGTAACAAACAAAACTTATTATAACATTGTATATCTCTAAACTCAGTCCGAACGGAGACTCAATCCGGACTGAATTTAGAGATACCTATACTCTTCATAACAAGTTTTGTCTGTAACTCTATTATGAACTAAAATAAACACATTGAACGAGACATAATAGAACTTTTATTGTTATTAGCCTGTTACTGTCCACGAACGTGCTCAAGTACGATATTTCCACAGTTAAAGTACATGTATAAAATAAATAAACATACATACAAACATAAGCCCACGCCATTGTCCCACGGGGGTAGGCAGAGACCACGGACCGCCACACGCTACGACTCTGACACACCTCTTTAGCCTCATTCACATTCATACATCTTTTCATGCACTTCCGTCGATTGAGGGTGCTACGCACTTGTCCTTTTCGGAAAAGATCATTGATTTGATCATGGTATGTTTTCCTCGGACGGCCTCTCCCAACACTTCCGCTCATGGATGTTTGTATCTATACAGGGTCCAACTTAATTTGCTGACACATTTTTAAGGGAATGATCAGACCATCAAACTGAACAACTTTCCCTATGGGACCAACATGGAAATCGCGAAAAAAAATCTGCTGTCCCATATTTTTGGCTCGAGTAGGTTTGCAGTTTTGCATGGGTCAGCAAATTTTTTTTTCGCGATTTCTATGTTGGTGCCATAGAGACAGTTGTTCAGTTTGACAGTCTGATCATGTCCATAAAAAAGTGTCAGCATATTAAGAAGGACCCTAAAAATGTATTCTATATCGTTGTCTAGTCATCATAACACAAGTCCAGGCTAGATTCTGGTACTTTAAATGTGACTAAATAATTTGTGTGACAATGTCCAAGAAATCTAATCTAATCTAATATCTAATGTATTTTATTTATTTGTTGTAATAAAATGTTTCCTAATGTCCAAAAAACCTTCAGAGGAAGGATCTCCATAGAGTCCGCATAAATTTACGATTGTAGTTAGTCTCTTTTGTCTTACGACGTACCTTTAATAGTAGAAGGAGATAGAACTATAGATATTTGTTTATGAGGCTGTCCACTTTTTTTTAGCTAGTGTGTGTGAAAAGTGACCGTAAACATAAGGCCATATGTCACTTGGTGCCTTTTGTCCATACTACTTGACAACACACACTCAAACCTAAACGTCAAAAAAGTGGACACTTTACAATTGGTATGGCTCACTCTATTAGGTATAATCTCTTTAAAAACCAAAAAATAATGTTCTTACCAATGCCAAGACGACTAAAACCTTCACGGAAACCATCTTCGAAGAAACTGGCCAGGCTAACTGGTAACATAACCGAAAATTTCAATCAATTTATACCCCAAAATTTTATTAAAATCAAAAGCGATATAGGTATTTTAGATATAGTTGGTACAGCTGGTCGATTCTTATTGTTAAATTTAATGTTTACATAATTAATCATTTTTTTGCAAATTTATATTTTTTCACATTTCTCTTTTTTTCCTATGGTTCAGTCATCAAATTAGTGAACCGACTCGTTTTTCATGTTATCCCACTGCTAGAAAAAGTCTTTACTTTACTCTCCCACTCGTTCCTGTCTTGGAAAACCTCTGGTCGTCAAATTTATCCAGGTCATCCCGCCATCCCGTGAAAAATGCCGTGGTAACCTTGCCTGCCGTGCAGGAGGCGATAGTTCAATCCCCGTCCAGACCGACGATTTGTAACACCACTGGCTTTTCGGTGAAGGAAAACATCGTGAGGAAACCTGCATGCTTCAATTACGAGGCATGTATTGTAAACACTGTTCATTATAAGTGGCGACGGGCTCACCCCCCGTCACACTGGACAGAGTTTCGGTACTACCGATGAAACGTGGATGTTCTGAGGTTTCAGAATATCTCTGACTACCCCCTCGGGGAATATAGTCGTGAGCATATGCATGCATCTGGCCATCTTTTCCTGGGTCGACCCGGACGCCGGCGACCATTTTCGGGGATGCGGGGCATGATGGTTTTTGCCCATCTTTCATGATACATCCAACAGATATTACCGGCCTACTCCCATTTAAGAGAAGTTTATTCCAAATGCGTAAATGCGCGCTGCATACAAACGTAGTCTGGTGATATTTTCAATACTAACAAATTAAACTCAATGAAATTTTGCAAAAACAATCTAGTAACAAATCTCTATGCTTTTATCGTGTCCGATTTTCGTTAAAAATATACAGTTTCAATGCTAGGATTAATTTAAGATTTGTATGGAAATCTTTTAGGGAATGTAACTTTAAAACAGTACATTTTAAGGAAAATCTGACACTATACGAGCATAGAGATTTGTTTCTAGATTGTTTCCGCAAAATTTCATTGAGTTTAATTGGTTAGTATTGTAAATATCACCAGACTTCGTTTGTATGGAGCGCGCCAACAGTAATATACCCTTAAGTTTGGCTCTTTTCTCTCCGACGTCTGCTCTTTGAGTTTTTGAGCGCATCATTGTGTTTTTGATCGATCGGTTTCTTTTAACACCTAGAATGCCAGGCGCGGATCCACCCATATGGGCACTATGGGCATGCCCACAACCCTAATCGACTTGTGACGTCTTTCAGCTATTTCTTTAGTACGTGAATCGCCTCAATTTCGGCATGAGAATTCAGTGAGAACTTGCTTTGCTCGTTCCAGATTTTAGGTTTTATTGCAGCGACCTAACCTGGGCCCCCCCTGGGAAAAAATCATTGCTATGCCTATACATTTATAAACGTCAGGCGTCATACATTTTATAAACGTATCCTTTGTAGGAATGCAATGTGTCGTTCGTGAGCGAGTCCGAAGTCCGACTCGCATTTGGCCGTTTTCGGGTGACAGTGACTACAACCTTTTTTGAGGGCTGGATCCGCGCCTGTGAATGCTGCGCTCCATCGCTCTCTGGCTAACCTTGAACTTGGACGTTTGGGCCTAAGAAGTGACTACTTTTGAGCACCATAAGCAGGCCTGTCTCACTCCACAAATCAGGTACGCTTAACGGCCGATCCCCACCGTTGCCTTCCAAATTATCTGTGATGAAAACATGATAATTCGATTCTGCTCTCCATTCTAAACAAACAACTTTCTAGTTTTGCGTTAATTCATTAACACGTTGTATTAGGTCTATTAACATAAGCTGAAATTATTTTAAGAGGATGATCAGACCATCAAACTGAGCAACTTTCTCTATATCGAAATAGCAAAAAAATAAAATCAACTCTGACATAAAAAACTGCAAATATAACTCGTCTGAAATGTATAGGACAGCAGATTTCTTTTTTGCCATTTCGATATTGGTCCCATAGAGAAAGTTGTTCAGTTTGATGATCTGATCAACTCCTTAAAATAGTTTCAGCTAATTTTGTTAGACCTTATACAGGGTGTTAGGGTTAGTGGCCGTTTTGTATAAAGAACTATATACTATATACTAACTATAACTAACTATATACTTGCCGTGAGGTTCCGGCTTAGAATGGACCACCCCAAGTTTTCCCGTGGGTGTCGTACGAGGCGACTAAGGGATTAAAGGTTTCTTGTGCAGTGTTTATGTGGGCGAAAGGCTAGCCACCTCTCACCACTGGACACGTCATTCCATCCTGAAACTTAAATAGCTAAATGTGAGCATTGCTACAACTACGTTCTTATACAGACAGTTGGTAGTTGTAGCAATGTTTCTGACCACCACGAAAGGGAATTACGGTCGTGAGTTTATGTATGTATGTATGTAACTTTATACTGTGGCGACAGGTCGGGGCCAGTGGCAGGGGATAGCGCGTCTCCGTACCGAGTTACCTGCGCACGGTACCGTCTTTGCCGGTACGTACCCCGTACCCCTTCCAAAGCGTGAGCATAGACCTGTAGGGCTACCACGAGTTTTCACTATACTTTACTACTGTTACGGATGCTACCAAACGTCGAACGTAAAAAGGCTTTCAAAAATTCGGACGGTTTATTAACAGTCTCCGTGGCGCAACCGGTAAGGTGCGTTCCCTTAAATCGAGAAGTCCTGGGTTCGAGACCTCACCCCGATGAAAACATTTTAGATTTTAATGTTGTTTAGGAATGTTCTAGAAGAGAGAGGGAGAAGGAATATTTAGAAAGAAACAGAAAATAACAAAAAGACAGTCGTGTTCAAGAATGTTCGGGAAGGAAGTAGAAGCGTTTGGAAGGGAACAAATGAATAACGAAAAGACGATCGAAATTCAATTGTGTAGAACATTCTAAGGGGTAGATAAACCTGCGAGTTTGCGGCCGCAGGGGAGTATTGAGTTTAACGGTGAAAAAGTGAATAGTGACAAGTGCAAAGTGAACAGTTAAGTGAATTTCGTACAGCGCTCCTAGTGATTACGTTGAGAACTAATTTCTGACATACAAAATTGGTGACGTGACTATAGTAGTAAAATGCAGTGAAAACTCATGGTAACACTGGCGGGGCCGCTTAACTGAATAACTATAGTTTTTATTAGGTACACTATGGCGTTCATTTATTGGGCCCTTTGGGTACGGAACCCTAAAAATCAGGTTAAGCCAGGATGACAAACAAGTCATATCCAAACAACTCTTACACGTGTAAGTCAAAAGTTTGTGTAGATACAATTCTGTCATTAAATATTAATAATTTTATTTGCACAAGTGTCCTGTGTTAAGATGCTCCCACTAGGTAAACGCTGGGCCGGGCCATATTTTGCTGGTTTTTACCCGACTGCGCCAGAAGGAGGGTTATGTTTTTCGAGCGTATGTATGTATGTATGTATGTTTGTATGTCTATTTCTTTGGCACGGCCTACAGCCCAAACGGCTTGATGTATTTTAGCGTATGAGGTGTCATTGGATTCGTAAAAATCGTGAGAGTGGCATAGGGTATATTGTTTCAAGATGGCGTCTATGAATTAAAAAAGAGAGGGGGAATAAACAATTTTTTTTTGCTAAAAATTACAATATGGGTATTAAATGAAAGCTAGTAATCAGACGATTCCAAATATATAAATATTATAGTACTTTTATGTTACCGTTTCAACACAAGACTAATTAGAAGCTATCTTCGCGTTTCACTGTGTTGCAGTGCCCTTACAGAATTTCTATGTCTTGTACATTCTAACCTTAAACCTAAGACCATGTAAACTAACACATAGAAAAGCAATAAATGTATGAATATGAATATTTGAAATACATACAAAATTAATGAAAAATATAGCAATAACCTTCAGCATCTCGACGAAACCTGTGTTCAAAGGAAAGCCTAAATATTTGAAAAAGTGTATTGTACAAGGTGTTACAAAAATACAAATAAACTTTTGAGGGAGTGTCTTAGACCATCAAACTGAACAACTTTCACTATGAGACCAATATCGAAATCGCGAAAAAAATATTGGATGTTCTATACTAAACTCCAAATCTACTCAAGCTAAATGTATGGGACAACAGATTTTTCTTTTCTCGATTTTGATGTTCGTCCCATAGTGAAAGTTGTTCAGTTTGATGGTTTAAACAACCACCTTTAAAGATAAAATGTTTATTTTTACTTTTGTTACGGTACCTCTACTTTATACGTTGAAGTCAAATTTACATACGACACACACCATTGTATAGACAATATTATGATCTAAAATTGATAGAATTTTTTTTTCAAGACCCGATTAATGAGTTAATTCGATAATTTTATTGGTGCGAATTCTTATGATTTTCGAATTTGATTCCCTTGGATTAGAAGGCACAACAGTGACGTAATGAAAGTCAAGCCAGTCAATAATAGGTATACCTATTAAAATGACGTAGTTTAGTAGAGGTGAGGCGGCTCAGAGGTCAAGGTCGTTCAGTGAGGGATACGTCTTAATACATGCTTCATTTATGGAACCTTCATTGATAGGTATGTCGATCGATGATAGAAGAACGTCGGTGGCTCGTTGCGGAGAGGTATGACAACCAAATCTTGAGGTCCGGGTTCGAAACCGCACGGACGACATGCCATGTACCAATGAGTTTTTCTATTTTATGTACTGTTAGAGATTGAATGAACAAGAACAACTGAGAGCTTTGACTATTTATATGTGGACTGGTTACGCGAGTAATTCTACCAACAAACATTTCTGCCACTTTTTGCGGGGGGCGAGGTAACATGAAATCCGCAACTTTGGATTTTATTCCCCATAACTTTAGATTCTAATTTTGAATGTTAAAAATCATGAAAAGTGGTCTCGTGTGAACCCCAAACGTTCTAAGTTCGAAGTTATTATTTCGCAATTATAGGATGTCTCGTTTAGTGATAAGGTGTAAAATTGAATGTAAATGCACAAGATCAATTGTGCTTATACCGTGGCAGAGGGGAAATGCTACCGCAAGGCTAGTCCTTATAATAATTAGTCAAAGACTGAGAGTAGTGTCCGCGGTACCTTAAGCACCATAGATGATGATGACTAGACCTTAGACACCCGTTCATTAGTCTATAGTAGCAACACTGGTCACACTGGGTTTTCGGCGCGTTTTTGTGAACAACAATAGCGTCGGTGTTTTGGTGTACCTGCTTTTGATTTATTGATTGATTCATAAAAGCACGTAATACCGACTGCTCTCAAACGGTGAAGGAAAACATCGTGAGGAAACCTGCATACGATGAAAAAGAAATTGCGATGCGTATGTGATGTCTACCAACCCAACCCCTCTTTCGTTGATAGGGAGTCGAAAAAAATTGTTTTCTTCATAAATACAACTTTTTTGTTTTTGGGTTACTGTCATTTCTGTCTTCATGCCGAATGTCGTTTCAAAATTATAACGGATCCTGTAGCTTAACCAGTTACCATACAAAGATTTCCATACAAATCTTAAATTAATCCTAGCATTGAAACTGTATATTTTAACGAAAATCGGACTCCATACAAGCATAGATATTTGTTTCAAGATTGTTTCAGCAAAATTTCATTGACTTTAATTGGTTAGTATTGAAAATATCACCATAGTACGTTTGTATGGAGCGCGCTCCGAATTATATCCCCTTAAGGAGGACACGTAGAATTATCCGGAGCAGGAGTGTCGATGAATCATAGGATTGATGTGCTTCAATATACTGCTTTATTTGGGTAACTAATAATACCATAGAATCGCTCGAGAAACTCCAGCCTAGCATACTCTGTTAGAACGTAGATAAGCTACCAGAGACAAACCCTCTAAAGCGTTTTAATACCATCGACAAAACCGTGGCGCGGTTACTCGCCACAACATAATAAATCGATTTCCAAACTTATCCAGAAATCGAGGCTATTCTATTACATGAAGCTAACTATGTAGCAAAAATCTGTGACTTGAAACATCTCTCCGTAAAAGAAACAAAAAAAGTAGTTTTCAACTGGCTTAAAAGTCTAGACTATGATAGCACTGAATCCATAATTCCCTCATGAAAAAAAATTTCATAACCATAGACCGCATTTTAGCCACGGCCAATCTAAAGAACCTATCTATGTAAATCATCCCTTCACCTATCACCAATATCACCATATTAATCAGCAGTTACTCGTATATATTTAATTTATTATTATTTATTTATTATGTATTATTATATAGTTATTAGTGTGTGGACATTTGATTTCTAAGATAACCACCAAGTACCCACTTACTTGTACGCAGCCAAATTGTCAAAGAAACAAATTGTAATTGGTTCCTCAAGTTTCAAGCCTTGCCTGTATTGAGGACCCCTGGTAACAGTCGATGTACATTCCACCCAAAATGTTAAAGTTAATTTGTTCTGTATTTGATTATGTGTAATATTAAGTTCGATGTTTAATTCTAGTTTAGTTTTAAATTTTACTGGGAATGTACCTACCTACTCTGAGGAGAAAATAAATAATTTTCATTTTCATTTTTTTCAAGCAAAGGCTGGAGCGAGCAAAGAAAGCTCTATATTTCCCAGGATAATAACATGGGTAGAGCTCCTTGTATTTGGGAATTACGGGACATTACAGTTTAATTACGGGACACGGGACCAGACGAAAAATTCTGGGACTTTTCCGGTTTTTCCGGCCATCTGGCAGCCCTATACTTTATTCCAAATAAGGACGACGAGATTTTTCGATTTCTATTTAGCTTTCTGGCCAATTCTGATTACCAAATGTAATTTATTTATTGGATATACAACGTGTTAATGAATAAGCGCAAAACCTCATACACCCCAACTGATTTATAGCAAAATAATTAGATTGAAACAATAATTTCATTATTTTGATAGTTAAAATTTAAAGTTATTCGCATTTTAAGTTTTCAGGCAAAAATGATTTGTTATCATTTCAGCAATGAATGAAAGCGCTATCGTGCTCGTGGATACGTTTTAAGAATCTTGTTTAGATAGTAAGTAGGGTGAGTGGGCCCGTACGTTGGGTGGAGATCGAGTTCAGTAAATTTTAAATTTTATAAAGAAATTATTTAATATTTTGAAAAAAAAATACCTATGTTGAAAACATGATAATTAGATTCTGCTCTCGATTCTAAACAAACTACTTTCTAGTTTTGCGTTATGTCATTAACACGTTGTATATACTATCCGACATATATTGGACGTTACTAAAGCTGTTGTAAGAATAAGTGAGAGGAAGTGTTTCATATCTTTGTTTCTGTAATACAAAATTTCGTTGCTATTTTGAATGGAGTATAGATACTATCCACAAGCATGTGTATGAGGTTGAAAGAATGCCAGTACCCAGCATGCCTGCTTCCCAGCACTTAGCATGCCACCTACAAGCATATTGTATCAGGGCCTCCCAATAGGCACCCTTTGGGTACGGAATCCTAAAATTATGGTTACCCTAAGAGGAAGGATCTCCATAGAGTCCGCATACATTTACGATTGTAGTTAGTCTCTTTTGTCTTATGATGTACCTTTAATAGTAGAAGGAGATGGAACTATAGATATTTGTTTATGCGGCTGTCCACTTTTTTTTGAGCTAGTGTGTGTGAAAAGTGACCGTAAACATAAGGCCATATGTCACTTGGTGCCTTTTGTCCATACTACTTGACACAACACACTCAAACCTAAACGTCAAAAAAAGTGGACACTTTACAATTGGTATGGCTCACTCTAGTCTTAAAGAGAGATCCTTCCTCTTAGTGGTTACCTCAAGGCTTTGACTATTTATATGTGAACTGGTTACGCGTATAATTCTACTAACAAACTGCCACTTTTTGCGGGGGGCGAGGTAACATGAAATCCGCAACTTTGGATTTTATTCCCCACAACTTTAGATTCTAATTTTGAATGTTAAAAATCATGAAAAGTGGTCTCGTGTGAACCCCAAACGTTCTAAGTTCGAAGTTATTATTTCGCAATTATAGGCTGTCTCGTTTAGTGATAAGGTGTAAAATTGAATGTAAATGCACAAGATCAATTGTGCTTATACCGTGGCAGAGGGGAAATGCTACCGCAAGGCTAGTCCTTATAATAATTAGTCAAAGCCTCAAGGCCTTCGAGCCAATAGATAAAATATAATAACATTATTAGGCATCTAACAGTCAGATTATTGAATTATTTGAGTACCAACTTGCGTCAAACGAAAATTAAACAATACCTTTACGAAATATTCTTTGTCTTATAAACTAATTGTCTTATTTCTATTTATTAATTTAACAATTGAACAAATAATTAACAATTTTGTTTTTCGCGAACTAACCGAGCGAAGGTGGGATGTTAATTGAAAGGTTTTAGCATATGCTCACGACTATATTCCCCGAGGTAGTCAGAGATATTCTGACACCTCAGAACATCCACGTTTCACCAGTAGTACCGAAACTCTGTCCAAGGTTTTAATCTACCATCAAACTGAACAACTTTCTCTATGGGACCAACATCTAAATCGCAAAAAAATTTAACAGCAGATTTTTTCGCGATTTCGTCATCCATTTCATTGGGAAAGTTCAGTTTGACGGTTTGGTCATCCCCTTAAAAAAGTGTCAGCATATAAAGAAGGACCCTGTATGTACGAAGTACATACATCTAAATTATCGATGTAAAGATGCTATTCCGCAGCACCGAGTGACATCATTTTCACATTGAACAACGTGGACATCATGCGACCTCAATAAAAGTGCACGTACTCAGGGCGTTTAAATTTTTATGGGGATATAATTCGGAGCGCGCTCCATACAAACGTACCATGGTGATATTTTCAATACTAACCAATTAAAGTCAATGAAATTTTGCTGAAACAATCTTGAAACAAATATCTATGCTTGTATGGAGTCAGATTTTCGTTAAAATATACAGTTTCAATGCTAGGATTAATTTAAGATTTGTATGGAAATCTTTGTGGCAAACTTTAAAAACTATACATTTTAACTAAAATTTGACTCTATACAAGCATAGACATTTGTTTTTAGATTGATTCTGAAAAATTTCATTGAGTTTAATTGGTTAGTACCTATTGAAAATATCACCATAGTACGTTTGTATGGAGAGCGATCCGAATTATATCCTCTTAAGAACATTTATATACTAGCAAATCAGTGTTTGAATTCGTCGATACAACAGCATTTCGCAGCCGTTTCATTCCTGTCGGCCGTATCTAATTTCAGCACTCACATTATATCAAGCATAGCATCTTTGTATATTTTGTTTTGTTTAAAAGAAGTGTGTTGTAGAGTTTCTGGCCGCATCTTCTCTACAACGGAACACCTCCCGACGCGGTGGTAGATTCAAAAACATGACGTCAAAAAGTTAGCTAGGTGGTATTATTTTGAAAAAACAATTTTGACTTTGACATCATAGCAAATCATTAGCATTATCCTTAGCATAGCATACTAGCATTAACACTAATATCATAGCATATCGTAGCATATCATTCAGAGAGCGTACTAGCTCTCACATTGTATGGAGCCAACATCGAGAAAAAATTATACAACGTGTTAATGAATTAACGCAAAACTAGAAAGTAGTTTGTTTAGAATCGAGAGCAGAATCGAATTATCATGGTTTCAACATTCGCCACTTTTTTCAAAATATTAATTATTTGTTTGTAAAATTTAAAATTTTCTTAACTCGATCTCAACTCACCGCATGGGCACTCTCACCCTACTTACTACCAAAACAAGATTCTTAAAATGAATCCACGAGCACGCTAGCGCTATCATTCATTGCTGAAATGATAACAAATCATTTTTGCCTGAAAACTTAAAATGCGAATAACTTTAAATTCTAACTATCAAAATAATGAAATTATGGTTTAAATCAAATTATTTTGTTCTAAATCAGTTGGGGTGTATGAGGTTTTGCGCTTATTCATTAACACGTTGTATAATTTATAATTCGTTTTGCAACATTGTGTTTTTGTGTATATCTGTTAAATAAAATAAAATACTGGTATGTCACTTCGTAACGGGATCTTGTAACGGGATCTTAGACTATTTATTTTGATAATTATTCGTTACTAAGTCGACAAAAATTCCAATATTATTGTTTTTGACCTCGTCACCAACTTGAGCGTAGTCATGGGCTGTAATAATTAACGAATTAGAATTTTAAACATCTGTTTAAACAAATTACGGTCTTTTGTTAACTACAATTTTCCCGTGACTTCGTCAGCACAGGTTTCCGTCATCGTAGCGAGATAAATGATATACCAGATTTTAAGTCTAATCATAAGCTTTATAACACAAAAAGTTTCATCAAAATTGGTCCAGTAGTTTTCGCGTTATGCACAAACAAACAGACAGGCAAAGAATCCATAAATTGGTGATTTGGAATCAGTGATACCTAGGCCACGGTTTATACAGAGGAGACGTGTGGCGGTGGCGGATAATCTAAGTAACACAATATAAACCTTATAGTATTTAGCAGAGCGTTGTTTTTGTCGTAAAGGAGAATTGCGCCCGCGCCTCCAGGTGACGTCGCCTGGATGCGCGGACGTAATTCTCCAAACGACGCTATGCTACGTACTATAAGGTTTATAATTGACAAAAGAAAGATGAGATTGAGAGATGAGATGAGAAATGAGATTTTATTCCTTTGCCTGCTTGGCTTTTCTATTGTATTTGACAGTTTTTATTTATAATGTTATTGCGGCCAAAGTATCTTAGCCATAAATCCTCAGTTTTTCAGAAAATTCAAAAGTAAATTTAAAATAGAAATATCAGTCAAAAATAAAATCGGAAAAATACGTATCTCTTATTTATAAATTTTTTTTAAATAATTTTTATTAAAAAAATGTAATGTTGTCAATAGTGTTACTTTGACTATCCACCACTGCCACACGTCTCTTCTGTATAAACCGCGCCTAAAAGCCATGACGTAACTTTTTTAAATATGTTTAACGTACAGACACACTTCTATTACAATTATATAATAGTTCAGATTAATTTATTTGGTTTATTAATTGCTTTTGTGTTTAGGGCAGATCAAACAAAAATTTTTCTATTCTGTGTATAAATTGGCTTCGATTCTTAATTGCCAAATAGTTAGGCAAGATACCTTGAAGATGGTTTCCGTTAAATACCTGGTCGTCTTGGTCTTGGTAAGAGCATTTTTTTACAACAATTAGAAGAGCTCGTTGGCGTATTGAAACTTCGGTATTGGAAACGATCACCGAAGTTAAGAGAAGTTTATTCCGAATGCGTAAATGCGCGCTGCATACAAACTAAGTCTGGTGATATTTTAAATATTAACCAATTAAACTCAATGAAATTTTGCAGAAACAATCTAGGAACAAATCTCTATGCTTGTATCGTGTCCGATTTTAGTTAAAATATACAGTTTCAATGCTAGGATTAATTTAAGATTTGTATGGAAATCTTTGAGGCACTGTAACTTTAAAACTATACATTTTAACGAAAATCTGACACGATACAAGCATAGAGATTTGTTTCTAGATTGTTTCTGCAAAATTTCATCGAGTTAATATGGTTAGTATTAAAAATATCACCAGACTTTGTTTGTATGGAGCGCGCGAACAGTAATATACCCTTAAGCAACGCCTGGTCCGATCAGTCTTTGGATGGGTGACCGTTTAGTGGTATTTCATCTCTAGAGTTTCCTCGGAAGGCACGTTAAGCAGTTGGTCTCAGATAGTTCCGTCAGATGGCGTTGAAACTATTCGTTAAGCCAGGTCAGAGGCCTATTAAGGCGGCTTGAAAATTCTCTGACAGCTGAAGCGGGATCGCGCGAAATTGTATGAAAAAACATTTTATTACATTTGACCAACTTATACTGTCCAGATATTTTAATTCCGAAACAGTGACATGATCCATACATAAAACTGAGTCGATCAGTATAAAAAAAGATATAGGTCATTTTTTTTCATATTTTTCTCATCATTATAAAAAGCTCAGATTCTAACCGATTCGTATTGAGGAGAAAAATCGAGCTCGCTCTAAGTTTCTATTTGTGCAGATGTCTGACCACAGCCGGAATAGATGTGCAAAAAAATTTCGACACTTTTTGCGGGGGCAAGGTAACATAAAATCCGCAACATTGGATTTTACCCCATAACTTTAGATTCTAATTTTGAATGTTAAAAATCATGAAAAGTAGTCTCGTGTGAACCCCAAACGTTCTAAGTTCGAAGTTATTATTTCGCAATTATAGGCTGTCTCGTTTAGTGATAAGGTGTAAAATTGAATGTAAATGCACAAGATCAATTGTGCTTATACCGTGGCAGATGGGAAATGCTATTGCAAGGCTAGTCCTTATAATAATTAGTCAAAGCATCAAAGAATCTAAATTTGCACACTAGAAGCCAAAAATATAAGGATATAGGTCATTTTTTTTCATATGTTTGGACAAAACGCTTGGCCAAAATTATGTTCACAAAAAATACCTAAGGGTAGGTTCCTAAGACAGTTTCCCTTTATCTCCAGTGGTTTTGGATTTCCCCATACTGTCCTTGTTAAATAACATGATGACTGTAATGTTTGGTGGAACGGAACCCTCGGAATAATGGAGAGCGGCAAAAAAAATGTGTTAAAATTTTCGTACATAGGGTCCTTCTTAATATGCTGACACTTTTTTAAGGGGATGATCAGACCATCACACTGAACAACTTTCTCTATGGGACCAACATCCAAATCGCGAAAAAAAAATCAGCTGTCCCACACATTTGGCTCGAGTAGGTTTGCAGTTTTGTATAGAACAGCAGATTTTTTTTCGCGATTTCGATGTTGGTTCAATAGAGAAAGTTGTTCAGTTTGATGGTCTGATCATCCCCTTAAAAAAGAGTCAGCATGTTAAGAAGGATCCTGTGTAATGTTACTAACATACCGAATTCAGAAGGTTTCATAAAATTTACTCAAAGTAATTGGGTTCCGAGGTGAAACGGTAATTTGACTCTACTAAAATACTAAGAGTATATTTATTCCTTGTATTGAAAAGTAACTCTTCTATACGAGTAAATCAAAGTTTGGTCGAATCCGGCCTAAATCCAGTAGCGTAGCGAGGAGGGCAAATGTCCCGGGCGGCACTTTACTAGGGGCACTTACATATATGTAGATTGATTGAGCTCTGTCTATAACCAATTCGTAGAGCAGAGAAAACTCGAGCTCGCTTCGCTCGCTCTAAGTTTCTGTTTTAATTACTGTGCCTACACATAATCCTGAAGAGTTCTGACTACATCTAAAACGTGGTGCCCAAAATTTCGAGCTTGCTTCGCTCCATCCATAGCTTTTAGTTTGGTTACTTTGCACATGTTCTGTACGTAAAAAGCTCAGACTCTATCCGATTCGTATTGAGGAGAAAAGTCGAGCTCGCTCTAAGTTTCTATTTGTACATGGATAAACCAAAAGATGTCTGACCACAGCCGGAATAGATGTGCAAAAAAATTTCGACACTTTTTGCGGGGGGCAAGGTAACATGAAATCCGCAACATTGGATTTTTATTCCCCATAACTTTAGATTCTAATTTTGAATGTTAAAAAAGTAGTCTCGTGTGAACCCCAAACGTTCTAAGTTCGACGTTATTATTTCGCAATTATAGGCTGTCTCGTTCAGTGATAAGGTGTAAAATTTAATGTAAATGCACAAGATAAATTGTGCTTATACCGTGGCAGAAAGGACATGCTACCGCAAGACTAGTCTTTATGTTTATAATAATTAGTCAAAGCATCAAAAGAATCTAAATTTGCACACTAGGCTAGAACCAAAAATATAAGCAATTAACATCAACAGAATCTAGGTACTAAAATAAAATTGTACAGAATTCATTCATGGTCTTCTAAACCACAATAGAATAGGTTAACCTACTTACTATATATTATTTAAAATTATCAACAAAATATTATTGTAATGTATAATAACTTTTTTCTACTAATAAACTTTTTAATTTAATTTGAAATGTACCAAACTTAGGTTCATTTTCGATGTAGCCTGGAAGCTTAAGAGGCTATGTGAAAAAAATAGTATTCTTCAAAGCATCATATCTCATGAAGTACTAACAGTAGGAGTATGATTTGCGGATATGTGTAAATTGAACGTATAATTGAAGTTTTGATTAGAGCCAAAACACGATTAAGACACATTTTCTCGATAGAAAAACAAGCCAAATTAGCCTCCGTTTTTATCGATAAACGCTTGGAAGTGCTAAACGGTGAATATAAGCTATCACACGCCCATCTCGCTTCAATTATTTTTCGACATACCCCCTTAAGGATATAAATTTTTACACTCATAGCATACGGTCCTTTTCGGTGCATTTTTAATGTAGACTGGGGAAGTGCTAGATCATGTTGGTTCCGTAGATTATATGGACGGGTGAAAAGTTCTTTACGTTGAATAAAAGGTGATTGTTTTTCCGTACAATACACCCGTGGTAATCATATTCTTTCCCGCAGGTTGTGGTGGCAGCATCAACCACAGATGCCACCTTCGGATTGCTGAATCACAAGTTAGGTGCAGGATCTTTGGGCATTCCTGGGTTTGGACTCCCTAACCTCGGACTTCTGAAGAAAGCGGTAAGTATCTGAATATAAGTCAAGTCAAAATTGTTTATTCAAAATAATATCACATAGATAACTTTTTGACGTCATGTTTTTGAATCTACCACCGCGTCGGAAGGTGTTCCGTTGTAGAGAAGATGCGGCCAGAAACTCTACAACACACTTCTTTTAAACAAAACAAAATATACAAAGTACAATTACATAAATTCAATATTAAATTACATAGTGTAACATTGTCAAGACCAGACATTTTGGTCATTCAAATAATCATCGAGTTTGTAGTAACCTTTTTTACAGAGGACTTGTTTAACATGGGACTTAAACTTTTTGTCGAATATTCTCTGGTATCTTATTATAATAACGTATACAGTGCCCCATGAAAGATGTGTTGACCTTACTAAGTCGAAAATGTGGGAATACTAATTTATTTTTATTTCTTGTATTGTAATTATGAACGTCACTGTTTTTGGGAAAGAGAGACAAATTTTTGCGTTCGTATAAATATTTTCGTAAATATATTGACTGTAGAAAGTCAGAATATTGATATCTTTGAAAAGATCTCGTAGTGAATCTCGACAACGCAGATTATAAATGGAAAGACAAGTAGATATACAGGATCCTTCTTAATATGCTGACACTTCTTTAAGGGGATGATCAGACCATGAAACTGTACAACTTTCTCTATGGGACCAACATTGAAATCGCGCAAAAAAAACAGCTGTCCCATACAAAACTGTTTTTTTTTTTGCGATTTCGATGTTGGTCCCATAGAGAAAGTTTTTCAGTTTGATGGTCTGATCAACCCCTTAAAAAAGTATCACCATATTAAGGTGGACCCTATACAACGTGTTAATGAATAAGCGCAAAACCTCATATACCCCAATTGATTTCAAACAAAATAATTCGATTGTTACTATAATTTCATTATTTTGATAGTTAAAATTTAAAGTTATCCGCATTTTAAGTTTTGAGGCAAAAATGTTTTGTTATCATTTCAGCAATGAATGAAAGCGCTTACGTGCTCATGGTTACATTTTAATAATCTTGTTTTGGTAGTAAGTAGGGTGAGTGTGCCCTTGCGGTGGGTTGAGATCGAGTTCAGTAAATTTTACAAAGAAATTATTTAATATTTTGAAAAAAAAATACCTATATTGAAAACATGATAATTCGATTCTGCTGTCGATTCTAAACAAACTACTTTCTAGTTTTGCGTTAATTCATTAACACGTTGTATAATTATTTTTTTTCTTTTGGTTACAGAGCTGCGGCATCGGTAAAGCAGGATTAGTCAAAGGTGTCGGAAATCTCTTCGGGGGTCTCACTGGTAAGTTTGTGAATATATCCCCTCAACCAATGACATTCTATACACAAGGACTTCGCGTCAGTGCGCTAATAATGGGACCGCTTGCTTAGTAGGGTCAACACGTCTTTCAGGGGTCACTGTATACGTATGTATGTATGTATATGCTCACGACTATATTCCCCGAGGGGGTAGACAGAGATGTTCTGAAACCTCAGAACATCCACGTTTCACCAGTAGTACCGAAACTCTGTCCAGTGTGACGGGGGGTGAGCCCGTCGCCACTTATAATGGACAGTGGGTACAATACATGCCTCGAAATTGAAACATGCAGGTTTCCTCTCGATGTTTTCCTTCACCGAAAAGCCAGTGGTGTTACAAATCGTACATAAATTGCGAAAAACTCATTGGTACGACTCGGTTTAGACGGGGATCGAACCATCGCCTCCTGCACGGCAGGCAAGGTTACTCGCCACTGGACCACCACGGCTTCTGTATACGTTGTTATAATGAAATCCCCGGGACCATTTTGAATTCTATCCGAAAGAATGTTTAAAACTCAGATCAAAAAAGTCCTCTGTAAAAAAGCATATTATAAACTGGATGATTATTTAAATGATCAAAATGCTTGGGTCTGAGGTCACTAGCTTATAGTTTATATACTTTCCTGTATAGTATCAATTATTTTATTAAATAGACTATGTATTATTGTTTACATAACTTTAGCCTAAGAATTTATATTGTAATAGTTATTAAGTCGTGTTGTGTTGTAGAGTTTCTGGCTGCATCTTTTCTACAGCGACAACACGTTCCGACGCAGGGGTACCTTTAAAAAAGATTTGACGTTTAATAAGTGTGCTTCAAGCTCCTATATTGAATACATTATATTTACTCTTAACTTTGACTTTTGACTTTGACTTTTGACTTTGACTTTGGCTTTTGTCTTTTGACTTTGACTTTTGACTTTTGACTTTGACTAAGTTATACCTTATTGTTTTTGTGACCGAATACATTTGATAGATTTGGATAGGACTGGAAAGTCAGCGGCAATGTATGACAGCCGAGCATAACTGATTCACCCCCTCCTTAAAGCCCCTTATTCTCATCATCGTCACCAGCCTATATGTATACGTCCCACTGCAGGGCACAGGCCTACCCTCAGAGAGGATGTATGGGTGTTAGTCCACTATGTGTGCACAATGCGGATCGGTTGACTTCACATACGCATCGAAATTTCTTCTTTAGCGTATGCAGGTTTCACCGTTTGAGAACATTCATTTCGTACCTTATACAACGTGTTAATGAATTAACACAAAACTAGATAGTAGTTTGTTTAGAATCGAGAGGAGAATCGAATTATCATGGTTTCAATATAGGTAATTTATTCAAAATATTAAATAAATTGTTTGTAAAATTTTAAATTTATTGAACCCGATGTCAACCCACCGCACGGGCACACTCATCCTCCTTAATACCAAAACAAGATTCTTAAAATGTATCCATGAGTTCGTTAGCGCTTTCATTCATTGCTGAAATGATAACAAATCATTTTTGCCTCAAAACTTAAAATGCGAATAACTTTAAATTTTATCTATCAAAATAATGAAATTATTGTTTCAATCTAATTATTTTGTTATAAATCAGTTGGGGTGTATGTGGTTTTGCGCTTATTCATTGACACATTGTATAAGCTAGAAAGCCCTCGTGAGTTATTTATCCTCATGTTAATCTTATTTTAAATTTTTTCAGGTATCCTAAAGCTCAAAGGAGATCTCATCAGGGGTCTATCTGGTCTAAGTAAGTTACCACGTACAGAAAGATCAGGAAAATAATTCCGCTCGTCCATTCCATAAATAGAAGCAGATCATTTTTAACGCGCAACCATAGAGTACCGTGATTGGTTCGCGCGATTTCTAAAATAGTCAAAATATGCAGGTACATTCGTAAGACTTATAAATATGAGTACTATAATTATTACGTACTACCACAGAATAAATACTAGTACTACCCGTATAGAAGAATCACTTCGAAAACAGATTTAAATAAATAGCGACTCTATCTGCACGGTAATAAGGTGCAAAGTTATTCGCACCCGTCCTATCGTACAATTGGCGAATAACCTACCAACCGTCACAACGGCGCGCGTGCAAACATAAATGAACCGAGTCATTAGACATGAAAGCTTCCCTTACATAGACTCCCTCTTTCATTCTTTCACGTGCTGGCAGCGTGACATCGCTAGGGTTTTCAAGTCTCGCATTGGCTACTCACAAAATGGCGGCAAGTCTTAATGAGATTTGACCAAGAAGTTTACACGGTATACCTAACCTATTGCCATTCACCACTCGGTGGGGATCGAACCATCGCCTCTTGCATGGCATGGCAGGTTACTCACAGCTGAGCTTACTGGGACAACCACGGCTATACTATACTATATTTTATTATTCTTTTTTCAGAAAAACCACAGTCGTTCGATGACTTCATAGACCTCGGTGTTCAAAGTAAGTACTTATGATATCTCATTGATTCTAATTCGGGGATTGGGTGACAGCTACATTTTCTTGGACTTCGCTGTGGAGACTCTAGGCTGCTGGGGTTCCGAGGGGAAAATGTTCCTCCAAACCCCTTTCAAAGCACCTATTCGAGGCTACAGGCGTAGTAGCGTAGCGAGGGGTGGGGGTTGGGGGGGGGGGGGCAAATGCCTCGGGTGGCACTTTACTAGGGGCGGCAAATTCAGGAAAAATATAGATTGATTGAGCTCTGTCTATAACCAATTCGTAGAGCAGAGAAAAGTGGCACCCGGTGGTCACGGTGGGTGTGCTTCAAGATCCTATATTGAATAAATTATATTGAGTTTGAGTTGAGTTTGAGTTTGAGGAAACGGACATATCACGTAAGACAAAGTGTATAGTGTGTGTAATTAGCTATATTTTGTTTCAGTTTCACTCGGATGCGGTAGTATTCTCGACAAATGCCTGATTGGAGGACGTGAGTACATTTTTTATTAAACCAAATCACATAAAATCACATGGTAACGTTGCAAGTTTGGCCTACAGTTGTGTCATGTGTGTTGTGGCGACCGCGTACCGGAAATCGCAGCGTGGGTAGGCACGGTGGATCGAAGACCTGGTGAAGGCGGCGGGAACCCGTTGGATGAGGGCAGCGCAGGACCGGTCGTTGTGGTGATCCTTGGGGGTCTAAGTCCAGCAGTGGACGTCCATCGACTGAGAAGATGATGATGATGGTTGTGTCATTCGCGTGGTGTTCGGGAAGTGCGCGTTTGAGCTTAGAAGCATAGATATTAGTTTCTAGATTGTTTTCTGAAAAATTTCATTGACTTTAGTTAGTTAGTACTTGAAAATATAACCAAACTTCGTTTGTATGGAGCACGCAGCAAAAACTATCCTCTTAAAGAAAGTTGTCTAGTTTTATAAAACATTGTAACAGTCAGAGCGTTTACACGCTCAGTGGCGCCCTCAACACAAAATTTTATATTTCTTGCGGTTAGTTGCACGTACGTTCATTAAAGTTAATCCTCCATTAAATCTCTTGTTAGCTTTTTCTACGTCAATAAGACAAAAGTGACAGCAAGAGATTTTATGGAGGATTAACTCACACGGCGTCACATCAAGCTATACAAAACGCGCGTCGTTATACGGTACTCGACCTACGCGCGGCCACCTTATTTTGGTTGGTTGGTTTTGTATAGCTTGATGTGTCGCCGTGTGTACGTGCAACTGGCAGTCAATCAAGAAAACCTCGAGTTTCTAACAATTATCTAAAAAGTCTAAAATCTATTTGATAGAATACTGGATTTTCTTTTAATTTTTTTTTATTTTCACAGTTGGAAAGCTGGTATCTAAGAGTAAGTATTGAATTGTATTATTTATTCTTACAAAACACAGTTCAATCTATCAATCATTTATTTATTATTTATTGCAAAATAAAGGAGAATGGCGGCCTGCCTATATTTTTTGGGCCCCGGCTTAGGCTGCCTGTCCCCTGAAGCGGAGCGGAGAAACGAAGAAATATGAACCAATAGGATTGCAAAGCGGAGATATTATGCTTATTGGTTAATATTTCTTCGTTTCTTCGCTACGCAGCCTTGCTCCGCTTCAGTAGATAGGCAGTCTGACACTCAGTTGCAGAAACGCTCATTAGAGTTAATCCTCCATTAAATCTCTTGCTAGCTTTTACTACGTCAACAAGACAAAAAGTGTCAGCAAGGAACATTTGTCTTTCGCCTGGTGTTCGCGCGGTTCGCGTTTCAGCCTGCTACGAGGCTTCGCAATCCTTCTGAGTTGTGTTTTTACTCAAAAACAATCCTCGAGATTGGATAGATACTCCCTCTAACCACTTGACACTGGCGGAAATGCGGTGCTAACGCACCAGCAAGAAGTAGAATAATAATTCTGCAACTGAATATTAGAGAGGCCGCTCATAAATGAAACTTAGTACTACGTGCGGAGTGAAACAAAACTGATAAAAAAGTAATTGGTTCTAACTTGTAGAAGTTAGGGGAAAAGTATTTCTCCTTAAGATATCTTTTGAATCAAGAGTCTGAACCTCATAATCTTTCTTATTAGATAATCCACTCAATTTTCTATGTATTCCTTGCTTTTATTTTTAAAAAAATTCACGATAACCATAAGGTATTATAATAATTTTGGATTTTTCAAAATCCATTAAAAAAGTAGTTCCAAATGGCTCGATAGATGGCGTTGACGCAACAGGGTTGAGATGATAAAATACATATAAATAGTAAACAATTGTGTTTTTAAGTAAGCAGAAAAATGTGAACATTTATACTTCGTCCACGGTTACGCATGACTTGGTGACATGCATTTTTTTGCTAAATTTATACCCTAGATTTCTGTTTTGGCTCCCTCTCACGTCAACGCCATCTATGTTCTCTCTGTATCTGTATAAAACATTAAAATTATGACCCGTCGATAGAACGGCTTTTAGTTTTCGTGAAAAAGACTGGGGCCGGATTCGCCACCCTTCTTTAATGAATCGAATTTAATTCAGTTTAGGAAATATTGTAATTTTAACAAAAAAAAATTTTTTATTTCCCCTATCTTTTTTAATTTGTAGACGCCATCTTGAAATAATATACCCTATGTCACTCTCACGATTTTTACGAATCCAATGACACCCCATACGTTAAAATCCATCAAGCCGTTTAGGCTGTAGGCCGTGCCAAAGAAATAGACATACAAACATACATACATACATACATACATAGATACATACATACATACATACGCTCGAAAAACATAACCCTCCTTCTGTCGCAGTCGGGTAAAAAAGACGTTATTCCGTTACTATAGATTTCAATTTGAAATAAAATTGTAAAGAAGTCATTGAAAATTAGCTGTTACGTTTAGATACTTAATATGCTGCCACTTTTTAAGGGGATGATCAGACCATCAAACTGAACAACTTTCTCTATGGGACCACCATCGAAATCGCGAAAAAAAAATCAGCTGTCCCATACATTTGGCTCAAGTATGTTTGCAGTTTTGTATTGAAGAGCAGATTTTGTTTCGCGATTTCGATGTTGGTGCCATAGAGAAAGTTGTTCAGTTAGACGGTCTGTTCATTCCCTTGAAAAAATGTCAGCATATTAAGAAGGTCCCTATATAATTGGTAACATTTACTGTAAAGATTTTATTGAATATTTGCAATGCTCAGAAATATTTGTCCACCTTGTAAGCTACGATACTCAATACTCAATATATTTATTGCACTCATGTTGTTACAAAAGATCTTATAGGCTAGTTACATGATCAACATGAACCCTGCAAGGGCACTACAATATTTAGGTAGTAAGGTAATTCATATTTATGAAGGTAAAAACATTAACATAGGCATTTAAATAAGTCAATAAATTGATGAAATCCAAAAACAATGAACAATAAAAACAGTAAAATCTCTAAGTCATGCATACAATGTCAGTTTCATAAATATTATTACATTATATTAAATTTTTATGATATATCTGAAGGCGACTGTACATTACATAAATACATACCTATTATGCCAAACTGCAGTACCTATAGTTTGTCGACATGCAATTAGCTCTAAATTACATTAAAACAACAAAACATTAATTATTATTATTATTTAACAGTCTTCATCGCCATCTCCAAAATTACCATCTGCATTTTTGGACCCGGTAAGTAACAACAATTATTTTGTTAGTCACAATCTGAGTCTCTACATTTTCAAAATTTGTCCCTCATCACCAAAAATATTACATACATCAACATAATTATATCTGTTACCAATACAACGTGTTAATGAATAAGCGCAAAATAATATTTATATCATAATAATTAGATTGAAATAATAATTTCATTATTTTGATGATTAAAATTTTAAGTTATTCGCAATTTAAGTTTTCAGGCAAAAATGATTTGTTATCTTTTCAGCAATGAATGAAAGCGCTAACGTGTTCATGGATACATTTTAAGAATTTTGTTTTGGTAGTAAATAGGCCAAGTGTGCTTGTGCGGTGGGTTGAGATCGAGTCGATTTACAAACAAATTAATTAATAGTTTGAAAAAAAAATCCCATATTGAAACCATGATAATTCGATTCTGCTCTCGATTCTAAACAAACTACTTTCTAGTTTTGCGTTTATTCATTAACACGTTGCATAATTAATTAACAATTTTGAAAAATATATTTAGATGGCAAAGATAACAGTGGATTTAATTTTGGATGTAAATAAAATGAAAGCTATAATTCTCTAACACAATAATATCTCTACAGCAAACTGCAAGGTGTGCCAAGGTTCCTACCTGGGAATTGGACCAGTCAAGGCTAAAACTGATGTTTCAATATTCCTTAAGCAATATGGTCTCCTCAACATCAGGGCCAAGCTCGAAGCTTTGATCAACAAATACAGCAAAAACAGAGGTAAGTTTAAAAAAACAATTGGCCGATTTTGTAAATGACAAATTCGGTATGTCAAATGGTCTTCATTTTATATTTTTTACAGATAGAAGACATAATTTTAAGAAACTGATTTAATTATTTTGCGATTCATCGAGTTTTTTACCTCTAAATGGTAATAGTGGTCAAGAGAAAATCATACGATTAAAAAAAATAAAAACCTTGCCTTCTCTTTCTAACTCTATGCTGGAAACTGAAATGGCAACATCAAATGTCAAATTCTGACATTAAGTATTTTTTTTTCTTAATGGCCAATCGTTAAGCCGTAGTGGTCCAGTGGCGAGTAACCTTGCCTGCCGTGCAGGAGGCGATGGTTCGATCCCCGTCCAGGCCGACTCGTACCAATGAGTTTTTCGGAATTTATGTACGATTTGTAACACCACCGGCTTTTCGGTGAAGGAAAACATCGTGAGGAAAACTGCATGCTTCAATTTCGAGGCATGTATTGTACCCACTGTCCATTACAAGTGACGACGGGGTCACCCCCCGTCACACTGGACAGAGTTTCGGTACTAGTGAAACGTGGATGTTCTGTGGTTTCAGAATATCTCTGACCCCCTCGGAGAATATAGTTATGAGCATCTGCTTATGCTTAAAGATAAAAAAGGTTGTCAGGTGCATCTCCGCGAGATATGGTCTCAAGCATTCTGGCAGCGTCCCCCCTTTGGATGGTCAAGCTAATTCGTTGGCCAAGGAAACTGCCAGCTCTACGATCACCGGGTGTTTCGCGGAGACGCATCGACAGCTCTTTAATAATTTTTTTGGCTTCTGGGCCCCAAGAACCCAGCGTTTATTGTAATTGTTTTCAGGTATCTCCTTCTACCGTCCTGCTCACCAAGTCGTCTTGAATGCTTCTCTCAAACTGGCTGACTTACTGACGGGTTAGTATTATTTATTATTTGCCGTTTTCCTTAAAAAATAATCCGAAATACTTTTACCTCTCATACTTCTATTAATTCTAATAATTCAATTTCTATTAATACCAGCCTTTGACTACTTATATGTGGACTGGTTACGCGTGTAATTCTACTAACAAACATTTCTGCCACTTTTTGCGGGGGGCGAGGTAACATGAAATCCGCAACTTTGGATTTTATTCCCCATAACTTTAGATTCTAATTTTGAATGTTAAAAATCATGAAAAGTAGTCTCGTGTGAACCCCAAACGTTCTAAGTTCGAAGTTATTATTTCGCAATTATAGGCTGTCTCGTTTAGTGATAAGGTGTAAAATTGAATGTAAATGCACAAGATCAATTGTGCTTATACCGTGGCAGAGGGGAAATGCTAGGCTAGTCCTTATAATAATTAGTCAAAGATCCCAGCCCGCAAATTAATTTGTCAATATTAATTAAATAATTATTATAATTAAAATGGTCATTCGAAATGAAAAATGATAAGACATATAACTATAACTATACATTTAAACGAAAATCTGACTCCATACAAGCATAGATATTTGTTTCAAGATTGTTTCAGCAAAATTTCATTGACTTTCATTGGTTAGTATTGAAAATATCACCATAGTACGTTTGTATGGAGCGCGCTCCGAATTATTTACCCTTAATCAACCGACCTAGTGGCACCCAGAGGGGTACGGACCTCGGCATAAGACGTTGCTGGGGCTACGCGGCGCATTGGGTAGCTGAGATCGGTGAGATTTCGAGTGGTATCATTACAATGTATGTAATGATACGCGCTCACAGGGAGCGCTATTTATTTTATTTATAGTTATTTTATGATTAGTTTTATTTATAGTTTATAGTTTAAGCTTTAAAAATGTTGGCAGATGTATAATTTTGTATTTATTTGTTTCGCAGTTCGAATTGGAAAACAACATTTCACTGATGCTCTTATTCAAAGTGAGTAATATATCGTTTAATACAAACTTCATCATCATCATCATCATGTGCAAGTTCCGGTATAGTCTAAGAGGAAGGATCGCTCTTTAGGACTAGAGTGAGCCATACCAATTGTTAAGTGTCCACTTTTTTTGACGTTTAGGTTTGAGTGTGTGGTGTCAAGTAGTATGGACAAAAGGCACCAAGTGACATATGGCCTTATGTTTACGGTCACTTTTCACACACACTAGCTCCAAAAAAAGTGAACAGCCTCATAAACAAATATCTATAGTTCCATCTCCTTCTACTATTAAAGGTATGTCATAAGACAAAAGAGACCAACTACAATCGTAAATTTATGCGGACTCTATGGAGATCCTTCCTCTTAGGGTATAGTGTATGTGCTGTGTTGGATTTTTGAAAACCTCCCAAGATAGCCTTTAGATCCACATCAAGCGTCGTTTGAAGGGTAGTTCTATTCAGGGTGTTAGGGTAAACCACCAATAGTGGTACCAATGCGCTGTCGAATGAAGCTACCTTATTTATTTATTTATTTTATTTAACACTTCCTTTACAATTACCCACAAACAACTCTCTTACTAACCCACCCCCTCTCTAAATCTTATTTATTTCCACTTTAAAACTGTTTGAAAAAAAAAACCGTGGTGGTCCAGTGGTGAGTAATCTTGCCTGCCGTGCAGGAGGCGATGGTTCGATCCTCGTCCAGACCGACTCGTACCAATGAGTTTTTTGGAATTTATGTACGATTTGTAACACCACTGGCTTTTCGGTGAAGGAAAACTTCGTGAGGAAACCTGCATGCTTCAATATCGAGGCATGTATTGTACCCACTGTCCATTATGTGGCGACGGGCTCACCCCACGTCACACTGGATAGAGTTTCGGTACTACTGGTGAAACGTGGATGTTCTGAGGTTTCAGAATATCTCTGACTACCCCCTCGAGGAATATAGTCGTGAGCATATGCTTATGAAACTTAAGGCTTATTTGTGACGTCACTATCGTATACGAACTCAATTCGTCTTTGTGTGATTGCGCAACTTTCCTCTAGCGATACAGAAGAGATGTGTGGCGGTAGAAATAGTCAAAGTAACACAATTATAAACCTTATAGTACGTAGCATAGCGTCGTTTGGAGAATTACGCTCGCGCCTCCAGGCGACGTCACCTGGAGGCGCGGCCGCGATTCTCCTTTACGACAAAAACGACGCAATGCTACGTACTATAAGATTTATATTGTGTTACTTAGATCAGCGGTTCCCAAATTCTAATGGCTGCGGAACCCTTTTTGGTTCACCGTTTTTGGGCGGAACCCTAGCTCAAGTAAGAAGTAAACTAACTGTAACATTGATTTTTACGCTCTTTGGCTTGTTGCTCGCATCTTGTAAGTATAGTTTAACATTAAAATAAGGAAATTTTACCATTGGCTTCGAACTTCATTTTACATACTTTTTAAGATAAAAATATGTTTTTAGTTAGAACAAAAAGACATTTACACCTTGCTACCTGACGCGAACTCGTACTTACACTCGCGAGCGGTACCTACATAGGTACCTAAACGCAATTTCGGAATACAACATTTAAAAATAAGAACTGAATTATAATTACGTCAATCACCTTACCTAAATATATCAATCGTGAAGCGATTTACAATATATATATAAACATCGAAATCTTGCATTTCGCGGAACCCCTGAGAGCCTCTTACAGAACCCCAGGGTTCCGCGGAACATCATTCGGGAACCGCTGACTTAGATTATCCACCACCGCCACACGTCTCTTCTGTATAAACCGTGGCATAGGCCTGTGGCTCGGTGGCGATCCGGCTGACCGAGCGTGGAAGTCATAGTTTTCCTTCACCATCATCGTCATCACAACTACTCACAAAATCGCAATTTAAATAACATTTTAATCAAACAATGCTTTTTTTCAGTTAACATCGTGTTGGGTGGAATTGGAATGTCCTTCAATGGCCAAGGTAATTTTTTTACTCTATTATACATGTCAAATTACAGATTTCTAGTACTAAGCGCCTCTGAGCTAAGCCGCGGACAGACGGACAGACGGACAGACGGACAGACGGACAGACGGACAGACGGACAGACGGACAGACGGACAGACGGACAGACGGACAGACGGACAGACGGACAGACGGACAGACGGACAGACGGACAGACGGACAGACGGACAGACGGACAGACGGACAGACGGACAGACGGACAGACGGACAGACGGACAGACGGACAGACGGACAGACGGAGGGATATGGCGAAACTATAAGAGTTCCTTGTTGAATACGGAACCCTAAAAACTAGTTTTATTTAAGGGGGTGGCTTAGACCATCAAACTGAACAACTTTCACTATGGGACCATGTTCCATTACTAAACTACAAATCTACTCGAGCTAAATGTATGGGAGAGCTGATTTAGTGAAATTTGTTCAGTTTGATGGTCTAAACAACCCTCTTAAAAGTTTTAAATGTGAGTTTTTACTTTTGTAACACCTTGTATAATGTAATATTGGCTATGTGCACGACACTAGCGCCCCTAGCGGTGTCGGATCGCCGTGAATTATTTCAAGTAACAGGTTAGTTAAATGGTTGTTATTTTTATAATAAAATAATGAAAAAACTAAAGAAATTAGCAACATTATCAATATTAAAGCACGGTATTTGCAGTGCCAATTCCCGTACAAACTTTTATCCCGGTTTTCATACCTTAGGAGATAAAATTTCAAAAAAACCCTTTTCAGTGATCACGTATATAGATGCTAATAGAAACGTCAATGCCAAATTTTAAGTTTGTAGTCTGCATATTTGGAGATTTCGTGTTGAGTTAGTGTGTGGATTTGCATAGATTCAAGCATATTTTACACAGTTTGTCCAACAAAAGTACACATTTCTGCCACACCGGGCGCTGCGGTCGATTTGTCAGTTCCCATCACCACTTCGCACATAGCCAATAATTAACCAATGATAATATTTTACACAAGAATAATAATTGAATATCATTCTTTCATAGTAATTGACAATTAAATCTGCGGCGAGTGCAGTTAATAATTATTTGTTAATATCCAATATCCATATTATATTTTCACTGACTATTGCCTGTCCTTTGACGCGGAGATAGGCGGCGGATATTAAGGGTATATTACTGTTGGCGCGCTCCATACAAACGAAGTTTGGTGATATTTTTAATACTAACCAATTAAACTCAATTAAATTTTGCAGAAACAATTTAGAAACAAATCTCTATGCTTGTATCGTATCCGATTTTCCTTAAAATGTACAGTTTTAAAGTTACAGTGCCTCAAAGATTTCCATACAAATCTTAAATTAATCCTAGCATTGAAACTGTATATTTTAACTAAAATCGGACACGATACAAGCATAGAGATTTGTTCCTAGATTGTTTCTGTAAAATTTCATTGAGTTTAATTGGTTAGTATTTAAAATATCACCAGACTTCGTTTGTATGCAGCGCGCATTTACGCATTCGGAATAAACTTCTCTTAACCAATAAGATTACATGAAATCTCGTAGCTGAGATTTATGGAATCTTATTGGTTAATAAAACTTCGTTTCTCCGCTCCGCCGCCTATCTCCGCGTTAATGGACAGTCACCCTTATAACGGTTACAATAAAAATTTTAATTGAATTTTTTTGTTTACGTAGAAGGTAACAAAGTTGCTGGCGGATTTATTGACACGTGCAACGAGCACTTGGAAGAATACGAATACAGAGGTAAATATATTATATTATATTTTTATTTGATGAAGTAAAAAGGTTTTTATTTCTTTTGCACTCGATTTCTGTTCTCTTTATTTCACCAGTGAGGTAGTGATATTTACATAATTCAATAATGGTATCCACAAAACATTTAAAAAGTATAAAAATAATTTGGTTACCTGATATTTTTGATGTAAGCAAATGTATGTTTTACTTCTTAACTCTCTTTAAGATATTTTGCGAGAAGGTCAATTATTGCGAAGAGGACCGCTACGAAATGACCATTGGATTTTTTACAATCACTTGCGGTTTGACACATTAATTGACAACATAACATTTTTTTAATCACCTGTTTTTAATAAAAATATAAAAATAGGTTAAAAAATAAGAGATACGTATTTCTATTTTTAATTTCCTTTTGAATTTTCTGAAAGACGTAGGATCTATGGCTAAGATACCTTGGCCGCAATAACATTAAAAATTAAAACTGTCAAATACAATAGAAAAGCCAAAGAGATTATACCTAATAGAGGTGTACGTAGTACTTCCTATCTCTATGAATAGAGTGAGCCATACCAATTGTAAAGTGTCCACTTTTTTTGACGTTTAGGTTTGAGTGTGTGGTGTCAAGTAGTATGGACAAAAGGCACCAAGTGACATAAATGACCTTATGTTTACGGTCACTTTTCACACACACTAGCTCAAAAAAAAGTGGACAGCCGCATAAACAAATATCTATAGTTCCATCACCTTCTACTATTAAAGGTACGTCATAAGACAAAAGAGACCAACTACAATCGTAAATTTATGCGGACTCTATGGAGATCCTTCCTCTGAGAGAAAAGCCAAGCAGGCAAAGGAATAAAATCTCATTCAACCTCTATTATATTTTTCAGTATTTTTCAAATTACTCGAGAAATAATGGATAGAAAAATCTGATAATTTTGATATACGCTTTGAATCACATACTCTCCAAATGGTTTTCTTATTTTGGTACCTTTCTTAAAATGAAATGTTGTCAATTGACCTGAAATGAAGAAATGAAGAAATTATATGAAAATGAAATTCAATAGTAGGTATCTGAAAATACTTGGCTCTGAAATAATTTTTTAACGTCAACACCCTTAATTGATGGACCCCTAACTAAATATAGTATTAAAGCTATAAAATACAATTTATTAGGCCTATATACCAGGTCAGAGGCATATGATTAAATACCCCTACAGAACTGTAGATCCATACAATTCGCTGCTGTCGTTGCACTCACACAAGCGCACGCGCGGCGCATTTCGATACGAACGAACAGGTGCACACATAATTATAATGGCCGGCAAACATCTTGAGCAAGACCTTGACTGCGCAGCAATTCAAAGGCGAAAGCGCTACTGCATATACCCCTCACCCCCCTTTTTCAACGGGTTTGCCGGGTACTGTACCCCGGCTGCGTGTGTGCATGTGTTCGTATGTCCCGAAACGCGTATGCATCGACAGCGGCCGCTTGTATGAAGCTTACAATCTGTAGAGATATTTAATCATGATTGTGTCAGAGGTCTAAAACCACTATAAGTGCCATCTAATAAAAACTTCTCACTATCAATCTTTTTGTTTAGTTATCAACAATGACGACAAAGACAAAATCAATGAAAAAATTGAAAAATGCTTCAACGATAAGAGAGCTTTTGAGAGCTTTTGAGAAAGTAACTAAAAACGACAACTCTGATGACGAAATAAAGGACAATACTGGCAAGGACAACGCTGACAAGGATGACGAGGGCGGGGACAACAAGGACAAATCCAACAAGGACAAGGACAACAAGAACAAGGACAACAAGGGCATAGATAACAAGAACAAGGACAACCAGGAGAACGACAACAAGAACAAGGACAACAAGGACAACAAGAACAAGAACAAGGACAACAAAGACAAGTCCAACAAGGACGAGGACAACAAGAACAAGGACAACAAGGACGAGGACAACAAGAACAAGGACAACAAGGACAACGACAACAAAGACAAGTCCAACAATGACAAGTCCAACAAGGACGAGGACGACAAGAACAAGGGCAACAAGGACAACGACAACAAAGACAAGTCCAACAAGGACAAATCCAACAAGGACAAGGACAACAAGAACAAGGGCATAGATAACAAGAACAAGGACAACCAGGAGAACGACAACAAGAACAAGGACAACAAGGACAAGGACAACAAGAATAAGGACAACAAGAACAACGTCAACAAGGATATAGACAACACGAACAAGAACAAGGACAACAAAGACAAGTCCAGCAAGGACGAGGACAACAAGAACAAGGACAACAAAGACAAGTCCAACAAGGACGAGGACAACAAGAACAAGGACAACAAGAACAAGAACAAGGACAACAACGACAAGTCCAACAAGGACGAGGACAACAAGAACAAGGACAACAAGGACAACAAGAACAAGAACAAGGACAACAAAGACAAGTCCAACAAGGACGAGGACAACAAGAACAAGGACAACAAGGACGAGGACAACAAGAACAAGGACAACAAGGACAACGACAACAAAGACAAGTCCAACAATGACAAGTCCAACAAGGACGAGGACAACAAGAACAAGGACAACAAAGACAACTCCAACAAGGACGAGGACAACAAGAACAACGTCAACAAGGATATAGACAACACGAACAAGAACAAGGACAACAAAGACAAGTCCAACAAGGACGAGGACAACAAGAACAAGGACAACAAAGACAAGTCCAACAAGGACGAGGACAACAAGAACAAGGACAACAAGGACAACAAGAACAAGGACAACAAGGACAAGGACAACAAGAATAAGGACAACAAGAACAACGTCAACAAGGATATAGACAACACGAACAAGAACAAGGACAACAAAGACAAGTCCAACAAGGACGAGGACAACAAGAACAAGGACAATAAGGACAACAAGAACAACGTCAACAAGGATATAGACAACACGAACAAGAACAAGGACAACAAAGACAAGTCCAACAAGGACGAGGACAACAAGAACAAGGACAACAAGGACAACGACAACAAAGACAAGTCCAACAATGACAAGTCCAACAAGGACGAGGACAACAAGAACAAGGACAACAAAGACAACTCCAACAAGGACGAGGACAACAAGAACAACGTCAACAAGGACAACAACGACAAGTCCAACAAGGACGAGGACAACAAGAACAAGGACAACAAGGACAACAAGAACAAGAACAAGGACAACAAAGACAAGTCCAACAAGGACGAGGACAACAAGAACAAGGACAACAAGGACGAGGACAACAAGAACAAGGACAACAAGGACAACGACAACAAAGACAAGTCCAACAATGACAAGTCCAACAAGGACGAGGACAACAAGAACAAGGACAACAAAGACAACTCCAACAAGGACGAGGACAACAAGAACAACGTCAACAAGGATATAGACAACACGAACAAGTCCAACAAGGACGAGGACAACAAGAACAAGGACAATAAGGACAACAAGAACAACGTCAACAAGGATATAGACAACACGAACAAGAACAAGGACAACAAAGACAAGTCCAACAAGGACGAGGACAACAAGAACAAGGACAACAAGAACAAGAACAAGGACAACAAAGACAATTCCAACAAGGACGAGGACAACAAGAACAAGGACAACAAGGACAACAAGAACAAGAACAAGGACAACAAAGACAAGTCCAACAAGGACGAGGACAACAAGAACAAGGACAACAAGGACGAGGACAACAAGAACAAGGACAACAAGGACATCGCCAACAAAGACAAGTCCAACAATGACGAGGACAACAAGAACAAGGACAACAAGGACAACAAGAACAAGAACAAGGAATACAAAGACAAGTCCAACAAGGACGAGGACAACAAGAACAACAAGGACAAGTCCAACAAGGACGAGGAGAACAAGGATAACAAGGACAACAAGAACAAGGACAACAAGGACGAGGACAACAAGAACAAGGACAACAAGGACAACAAGAACAAGGACAACCAGGATAACGACAACAAGAACAAGGACAACAAGGACAAGGACAACAAGAATAAGGACAACAAGAACAACGTCAACAAGGATATAGACAACACGAACAAGAACAAGGACAACAAAGACAAGTCCAACAAGGACGAGGACAACAAGAACAAGGACAATAAGGACAACAAGAACAACGTCAACAAGGATATAGACAACACGAACAAGAACAAGGACAACAAAGACAAGTCCAACAAGGACGAGGACAACAAGAACAAGGACAACAAGAACAAGAACAAGGACAACAAAGACAAGTCCAACAAGGACGAGGACAACAAGAACAAGGACAACAAGGACGAGGACAACAAGAACAAGGACAACAAGGACATCGACAACAAAGACAAGTCCAACAATGACGAGGACAACAAGAACAAGGACAACAAGGACAACAAGAACAAGAACAAGGACAACAAAGACAAGTCCAACAAGGACGAGGACAACAAGAACAAGGACAACAAGGACAAGTCCAACAAGGACGAGGAGAACAAGGACAACAAGGACAACAAGAACAAGGACAACAAGGACGAGGACAACAAGAACAAGGACAACAAGGACATCGACAACAAGAACAAGGACAACAAGGACGAGGACAACAAGAACAAGGACAACAAGGACAACGACAACAAAGACAAGTCCAACAATGACAAGTCCAACAAGGACGAGGACGACAAGAACAAGGGCAACAAGGACAACGACAACAAAGACAAGTCCAACAAGGACAAGGACAACAAGAACAAGGACAACAAGGGCATAGATAACAAGAACAAGGACAACCAGGAGAACGACAACAAGAACAAGGACAACAAGGACAAGGACAACAAGAACAACGTCAACAAGGATATAGACAACACGAACAAGAACAAGGACAACAAAGACAAGTCCAACAAGGACGAGGACAACAAGAACAAGGACAACAAAGACAAGTCCAACAAGGACGAGGACAACAAGAACAAGGACAACAAGAACAAGAACAAGGACAACAAAGACAAGTCCAACAAGGACGAGGACAACAAGAACAAGGACAACAAGAACAAGAACAAGGACAACAAGGACAACAAGGACAACAAGAACAAGAACAAGGACAACAAAGACAAGTCCAACAAGGACGAGGACAACAAGAACAAGGACAACAAGGACAACAAGAACAAGGACAACAAGGACGAGGACAACAAGAACAAGGACAACAAGGACATCGACAACAAAGACAAGTCCAACAATGACGAAGACAACAAGGACAAGGACAAAAATGACAATTCCAACAAGGACAAGGACGAGTCCAAGAACAACCAAGGCAACAATGATGGAGTAAGTGCTTCTGAAGCTTTTATTCGATAACTTAACATGTCTTTATGGCCACGCCTCTCCCAGTAGTGAGATATTTGGACATGTACTTGTAAAAATCGTAATAAATGGCTTAATTACGATTTTTAAACACCTCATACACCTCAACATTTTCGAGTACTTGCATCTCTACTACGCCTCCGTTACTCGGCTGTAAGTAACAAAAATAAGTACCTACACTTTGGTACATCGTAAACGATGCGCTTGCTTGGTTTCTGCCACTCGCTCCAGTCGGTGACGTCGCATAGGTCATGCGCTTTAAAAAGTAATAACAACGCAGTTGCAAGCTTCAATAGGTACATTTTCTGGCAGTAAGAATTTAAAGCGTGAGCATTTATCGTTTGCTATGGAAGTGTTATATCTGTTACGAAGTAATTAGTATTCTGTGCCTCTACTTTCTCTAGAATAACAGCACGTCTAGTATGATTTCTCTATACGCGCCCGACGCGCCTTTGCTGCATAGAAAATATCCGCGCTTTTCGGAGAGCGAAAGCCGCGCTTACCGCGACTTGTAGTATGGGAAAAAGCCGAGTCGCGCGCAAGTAGAGAAATCATGCTAGAGGTGCAGTTTGGGCCTATAGCCAAAGTAACATTTCTATTGGCGTAGACGCTAGAAGAAACGCTAGAATGTATGGATTTGACATTGAGGATCGAAACCTTTTGTCGTTTGCTTTCGTCACCATACGTCAAGTCCATACATTTTTATGTTTTCTACTGTCGTTAACGCTAATCGAAAGATACTTTGTCTAGGAGCCCTGGTCAGCGTTCGTTCTAACCGAGTGCCCTCTACCGACTTCTTTTGCGGGCTTAATTCTATTACCACAGACTAAATACTAGTATCTCGGTAGTTACAAGGTCTAACTACCACATCTGTTTTTGGGTTACTATTATCTGTCTTCATGCCAAATTTAGATTCAATACAGACAGACAGAATGGACGAAAGTATAAGGGTTCCTTTTTTGACTACGGAACCCTAAAAATCAATAGAGGATTACGTACTATTCTATAGGATCCTACTTAATATGCTGACACTTTTTTAAGAGGATGATCAGACCGTCAGACTGAACAACTTTCTCTATGGCAACAACATCGAAATCTGTTCCATACAGAACAGCAATAACCTACTGGAGCCAAATGTATGGGACAGCATTTTTTTTTTCGCGATTTCGATGTTGGTTCTCTAGAAAAAGTTGTTCAGTTTGACGGTCTGATCATCCCCTTTAAAAAGTGTCAGTATATTAAGAAGGACCCTGTATGTGAAATTATTTTGAATAAATAATTTTGACTTTTGACTTGAGCTGTACAAATGAATTGTGCGAACTGCCCGGGAATGTACAAGAGTTTATCGTTATGTCATTGACCGTAGATGTCCTGTTGCTAATCTGTCCAGACCCTCTAGCATGATTTCTCTACTTGCGCGCGACTCGGCCTTTTCCCATACTACAAGACGCGGCAAGCGCGGCTTTCGCCCTCCGAAAAGCGCTGGAACAGGTTATTTTCTATGCAGCGAAGGCGCGTCGCGCGCGTGTAGAGAAATCATACTAGACGTGAAACTGAGAATCTGTCCAGCTAAGAATCTGTCCAGTTGAGAATCTGTCTAGTTGCGACGGAGGGGATATTTCTGAGGTCAATCAGTGTCGCGGCGGAATCGATGCGATATCGCGGCGAGTTGCGACGTCGTTGCGGTGCTGTTGCGAAATTGCCTACGCTCAAAAATAGCTTGTGTGATTTTACTCTAATCTACCTACTCTCTCGCACAGGTCCGGCACTCTATAGAACGTTTTTGAATTTCGAAATGGCGTCTGCACATGCGCACTTTGTGCAAACTGTCCATGACATTGCGTGTAGGGTTGAAAGCCGCGCTTTGCATTTAGCGTCATCTACATTTCGATACATTTTATTGTTCGTTCAATTATTAAAAATAGTATTTGAGCTAAGAATTAATGAAAATGTGAATTTAGTTATTTTTCAACGTTTTATGCACTGAAAGGACAATTTTATGTAGTCAAATTCAACAGGTGCGCGCGCCGTACTACATTACCTTGCTCAGCTCCCCTAAATTGTCCCCATAAATTGATAGGTGATGTGGGGTATCTGAAGTCAGAGTGGGGCGGGGAGTGGCCGTTCTGTATGTATTACTATATACTTTTACCTATTCTGTGTCAATGGCTAATCCGACTGTCAGAATAAGAATTTTAAAAAACTAATCATTTTCAGAATGGAATCCAGATTAATATTGGAATTGGAATCGACGGACTCGGAAGCGCTATTGGAAATCTTTTCGATACCTTGAAAGGTAATTTGTATGAAGCTTTCCATATTTTAGCATATGCTCACAACTGTATTCCCCGGGAACCCTCCCGGGGACTATAGTCAGAGATATTCTGAAACCTCAGAACATCAATGTTTCACTAGTACTACCGAAACTATGTCCAGTGTGACGGGGAGTGAAGTGAGCCTGTTGCCACTTGTAATGGACAGTGGGTACTATTCATGCCTCGAAATTGAAGCATGCAGGTTTCTTTACAATGTTTTCCTTCACCAAAAAGCCCGTGGTGTTACAAATCGTACATCAATTCCGAAAAACTCATTGGTACGAGTCGGTCTGGACGGGGATCGAACCATCGCTTCCTGCACGGCAGGCAAGGTTACTCGCCACTGGACCACCATGTCAGCCTTCGATATTTTATAGGGATATTTTAATCATATGCCTTGAATGCTTTTCATAATACCTACTGTAATATTTTTAATGCTATTTATAGGTATAAGACCACTGACTTTAAATACTCATAACTTTTGAATTGAAGGAACCGATTGCGATGAAATAAAGCCTTTATGTTAATTCAAACTAACCCCCATGTTTTAGTGAAAACCCCAGCCAAATCGGTTCAGTCGTTTTTAAGTGATGCGTCAAACAAACAGACAGACACAGGCAAAAATTCTAAAAATGTTTCAATGCATTCTATTACATAACCTTAACGTCCCCAATCCGCCGTGGTGGTCCAGTGGCGAGTAACCTTGCCTGCCATGCAGGAGGCGATGGTTCGATTCCCGTCCAGACAGACTCGTACCAATGAGTTTTACGGAATTTATGTACGATTTGTAACACCACTGGCTTTTAGGTGAAGGAAAACATCGTGAGGAAACCTGCATGCTTCAATTTCAAGGCATGTATTGTACCCACTGTCCATTATAAGTGGCGACGGGCTCACCCCCCTTCACACTGGACAGAGTTTCGGTACTACTGGTGAAACGTGGATGTTCTGAGGTTTCAGAATATCTCTGACTACCCCCTCGGGGAATATAGTCGTGAGCATATGCTAACGTCACCAATAATTTGTTTCAATTTTTATATCTTTATTATAAGAAAATTTATAGAAGAGAGAAGATAGAAGAAGATAGATGTATAGAAGATAAGAATAGATAATAGATTGTAATTAATTTTTTTTTACAGGCTCCTCCAAAGTATCCATTGATGTTGATGGCCTCGGCGACGTGCGTAAGTCTCGATTATTAATCTTTGACTAATTATTGTGCATTTACATTCAATTTTACACCTTATCACTAAACGAGACAGCCTATAATTGTGAAATAATAACTTCGAACTTAGAACGTTTGGGGTTCACACGAGACTACTTTTCATGATTTTTAACATTTAATATTAGAATCTAAAGCTATGGGGAATAAAATCCAAAGTTACGGATTTCATGTTACCTCGCCCCCCGCAAAAAGTGGCAGAAATGTTTGTTAGTAGAATTACACACGTAACCAGTCCACATATAAATAGTCAAAGTTATTAATACATACAAATATCCAGGGTGTAAAATTAAATGAGTTATACAGGGTCCTTCTTAAGAGGATATGTGAAGAAAATAGGTTTCTTCAAAGCATCATATATCATGAAGTACTAACAGTAGGAGTATGATTTGCGGATATGTGTAAATTGAACATATGATTGAAGTTTTGATTAGAGCCAAAACACGATTAAGAGAAATTTTCTCGATAGAAAAATAAGCCAAAGTAGCCTCCGTCTTTATCGATAAACGCTTGGAACTGCTAAACGGTGAATAATAGAAACACGAGACTTGATTTAAAAAAAGAGATTGATATTTTATAAAGTTTGATTAGAGCAGAAATTAACTTACATAAATAGTACAATCACAATGAAATAAAGTTAGCTTGCATCGTTTCAGGCGCGCGCGCCGCCCCATCTCTTTCTCTCGCATCACGCAGTAATATAAGCTATCACACGCCCATTTCGCTTCAATTATTTTTCGACATAGGCCCTGAATATGCTGACACTTTTTAAGGGGATGATCAGACCATCAAACTGAACAACTTTCTCTATAAGGACAGCGCGAAAAAAAAATCTGCTGTCCCATACATTTGGCTAGAGTAGGTTTGCAGTTTTATATGGAAGAGCAGATTTTTTTTTGCAATTTTGACGTTGGTGCCATAGAGAAAGTTGTTTAGTTTGTCGGTATGATCATCCTCTTAAAAAAGTGTCAGCATATTAAGAAGGACCCTGTATATCGAAGGCTGTGCTTCAGACCATCAAACTGATCAACTTTAACTATAGAACCAAAATCGAGAACGCGAAAAAAATTTGCTGGTCCGTAGAAAGGGTTAATGGCAACTCGAGACAAATGGATGGAATAGCTGATCGTTTGCGATACCTACCTAATAACAATCAAAATATATTTGCTCAAACAAAGTTGTTATAGCTGATTAGTGATTATAGAGCTTGTTTTTCTCTTTTCAGTTAATAGGTTTTTTTTTAAATGCATGTTTATTTTCACAGAGCCTCCTCAGAGCTTCGAAGAATCAGTCACAGTTATCGTCCAACGTATGTATTCACTCAAATAATAATAGTTTTGGTTTTGCTTAGCTTGATGTGTTTCCGTGTGTACAGTATACAACGTGTTAATGAATTAACGCAAAACTAGAAAGTAGTTTGTTTGGAATCGAGAGCAGAATCTTTTTATCATGGTATCAAAATAGGCAATTTTTTTCAAAATATTAAATAATTTGTTTGTAAAATTTAAAATTTACTGAACTCGATCTTAATCCACCGCTCGGGTTCTCTCACCCTACTTACTACCAAAACAAGATTTTTAAAATGTATATACTTTAGCACGTTAGCGCCTTCTTTCATTGCTGAAATGATAACAAATCATTTTTGCCTCAAAACTTAAAATGCGAATAACTTTAAATTTTAATCATCAAAATAATGAAATAATTGTTGCAAGCTAATTATTTTGTTATGAATCAGTTGGGGTGAGGGGAGGGTATGAGGTTTTGCGCTTGTTCATTAACTCGTTGTATAGTGATGAAAACAAATTTTTGAGTTGACCAAAATCGCAGTATGTCGCTGACCATAGTTAAGAAGATTTGCTTTATGTATATTATAAGTAATTTATGATTATTTTTCCAACAGTCTGCCAAGGTTTCGGTAGCCTTCTCGACAATTTCATCGGTGGATGTGAGTATTTTGCATGATAAAACACACAGGCTGGAGTGGTCCGGCCTTGCAGCCCTACAACACTCTAAGAAATTTATCAGCAATGTGACAACTTGTGTCTCAAAGTTCATACTGAACAACAGCAGGAGCAAGGCTCGTGCCATCACCGGAGCCCTCACTGGGCACTACGCTACAGGCACGATGATGCACAAAATGAAACTAACCCTAGATCCAAGCTGCCGAGCATGCGGAGAGGATGAAGAGACTATGGAACATATCCTTTGTGACTGTGATGTCTTGGCGGCAAAACGCATGTGCCTCCTCGGAGATGGATACCCAAAACCGGGAGACCTTAGGTTTCTTCCCCTCAATGGTGTTGCCTCCTTCATTGACCATGTATTTGAAGGGTGAAGAAAGTTGGGGCTAACACAAAAGATCCCACTGGGTCGAAGTGTTGCTGGCTTGCCAGCCCCCACAACAAGATAAGATAAGAGTATTTTGCATTATTTTATCATTTTACTTGTTTTAATTTAATTTCTTTATTAGCACCAACAGGTTACATATTACAACAATCAATTTTACATCTTCAGTTAGGTATTTGGTCTGATCTTATACGATTTATATACGGACCCGTCTCGCCTTAGCATTTCCCCTCTGCCAACATGCAAGATCAAAAAATCTTACTCATTTACATTCAATTTTATACCTTATCATTAAACGCGACAGCTTATAATTGCGGAACAATAATTTCGAACTTCTGAAGTTTGGACACTGTTTTTCATGATTTTAATCATTAAAAATTAGAATCTAAACTAATGGAATAAAAATACAAAGTTGCGTATCTCGTGCTACCTCGCCCCCCGCAAAAAGTGGCAGAAAATTTTGTTAGTAGAATTACACACGTATCTTGTCCTCATATAAGTAGTCTAAGGGTCTGTTTTTTTTTATAATGTCTTTAACGGCTCTGGATACTAGTCCTTTTGAGCCATTCGTTATTTTTTTCTTTATATTCTTTTATTTTAATGATGGGATGATAGATGATGATGAATCTGTGGTCGATTTCGTAAGCTCGCGCGTTGCCGCCAAAATGACCATGTACGAGTTAACTTGAACCAAAACTTATGTTCTGTTATCGTATTTATTTGATATTCCTATTACGTCGATCGCTTTACGCAACTGTTTGGTACACAATCCGCACGAAGTTATGTCACAAATATAACTAAACCCAATTTTTTACGAATTTCAATTAACACGAAACAGAGCAAGAGCAATGGCGCCAAGCAAACTCTAAGGGTCTGATACATAACCAGTTACCGGTGGGCACACAACTTTTATTCAGAAATATTCAAATTTGGTTGAAGCCGCGCCAAAAAATATGCGCAAATAAAAAGACGCCTCTTTCCATATAAAAACCCGCTTTGCCTTTTGAATCTGGTTTGTTCAGACTAGTCGTGTTTGGGATTTAAAGTTTTAAATGTTTTTTTTGGAGTGAAAAAAAAAATCTTTTCATCATCCCATCTCGGAAAGAGTATTTTTGCTCTTCGATATCTGAGTGCCAAAGCCGTTTTTATCCACTAGAGGATAAAGTAAATTGAATTTAGATATTTGCTTTTCCCTCCATGGTGGCGAATTTATGTTTTTTTTTATTTTTAATTTAGTAATATCCTCGCTGAGGTTGGAGGAAAAGTTACGTGTTGCACTCGAGTGCAAAGATTTTTCACCTCGTGCCCTTTTGATTCCCTCGCTAACGCACAGGATTCAATTTTAGAATCCTTCACTTGCTCGGTCATCAAAATTGAGCACGCGGTTAAAAAGCAACTTTGCACTCGTTTATAACAAATAACTATTTCTTACGATAAAACTTTAAAAAGCATATTTAATTGCAATTTTTAAATAATCCTTTTATGTTCGCAGTGGGATCTTTGGTGGTCAAGAGTGAGTATTATTTTTACATTTTACCTACTAAAAAGATAGGGTGATAGAAAATGAAAGTATTTTTCAACATACTTGCTCGTAATGTAGCTCTTATTGCACCACTTTTAGGTACATAATGCAGCTTATAGAACACGCGTGCGAAAATGATTAATACTAAGAGGAAGGATCTCCATAGAGTCCTCATAAATTTGCGATTGTAGTTGTTCTCTTTTGTCTTATGACGTACCTTTAATAGTAGAAGGATGATAGATACTCGTATTAGTTTATGCGGCTGTCCACTTTTTTTTTAGCTAGTGTGTGTGAAAAGTGACCGTAAACATAAGGCCATATGTCACTTGGTGCCTTTTGTCCATACTACTTGACACCACACACTCAAACCTAAACGTCAAAAAAAGTGGACACTTTACAATTGGTATGACTCACTCTAGTCTTAAAGAGAGATCCTTCCTCTTAGGATTAATATATTATAGCACTAGTGAGGTAATGTTACTTTGTTTTCCAAAGTTTGTTTTAAAATCTCATGCAAAGAGTTTATATGTAAAAAAAAAACTTTTTTCTGAATAAATTAATCTGTTTTAGTTAAAATATGATAAATAAACGCTTCATTTCATCAAGCAATTTATTTTAGTTATCAAATTAACATTAATTTGTGTTATAAATACGTAAATATTAAGTTGTTTACAACAAAATGGCGTTGGTTGAATGTCGGCTACAGTCATTACCTCTTCGTAGACCTGCGCGCGCATAGCTATCTCAACCAAAGGCACGGCAGGCAAAAAAAAAGAAGCCCAGCGCCATTTTCAACAAATATTTGTCTAAAATTGTAGTATTTTACGAAATTTTATTACTTTTCCTCGCAAGTATGTTGAAAAACGTAACTTCTCGTACTTCATAATGAAGCTTCATAGTGTTGCATCAGTATTTAAGTTGTCTCGTACTTCATAATGAATCATCTACTTACTTACTTACGTACTTCATTATGAAGTACAAGACAACTTAAATACTGATGCAACACTCGTAATCAGTATCGCGTCGTAAGCTACGCGGTACGTAAGCTGCGATGGGCTACGTATACGTACTTCAATAATGAAGCTCCATTATGAAGTACGAGACATCTTAAATACTGATGCAACACTCGTAATCAGTATCGCGTCGTAAGCTACGTGGTACGTAAGCTGCGACGGGCTACGTATACGTACTTCAATAATGAAGCTTCATTATGAAGTACGAGACATCTTAAATACTGATGCAACACTCGTAATCAGTATCGCGTCGTAAGCTACGCGGTACGTAAGCTGCGACGGGCTACGTATACGTACTTCAATAATGAAGATTAATTATGAAGTACGAGACATCTTAAATACTGATGCAACACTCGTAATCAGTATTGCGTCGTAAGCTACGTGGTACGTAAGCTGCGATGGGCTACGTATACGTACTTCAATAATGAAGCTTCATTATGAAGTACGAGACATCTTAAACACTGATGCAACCCTCGTAATCAGTATGGCGTCGTAAGCTACGTGGTACGTAAGCTGCGACGGGCTACGTATACTTAGCATTTTTTTCTGTGAGGATTTAAACTTTTTTAAACGTAAATATAAACAATATATTTTTCTTTTGCAGTCTTCGTCCTTCTTACCAAGATCAGTATCTGCCTAGCAGGAAAAGGTTAGTGTTTTATCATCCCTAGTTTTAAAAAATAAAATGGGTTCACAGACGCAACATTGTAATGACGTTCAGTTCTTTAGAACATATTTTTTTTGTTACGTTTAGAATGGTTCATAGCATAGCATAGCATATGCTTACGACTATATTCCCCAAGGGGGTAGTCAGAGATATGAGAATGGATTATTAGTGAAAGTAAATCGTAAAATTACCTTCTTTGGTCCTTATTACAATAATTAGATACTCGTAATTAAAAAGAGTAAAGAAATTTTGCAGTTCTAGCTCCGAAAAAAAAAAAATATTATTCTATGCCCGCCGTTACAAGGTTACGTTTGATGAAGTATCAATAGATTTCAAATGTGACCTATTAAATTGGCCCGACTTTAGACCTGGCGTCATAGTATTCTACGTCAATGATTAATAATTATATTTTCTCTCTACAGTAAACTGCAGTGTGTGCAATACCAAATACGCCGGCATCGGTCAAATAAGCGGCGACATCCCGACGATCATTAAGAACGCCGGTTTGTCTAACAGCATCCAAGACCTGAAGAACCTCATCAACAAAAAGAGCGGCGGAAAGGGTATGTATTACTTTTTATTAGCTTTTAGAGCCTGAACCTGTGATAAGTCCAGTACACGTTGGGCAAACACTCATATCTTTACTCAACCCTCGATATGTTCAGTGCACTCTGGGCAATCGCTTACTGCACTGGCTCAGGGACGCAGTGTGTTTTCGCCTTCAATAAGAAAATACGCACATCTTTACTGAACCCTCGATATGTCCAGTGCACTCTGGGCAATCGCTTACTGAACTGGCTCAGGGACCCAGTGTGTTTTCGCCTTAAACAAGAAAACACGCATATCTTTACTCAACCCTCGATATGTTCAGTGCACTCTGGGCAATCGCTTACTGAACTGGCTCAGGGACCCAGTGTGTTTTCGCCTTAAACAAGAAAACACGCATATCTTTACTCAACCCTCGATATGTTCAGTGCACTCTGGGCAATCGCTTACTGCACTGGCTCAGGGACGCAGTGTGTTTTCGCCTTCAACAAGAAAACACGCATATCTTTACTCAACCCTCGATATGTTCAGTGCACTCTGGGCAATCGCTTACTGCACTGGCTCAGGGACCCAGTGTGTTTTCGCCTTCAACAAGAAAACACGCATTTATTTACTGAACCCTCGATATGTCCAGTGCACTCTGGGCAATCGCTTACTGCACTGGCTCAGGGACCCAGTGTGTTTTCGCCTTCAACAAGAAAACACGCACATCTTTACTGAACTCTCGATATGTCCAGTGCACTCTGGGCAAACACTTACTGCACTGGCTCAGGGACCCAGTGTGTTTTCGCCTTCAACAAGAAAACACGCACATCTTTACTGAACCCTCGATTCGTCCAGTGCACTCTGGGCAATCTCTTACTGCACTGCCTTAGCGACCCAAAGTTGATCTTTGCCTGCAACAACAAAACACGCACATCTTGTGCCATCTCAGTCTGGTTGTGCACCTCCAGGTTGTTGAATTCCTTGATACTCTACAAGGAAAATAAGTAATTCGACCTTGAAAGAGGTCATACTAGAAGTTATATTTAATAAATTAAGCCTAGTTAATTGGTGAAGGTACTCGTTGGGGTAGTGGAACTTTGTTATTGGAAAGGATCATCTAAGTTAAGCAACATCAGGCCCGGTCAGTTTTTGGATGGGTGACCGTTTAGTGGTATTTCATCTCAAGCGTTTCCGTGCTTCGGAAGGCACGTTAAGCAGTTGGTCTCGGATAGTTCCGTCAGATGGCGTTGTAACTATTCGTTAAGACAGGTCAGAGGCCTACAAAGGCGGCTTGAAAAATCTTTGACAGCAAGTTGACCACTAACTTGCCTCCAACAACACGCACTGGGCCGGCGTGGTGGAGTCTGGTTCAATCCCTCTCACCCTTAATCGTGAGAGGAGGTCTTTGCCCAGCAGTGGGATTCCACAGGCTATAACTTTTAGTTAACTGGTGGTCGAAAATAAGCGGTTACTAAGGTAGAACATTATGAAAAAGTTTATTTAAAAAAAAAAATACTCTACGCTGGTGAGTCCATTGAGACTTTTCTGAAATCTGATGAATCAATAATTATTTCGAAAACCAAATATTTCCCTATAAATATCCATAATCTCGAAACTCTCATAATTAACCGCTCATCTTCGACCACCAATTAATAGGACTTAATTTATTGCAAACTAGCTGACCCGGCAGACGTTGTTCTGCCATTTTCCCTACCCTACACCTACCCTACAACTACCCTACACCTACCCTACACCTACCCTACACCTACAACTACCCTACACCTACCCTACAACTACCCTACACCTACCCTACACCTACCCTACACCTACAACTACCCTACACCTACCCTACACCTACCCTACACCTACCCTACACCTACCCTACACCTACAACTACCCTACACCTACCCTACAACTACCTTACACCTACCCTACAACTACCCTACACCTACCCTACACCTACCCTACACCTACAACTACCCTACACCTACCCTACACCTACCCTAAACCTACAACTACCCTACACCTACCCTACAACTACCCTACAACTACCCTACACCTACCCTACACCTACCCTACACCTACAACTACCCTACACCTACCCTACAACTACCCTACACCTACTCTACACCTACCCTACACCTACCCTACACCTACAACTACCCTACACCTACCCTACAACTACCCTACAACTACCCTACACCTACCCTACACCTACCCTACACCTACAACTACCCTACACCTACCCTACAACTACCCTACACCTACTCTACACCTACAACTACCCTACACCTACCCTACACCTACCCGACACACACATGGTCGTTTTTTTAAACCTTCCCTGGCATATGCACAACAACCCACCAAAGTTTCATCGCAATCGGTCCAGCCGTTCAGGCGTGATGCCGTGACTAAGGGAAATAGGGATTCATTTTTATATATATATAGATAGATTACCTCTAGTGTCACCTCTTTCAAGGAATAAGTTGAATTACATCAATTAATCAATCAAATCAGCCCACATCGACCCACTGCTGGGCGTAGGCCTCCTTTTTCTTAAGCCACTCCTCACAGTCCTGTGCCCATCTGATCCATGTCCGACCCGCAACCCTTACAATGTCATCTGACCAACGAATCGGTGGTTGACTTACATATGGTCTCAGGAGGGCCTTCGCCAGAAACAGACATAGGGAATAGATGATCAGAGGGCTCCGAATGACAATCCAATATCCGCGTCAAGGGTTATATTGTCAAGAATTACATCACAGCATAATACAATCGTCACAATCATTCCGATATAACTTTTGAAGACAGGTCTAATTCGCAAATAGATCACAGTTATTTACAAAGCAATTGAGATTACACAGAACGATAGCGATTCGTCGAGTTATGTGGTGGTTCAGCGATTACCCTTCAAATCTTCAATGATCTTCAACCGAATTCCTCTTGACATGGCTGTCAACCACCTTTACCCGATTCCCCAAACCGACACCAGAAGGCGCTGCAGCAAGGGTACCGTCATGAGAGTGCGATCTCGTTCTGTTGCAAGTTGAGCGATGGGGCCAGGCGCCGTCATACATATTATGCAATAAATACAACGTGTTAATGAATAAGCGCAAAACCTCATACACCCCAACTGATTTATAAAAAATAATTAGATTGAAACAATAATTTCAATATTTTGAAAGTTACAATTTAAAGTTACTTGAATTTTAAGTTTTGAGGCAAAAATGATTTTTTATCATTTCAGCAATGAATAAAAGCGCTAACGTGCTCATGAATACATTTTAAGAATCTTGTTTTGCTAGTAAGCAGGGTGAGAGTGCCCGAGCGGTGGGTTGAGATCGAGTTCAGTAAATTTTAAATTTTACTAACAAATTATTTAATATTTTGAAAAAAAGTACCTATGTTGAAACCACGATAATTCGATTCTACTCTCGATTCTAAACAAACTACTTTCTAGTTTTGCGTTAATTCATTAACACGTTGTATATTTGATTGATACAAATCACCCCTTCTTGACGTGTCGCCAGTTAGGTCCCTCGTAACGTCAAGAGGAAGGACGATATGCTTGGACAATAAGCAAACCTCAAATGCCGGTTGGCGAATCTTTTCAGCGCCAATATTTGTGTATTTAATTTTCCTGTGTCCATTTATTAAAATTAGTGTAATAAAAATATGTTGTTTTATATTACAGGTATCAGCTCATTCAGTGCCGCTGAACAAATTGTTCTTAACAGCGCATTGGAATTGTCTCTCTTACTGAACGGTAATTATATTTTATTTTACTATACGACGAAAAAATAATTCTGGGCTGTAAAGAAATTAATTTAATTTAAATAACAGAGGCAATTCAACTTTAGACTTCAAATGTCAGGACTTGAAGGCTCTCTATTACAACTCCTGGGTATCCAGACTTCGTCTATAGACTGGTCCCATTCTATTATCTTTTACAATAATTCTTTATACGGGGTGTTAGGGTAAACAGTTGCATTACTTTAAGGGGTGATTGTACCCATGATACTGATCAACTTTCCCTAAGTAATCTATAGGAAATTCTGATAAAAAAATCACTTTCCATACTAAATGCAATCAGCTGATCGAACGTTTGTATGAAAAGTCGAAAATTTTTTTTGCTTATTTCCAATAGGTTTCTTAGGGAAAGTTGTTCAGTATCATGGGTAAAATCACCCCTTAAAGTAATGCAACTGTTTACCCTAACACTTACATAGATAAAGGAACGGGGCCATTCACTTGTGTTCTTACCTCTACCCAAAGCTCGGCTTAACTTTTAGATTTCCACCGAATTAAACTGGTCCCATCCTATTATCGATAAAAAATTATTATTTATATTTAAAAAACGGGGCCATTAACTTGCTCTGCGACACGATTTCCCCCGAATTATACATGGTGTTTTTTTTTCAGCTAAAATTGACAAGGATACATACCCTAAGGCTTTGAAACCAAGTAAGTATTATTGTTTGTTTGTCTTTTCGGTACTTAAGGTGGTTGCAGAGTTGTCAATCTCATACAAAAGTTTGACGCATAATACGTGTAGGTAGACGGTACAATTAAGTGATATTGACTATTGGAACTATTTTGATTTTTTAATGGCTTTCGGTAAATCCTTCGTTGCACAGTTCACGAATCGGTCAAATAAAATGCTAACTAGAGTCGCGTTGCATGTTGTGTGCGGTTCTGTTCGCCTTTGAGCTTGCCACGAGGTTCCACCATCTCTTCTCAACTGTTTTTTGATCAAAAAACAATTCTCAAGATTGGGATAGATACTCCCACAAACTACTTGACACTGGCTGAAATCAGTGCTAGCTCACAAGCAACAAAAGCTCGGTCCTTTAAAGTCCTTTATTTATAAAAATAAAATAAAAATATACAATTTTTAATATAAAATAAAAAATATATCTACACTATCTACATCTACACTAATATTATAAAGAGGAAAGATTTGTACCTATTTTTGTATGTTTGTATGTTTGTAATGAATAGGCTCAAAAAGTACTGGGCCGATTTAAAAAATTCTTTCACCAATAGAATGCTACATTCTTCCAATTTGACATAGGCTACATTTCATTTTGAAAAAAATTAGGGATCCTTGGTAAAATTTGAACAATATAACCGAAGGTGTAGAAAAATGAGTCTTAAAATTTATTTGTCTACCCCGTGCGAAGCCGGGACGGGCTGCTAGTATAAAATATAATGCTAATTATGTTGTTGTGTACTTACAGTCATTACAATCTTCGGAAGCATTGGAAACAGCTTCGCAGTAAAAGATAACGAGAGTAAGTATTAAATAAATTAAATAAAATAAAAAATCTTGAACATAGATCAAGAAGATTTAAGTATTGTCGCCTGTTGTGCTGAGGGTCACGGGTTCACATCCCGTAACGGACAAATATTTGTATAATGAATATGAATATTTTGTACCCAATTTTGTATTGTATTTTGTTGTCATAGATGTTCGTATCAATACATGGTGTAAATTTATATGCGTTACATACATAAGGGGATGCTTCAGACCATCACACTTTAACTATGAAACAACATTGAAATTGCGAAAAATATCTGCTCCATCCAATCCAATCTCTTCCATCAGCCCAAATGTGTGGAACAGCAGATTTTTTTCGCTATTTCGAGGTGGGGGGGGGGGGAGTAAAAGTTTTTCATTTTTATGGTCTGTAATACCCCGTTCAATATGTAATGCAGTTTATTTTACACCCTGTATTATGTTCACTATAGAGCCTACCTCAGGAAACGCGAAAAAAATGCAGCTGTCCCATATAGGTATTATTTTTTTTTCTCATTTCCTGAGGTAGGCTCCATAGTGAAAGTTGTTCAGTTTGATGGACTGAGTTCACCGTTTCAGTATTTGCTAGACTGTCACTTACACCCTGTATATCTTGTCTAGTCATTATACTACAAGTATGGACTAGATTATGGTACTTTAAATGGCGCTAGATAATTTGATGACAAAGAAATTAATTAATTAATTCATTAATAATTAAAATTTTCTTTACAGCTGGTGACAACATTACCGGTGGATTGATCAAAGCCTGCGGAAAGCACCTTAAAAACAAAGGATTCAAACGTAATTATTTCTATAATTGACTACTTATACCACAGAATAAAAATACTAGTGTACCTACCTACTACTCGTACAGAAGAACCACTTCGAAAACAGACTAAAATAAATAGCGACTCTGCACTTCTGCTCTTCGCAACTCTACAATTCGCAAATAACCTACCAACATGAACAAAAAAGAAACGAGTCATTAGATATGAAAGCTTCCTTTTGATAGTCTTTCATTCTTTCACGTGCTGGCAGCGTGACATCGCTAGGGTTTTCAAGTCTCGCATTGACTACTCACAAAATGGCGGAAAGACAGAAAGAAAGAAGAAGAAGTTTGCCCTGTAATTATTAACTGTCTCTTTTGCGGGTCTGCTGGAAGAAATCTCTTCAGAGATAAGGTCCGTCGCCATTATATTAGGTCACGACGTCACAGTGAGCGTGACCTATGAGACTCAGTTCCAAGTAGACCGCCATTCTTTTTGAAAACGATGAAGTGTGCTGTTCCTGGATTCGGTTTTAGGGGTGAACATGCGCACCCGTCTTGTCCCCATCCCTGCATTTTGGTGAATCTTACATCGATAGAAATATTGCGCCACCTCCGCTCCTTTCTGTCCTCCATGGTTGTGAGAGATACAACCACGGTGACCAATAGTCCATCCATACAAAAAGGACGTTTAGTATAGGACGCCCGTCTCCGCATCCCCGAACATTTCTATGCGCCGACCGCGCCTCTCATACAAATAGTGCTCTTTTTTGTATGAAAAAGCTCTCGATCGCGCGCCGTCATTCTAATAACAGTGCCGGTGCCTACAAAATATTCGATCAGGTACATATAACGTTTACTTTACCAAAACGACCACTTTCCCAAAAATTCATCTTTTTCAAAATGACTACCGTTTTTCACTAAATGTCTACAGACTACATTTTTCCGACTGAGTTATGAGAAAGTTGAATTTTTGGGATAGTAGACATTTGGGGCAGTAGTCATTTTGGTAAAGTAAACATTATGTACCAGAGCCAAAATATTTTTACTTTTTCTTTTTTGTTACTTGTTATTTTTACTTTTTCTTTTTTGTTGTGTGTCGCAATAAAATATTTGAAGTTTGAAGTTTGAAGTTACCGTTTGTCTTTTTGATACCATTATTAAATTCTATTTTTTTTGCAGTCTCTCAAGTTGAAGTCAACGTGATCGTCTCCAACGTCGAAGAAGCGAAGAGTGATACCGCCGCTTCGTGGTGCGTGAAACAATGATAACCTTTCAACCAAAAATTCTTATGAAGGAACGAAATAATTATATTAACAAAACCAAAATTTTGCTCTTATTTTAATTATTTAGCTTAAACTAAGTAATAACCATAGACTACTTATATGAGGACAAGTTACGCGTGTAATTCTACTAACAAAATTTTCTGACACTTTTTGCGGGGGGCGAGGTAGTACGAGATACGCAATTTTGAATTTTATTGTATTAGTTTAGATTCTAATTTTGAATGTTAAAAATCATGAAAAACAGTGTCGTATGAACCCCAAACGTCATAAGTTCGAAATTATTGTTCCGCAATTGTAGGCTGTCGCGTTTAGTTATAAGGTATAACATTTAATGTAAATGCGTAAGATCTTTCCTGCACATTGGCAGAGGAGAAATGCTAAGGCGAGGCGGGTCCTCATATAATAAGTAGTCTAAGGTAATGACATATGAATAGATAATAATAGTACACTATAGACATGAAACTCCAGCATTCAATGTCAACGCATACAAATATCAAGAAACGCCTTCCAATCTTGTGTTGGTTTAACCATAGTTTCGCTTCTATAGCTGACTATTATTATCTATTCATATGGTAATGCCTATTGTTGCTATCGATGTTGTTAATACTGATATTTCTGCATTGGGACATACCTGATATCGGGTTTATCAACGTTTTTAGTTCATAAGATGTATTTGATAAATAAACTTTAAAAAAATGACCAACAGTGAGATGTAAATTTCATTTTGTTCAATAAAGTCTATATTTTAAATAAGGTGTTTCATTTTTCATCCTCATTACAGATTGTCTGATAATTTTGACCATTATTGACCACTTTCCGAAAATATATTCTTGCTACAAAGTTTCTATCACACATCAGAATCCCAAATAGTGACTCGGGGCCAAATCCGACATACTGAAAGGTTACCAACTAGACTTATCCGATCAGGTACATATAATGTTTACTTTACCAAATGACCATTTTTTCAAAATGACTACCGATTTTAACAAAATGTCTACATACAAAATTTTTCGGGTTGACAAAGTAAACAGTAGCAATTCGGTTCTGCGCTCGCTCGGCTCGTACGTTGTGGTCGCATGACACCTAACATGCTCGTCGCTTCGCTCCTCGCTAACCTAACCGGCTGAGTTATGGGACAGTGGTCATTATGGGAAAGTCGACATTTGGGGCAGTAGTCATTTTAGTAAACATTATGTACCTGAACCGACGTATCTCTGATTCAAAATGTATTCCATTAGTACTAAATGTACTCTGAGTTTGAACATTTGTAACTACAGGGTGTTAGGGACAGTTACATTACTTTAATGGGTGATTATACTTGAACAACTTTCTCAAAGGAACATTCGATCAGCTGATTTAATTTACTATGGAAAGTCCAAATTTTTTTTGCGAATTTCCTATGGGTTTTTTAGGGAAAGTTGTTCAGAATCATGAATACAATCACCTCTTAACATAATGCAACTGTTTACCCTAATACCCGTATATTGCAAAGAAAGTACAATCAAAACTACTATTTCATCCTGCCACCTTGAGGTTAATGCGGGACCATTGTGGGTATTAGTACAACATATAAGCTGTACCCATTAACTTACCCACTACTGGACGTAGGGTCCGCGCTCAAAAGTGTCCGAACCAAAAGAGTACCAAAACGTAAAAAGAGAACCGATTACGCGACAGTCTTCGTTTGTTCGGCCAACTACGCGTACGCGCGGTCGCGCGGCGCGACCCGTGCCTTGATGGGGGAGTGGAATGGAAAAGAATTTCATCATTTGCAATGTTTTTAGTTGGTTTATATTACTACACGTACTAAGGTTTGTGTAGTTTAGTCACGGACACTTTTTCGAGAATTTTGTACTAGACCCGGCGTCCATATTATTCTACGTCAATGGCTGTACCAATAAAATAGGGTAGTGACTGTAATAAAACAAACGAATTAAGATTTAATTTTGGACTAATATTTAGTAAAATACCATATTATTATAATAAAATTCATATAAAAATCCAAGTATTTCAGTTTTAAATAATACCTACTAAAACTTGTTTAGAGATAGAGTGAAATTTCATTTTAATTTAGAGTTTTTATAACCCAGACGGTAACCCATTACTTTATTAAAAACTGTGTATATCCTACTTAATATGCTGACACTTTTATAAGGGGATGATCAGACCGTCAAACTGAACAACTTTCTCTATGGCACCAACATCGAAGGGACGAAAAAAAAAAGTTTCTGCTCTATACAAAACTACAAACCTAAGCGAGTCAAATGTATGGTACAGCAGATTTTAATTTCGCTTTTTAGATTATTGTCTCATAGAGAAAGTTGTTCAGTTTGATGGTCTGATCATCCCCTTAAAAAGTATCAGCATATTAAGAAGAACCCTGTATAGTAAAAATCATTATACTCAGACAAGAACCTCATCTGGTAGCACGGAATCGCATTTTTTGACGCTTTTGTCGTTCGAGAACGTCATTTGCTAGAGTGAGAAAGATAGCGGGTATGCGATCGCACGCGACAGCCCTGCGACCTTTCTCGCTCTAGCAAATGACGTTCCTGAGCGACAGAAAAGGATAGAGCGTGGAAAAATGCGATTCTATGCTGCCAGATTAGGCTATAGGAAAACGGCATATGAGCACTAATATTGTAGACATCAATCTTATATAGACCATTGCAGAATAACCCGTTTTTATAAAATGCCCAATGAACAAAGAATGCCCTATAATCACAAAATGTTCAGTAGTCAAAATACCCACCAATTGTTATAAAATACCCAAAGATTTGACTAATTATTATAAGGACTAGCCTTGCGGTAGCATTTCCCCTCTGTCACGGTATAAGCACAATTGATCTTGTGCATTTACATTCAATTTTACATCTTATCTCTAAACGAGACAGCCTATAATTGCGAAATAATAACTTCGAACTTAGAACGTTTGGGGTTCACAAGAGACTACTTTTCATGATTTTTAACATTTAAAATTAGAATCTAAAGTTATGAGGAATAAAATCCAAAGTTACGGATTTCATGTTACCTCGCCCCCCGCAAAAAGTGGCAGAAATGTTTGTTAGTAGAATTACACGCGTAACCAGTCCACATAATAAATAGTCAAAGACCCAAAGCGAACTCTGTAATGGGTATTAATAATAGGTACTCTTTAATTAAAATCCAACGCTAGTACAGTCGTTATCAGATATATTGTAGCTTACAAGGTGGTCAAATAGTTCTGAGCAAAGCTTATTTTCAATAAATTTTTTACAGTAAATGTTACCAATTATATCTAAACGTTGTGTCATAAATATCTGAACAGTTAATTTTCAATAATTATAGTATTATATGAAAGGTATAGTAACGGAATAAGGTCTTTTTTCCTAAACTGCTCAGATGTTTATCATCACCCTGACTGTGTAGATATATTTGATGTTCTAGGCGTTCAGATATTTTTGATTGGTTATGTGTAAAGAAATTACTGAAAATAAGAACTGCTTAGAAATATTTGACCACCTTGTTTACTATGATATATTTGATGGCGAATGTATGAAGATTTGTATGGCGATGTTAACAATACTAGTGCATATAGGCTTCAAAGTATCTTAACACTCTATCCCTTACAAGTGCATAACTCTAGGATAATACTATTATTCAAACAACAAAAAAATAAAATTCACTCTTAATAAAAAACGCAGGTAAATTCAAAACTACATAGGTACAACTATAGGTAGGTAATCATTTAGTTTTTACATAAATATAAATATATAAAAACTGTATGTATTTATTTCATTATAAGTAGATTCAAAACTTAAAGTTTTTAGAAAACCGATACAGCAAGTAAAGCTCTTTGATTTCGAAATTTTCTACATAATTTTATTTTATTTAGCGATGATCAGATTTTACATTTTCTGCTTTATTTAATTTTTCAAAAATGTTTAAAATATACATAAATATTCTTAAATTTACTGTCTTACGGCCAATGTGCAATACTTCAACTCTTTAACTTGGCAAAAGCTTAACTAGTTGCAATATAAAAATTACTTAAAAAACACATGAAAAATACTGAATAATTTGTAACAATAATAAACAATAACTAAACTAAAACTACAGTGAATAACGTAACTACTATTAAATAGTAAAAATTATAAAAGTGATACAAAAAAGGTACAAAATAAATAAATAGGAATAACTTTAAAAATATAATTATCAAAACAAAAGGGCGATATAAAATGTTGACGCCAATCTTACGATATTTCGAATCTATTCAACCATAAATATAATATGATATCTATGGTTTCAACTATACAACGTGTTAATGAATTAACGCAAAACTAGAAAGTAGTTTGTTTAGAATCGAGAGCAGAATCGAATTTTCAAGGTTTCAATATAGGCAATATTTTTCCAAATATCAAATAATTTGTTTGTAAAATTTAAAATTTACTGAACTCGATCTCAACCCACCGCTTGGGCACTCTCACCCTACTTACTACCAAAACAAGATTCTTAAAATGTATCCATGAGCACGATAACGCTTTCATTCATTGCTGAAATTATAACAAATCATTTTTGCCTCAAAACTTAAAATGCGAATAACTTTGAATTTTAACTATCAAAATAATGAAATTATTGTTTCAATCAAATTATTTTGTTATAAATCAGTTGGGGTGTATGAGATTTTGCGCTTATTCATTAACACGTTGTATAAATAGATAATATAGTATTATTATCTATTCATATGGTTTCAACTATCGTCTGGTCGTCGTCATACTACAAAACGATACAAAAAAACGTTTCTGAATACCTCTTATAAAACACGGGAGCCACACTTCCTCCAGAAATTAAGTAAAAATAGGAATCACGTAAGTGGTGATGGCCACTTTTGTCTTTTTGGTACAATCTTAATGTCTTTGGTCAACAGTAAAAAGGTGAAAGTATAGCTCAAAATAAAAAAAATGTACTTACAAAAATAGGATCTGTGACAAAAAAAAACGATTCTTAAAGAAGTCAAAACATAAAAAACGAGCCTTTTGCACTATCTCCGAAATCAAAACTACAGATAAAACACAGGAAGAAAGTTTCAAATTCATTTTAATATTTCCACAATAGTCTAAAATAATCATTGCATTTAAATAAACAGGCAAATAACATTTACAAAAGCTGAGGAAACTAATTTCGGATTCACAAAATTCATTTGTCAACAAATTAATTTTATTTTCATACCGTAAAAAATTAGACTTGAGAAATCATTTGGCCTAATGTCATCTTAAACGAAACGCCATGACACTTTTTAGAACGCAGAATGCCCATGCCATATTCTCAAAGAACAATTTGGCCCAATATTCATGATGTTAAGACCGACG